>MU214295.1:10940-25294 GCA_018584345.1 Thuja plicata | reverse complement strand
AAACTTGAAATAATCTATCAAAGATTCAAAAAACTAAAGAATATGGATGAAATGCATACCTTAATCACTCAAATCTGCTTTGTGGAAGGTATTTGTCACTCCACAATCGATCTCCTTCAAATACAACTACCTCACCAAGAATGAGAGAGCAAAGATGAAATGAAATCTATTTGGAGGCTCCATAAGAAGGGTCAAATTAGGGTTAGAAGGAAAAATAACACTTTTTAAGTGTTTTGGGCCCACTTTTGTCTTTGGTTGCTTGCAGGTCCTTGTGGATTCGCGCGGATCCACGCGGGATCCTCGGACTCTCCACCCGCTCCGTGCTAGATCCGGGCAGGGTCCGGATTTGGACCTATGGGTCCGGATGGATCCGCGGGCCGCAGATCCATTTGGACCCACAGGTCCAAATCCGGACCCTGCCCGAATCCAGCACGGACCGGGTCGAGAATCCGGACCCGGACCCGGACCCGGATCCGAGGTCCCAGACACGAATCTGGCAACTTAGCTCAAAATTTGACCAAGTCCACACTGTTATTCAAAATATGCCATCCATGGATCAGAAGGGCACATCCATACTTTAATTTTTACCATCCCAAGCAATGAAATCAACCAATGTAAGGATAACACTCATCTTCCACACTTGAAAAGATTTATCTTGTTTGCTCTCTAAAGGGGAAATTTGACCCACGTGTGGACAAATAGCTTCCACACTTAGAATTTTTTTCACTTTCCTAATCATCCTCAAAGGGAAAAACGACTTGGGTATGAACAAATACACACTTTCACTTCAAAATTTGACTAAGTACAAACCATAAAGGGAACCTGCCTTGCATATGGGCGCTTCATTCTCTTCTTTTATCTCTGGATTCCAGGTGGGGAAAAAAACGACTCATGTTTGGATTAACTCCCAACACTTAAAATATTTTCAGGAAATTGCCAATTAAAGTGGGCAATTTCATGATATATCTGGATTTTGACCAAAATAAGTGGGGAAAATCATAGTAAGTCCAGATTTTGATCAAAATAAGTGGGGAAAATCATAGTACGTCCGGATTTTGATCAAAATAAGTGGGGAATTTTATGATAAGTCCGGATTTTGTGTATTTTTATAAAGAAAAATTGATTTTCCTTATGATTTTAGCAATTTCAAGTATGGAAAATCAATTTTTATAAGGGTTTTAAAGCCTTATGCGCAAAATATGCCTTTATAATGAATTTTGGACTATTTGACTTGCCAAAATTTAAATACACTTAGGATTTTACGTTCAACCCTACTATAACATGATCTCAAGGGACTTTAATTTTAACGTTCCCACTTTAAGATCACAACTTGACCACCCGATTTCTCAATCACCCCTCAATCTTTCAAAGCCCTGAACTGCCAAATTTACTACCAAAACCTAACTAACCTAACAACTACGAGCGAAAAGAGGGAGTCCCCATTTGCAATGGGGCGATGGTGTGTAAAGGTCACAACACTTCCCATCCTGGGAAGCTCCACAAACTTGGTGATGCTGAGTCTGAATCTCAAGTAAGCCAAGGACAAGATTCTCCCGAACAAGTTGAGCAAGATAGTGAATGTTCAGGTGGCCATACCATTGATGCCAGAGACTGCTGATGGAAGATGATTTAGCTGTAAAGGAAAGCTCAAGAAAATCACTTGAATCCATAAGTCTATATAGACAATGATCCTCGATGCCAACAACCATAGAAGTGCGAGTCGCACGATCAACAATCAAACTTTTGTGAAGTGAACACCACATCAAGCTGTGGAGAATGCTACATAATCTAGCTCACAAAGAGAAGATTCAGTTCCATACCAGGATCATAGTATGCATTGAGGAATATGAGATTCCTCCCACCAAATTGTATCTGTACGTTGCCTTTGCCGACAACTATATACTCTTATCCTCCAAAAATGATTGAATCGGTGAAAGGTGAGAAGTCTGTGAACCAATCATGTCGATGAGTGAAATGTCGAGAAGTACCAGAGTCTATATACCAAGCAAAAGACTTCACATGATCTACATGGGCATTTTTCCATGAAAGCATAAAATGCAAATTCTTTCATCTTTGAGTGCTTTGCGACATTGGCCTTAGGTTGATACCCTCCCTGCTTTCGTTGTTCAGAAGCAAGACAATTCCAACAATCCTTTATCAAGTGACCAAATTTTTGGTAGTAGTTACATTGAACTTTCTTCTTCGAGCTATCTTGAGGCTGACCAGAGCCTTTCTACTAAGTTGATTGAGATTTTCCTTTATCCTTGTGAAAGGATTTGGCTACGAAGGCTTGTTCTCAGGAGGATGAAGTGGCACTGCTACCAAACTGTTGTTTCCCAATGGTCCTGCTGCAAAAGTTTGATGCACAAGTCTAAAAACTTTAAGTCAACATGAGTTGCAGTAATGTTGAGCGTTTCTGTGAAGTGCTCATAGGGTTTAGGTAGACTTTTTAGAGTTATGACTAACATATCCTCTTCCTCCATTTTTCGACCAATGGCCTCTAGCTGATCTCTAATTTCCTTAATCTTCGTTAGATGCTCTTGTAAGGACTCATCCATCATGATAGGAAATAGCTAGTTCTTTAGAACTCATGACTCTTATCTGATGTCTCATTGAGATCCTTCAAAATAGTCCTGATCTCTACAACTGTTTTGCGGGATGGCACTTGTGGTAGCTGATCATCAGTCATTGAAAGGTTGACTACTTCTCGATTGCGCTCGTCAAACTTATCTTGACCTTGTTTAGCTCCAGTAGGACGAGACTGTTTACCCAAAACGAGCTCATCAAGGCGATGATACTCGAAGATAGTCATCATCTGTTGCTTCCATGTGTTGTAATTTTTTCCTTTGAATCACTGATTGCCTTCCAACATTATCTTGGTCAAAGACAACTTTTGCACGTTTTCCAAGACACAAAAAATGAGAAATTCTAAAGAGGCAAAAAATAGTGCAGAACTCGAAGCATAGATCCTAATGCATGAACAAAGGCAGATTTGGGTACAGACTTCAAGAAATATGAAGTACATTTGGCACGAATCCTGAGGTATAGTTTTTTGACACACCCAAAAAAATATGACAAAGACCTTGAAATCTTCGTGAAAAACCCACAAAGAATAGTAGGTTAAAATTTTTTTGCCAAAAAAATCATAGTTTTAAAAAACCCTAGTTGTCTGGAAATAAAATCTGCAAACACAGGAAAAACTAGAGGCTGTCAAAATTTTGTAGAGCGAAAACCCTTTCCCTAGCCGTAAAATTAAGGGTAGAAGAGAAATCGCGAGTGTTGAATGCTGAAAAATGTGATTTGAAAAACTCCCGTTTGTAACAAAACGATCTAGAAAAATGGTCGCGAGGACAAAAAAAATGCAGAAAACGGGTCGAAAACCTCAAAAAATCCCGTCGATGGCAGAAATGGCACCACAAATACAGACATGAGCAGAGAAAATAGGTGTCAAAAGATGGACGCGGGCCGAGAAGAAGCAAATGTGTGAGAAAAAACGGACAACGCAGAACATTTGCAGAAAAATGATCAATAAAATGATCATGAGAGCCAAAAAATGGGCGTTGCAGATGAAACTCGCTGCCAAGAAAAATCGCGAACAATATTGATTCAGAAAAATGCGTGAACTAGGCACAAAAAGCTTTCGATGGGTTTTAGAAAACCTTGATTTGCAGATAAAAGATGCAACTCAAAAACCCAAGACACGAATTGTCAATAGAAAAAATCAATCCGCCTACAAAAACAAATTTGCTTTTCAAAAAACTTAAAAAATTACAGTTGAAATTTTTTTAGAAAAAACAAATTCGAATTTTTGCTTTGATACCATATTACCCAAGTAATTGGTAAAAAAATTGAATGAATTAAATCACAAACGCTCATTTATAATGATACAAGATCGATGTTTCTATTAAGAAACAATCGATAACTGCACTAAATTTAGAAACATCTAATATTTACAATAATGACCATTAAATAAGGAAATAATAAAGATATTGTAAAGATATTATTCTAATAGTAAAATGTTGGGACAAGACACATGAAAGAGAATATCAACATGGCAAGTTTGACAAACTTTGGAAGGGTCCATATCAAATTTCTGTGAATTTGGGAGGTAATGCATCTAAGTTGAAGGTCTTAACTAAAGAGGACGTCCTATTGCCCATCAATGGACAATTCCTCAAGCATTATTTCCAATCCTAGGTCCCCCCACGAACCTATTTGTACATAGTTAGGGTAGGTTTCCTTTTGTCAATTTTAGTTTAGTTTGCTTTCAAGAGCCAAGTTGTCAATTCGCCTTGAGTCATTTGGCTCAAGACCCTTTAGTGGCTTAGGTTGTTTAGTTGTAGAGGTCTAGCTTGCTTTGGTTTGTTTAGTTTTTTTAGCTTTAGTTTAGTTGTAGATCCACCTTGAATCATTTGACTCAAGAAGTCTTAGTGGTTTAGTTGTTTGGTTTGCATTAGTCTAGGTTTCTTTGCTTTATAGGTTTAGTTCCAAGGGATCCCATTTGTGAGAAAAAGGTTGTTTATTTAAAAGACACTTTGGTATACTCCCACTAGGTATGTTTGGTTTATTTCTTGGATATTTCGTTATGAAGTTCTTTTGAACCCAAGATTATTCTTGCTAACCTCATCATTTGGTTAGGATTTGTCCTCAATTTGGAAGGGAATCCCCTGTTGTGTTTTGAACGCCTGAATATTTCGATTACTATATTTTACACACATTATTAATTGCTCTAAGTCATTGAAGTCTCTTAGGAGAAGTTGCGGCTAGTGAGAAATCTTAACTCTTGTTTCAATGCTATTGTAATTCTAAAACCCATGATGAGCTTCACTGCTTATGAGCCAAAATGAAAAAAAGAAAAAAAATAGTATCAAAAAAGAAATGAAACAGAAAAAAAAATGAAGTGAAAAGATATATCAAAGTGTTGGCTTTGGGAATTTCTGAATATCTTTATCGGGGCTATAGATACCCGACTGGCAGTAGAGCAATGTTCATGGGAATTACAACAATAACCTCGTTGGTGCTATAGACTATAACATATTTCGGCCTTCACTACAACTTGTAATTTTAATTGCCAAATGTTCACAATTTATCTATCAATTTTAATTTTAAGTTTTAACCTATATTATCAGGTTCTTCAAAAACTGGTCTTGTGCCCACTCCAAAACACTTCGGGAGCAGGAGTGGCAATAGGAGTCCCTTGGGACCTTCCCAACCAACTTGGGTTCTTTGTGGGTACATTGTAGCCATACACAGAAAACACAGGGTGGTTGGGATGCTCCCAATGTTCTCATAGGGCGCCCCCAAGCACTCCTGAACTACCTCAAGTGCTCACTTGATCCTATTTATTAATATTTTGAGTAGGATTGTCGTTTGACTAGAAATATGTTGTGTTGACAATATATGTGGCTGCAATCTTTTGTTTTGACTAGAATTCCTGCTGACTTGACTTACAACAATCTTCTTTAACAAACTGAATTAGCAATTGAGATGCCTTTAACCAGGTCTCAATCAGAAATGTCTCTGAAATGGAGCTTGTGGTTAGGAAACCCCTCTTATTTGTTTAAGAAAACAAAAGAGGGAGATTGGACAACTTGGATAATTTTATAAGGGCAGGCTACAGTCTATGAACAATCATTTTAGCTTATGACGATGTAAATGATCTCACAATGAAATAGGCTTATATTGCTCAGATATCTGAGGCATATTATTTAGAGATTGTCCAATCTTTGATTCTTGTCAAATTGCACTAAGAAAATAGGTTTCTTTATTTTGGCTTGTGTGATGGGGTTATGAAAACCCAATTCTATAGTATTTGATAATTTGAGGAGATTATATAGAAGTTAATTGCTTTATCTTGATATACCAATATGTGATTTTGTTAAATTATTATTGTTTTTGACAGATGTTTAAACTTGTAGGATTTAAGTGGCCTCTGTTATAAATCCCCTCCCTCCCTCTAGTCTAACATTTTGGTTGTTTCAAAAGTTATTATATTTTCATATGTAATGAATTTTATTATATATAAAGATTTTTATTTTTTCCCTATTTATATTGTGAATGCTCACATTTACATAGAATGATCACAAAGCTTTATACGAAATCCCATATGAATCCTATTTGTATGGGCCCAACCATAGGACCACCATATATACAATACAGCCATAACTGAACGTATTGTATCCAAGAATGTAAATACTTGCCCTGCTGTTAGGTAACTCAGCCTGTACCAAAACGGGCAACTTATATTTAACATATTAATTTTTAAATTATAATTAATAATATACCTTTTTATCATATATAGATATTATTATTGTTTGAAGTTTTGAACTTCTGAAAAAATTAATAATATTAATTTATTATTATTATTTGTTAATAATAATTATTGAAAAATGGGAAGTTCAGAAAATTAGTAGTCGAAAATTAGAATAATAATGGAGTCAAATCCATTTTTAGTAACTTTTTCTGGCTCTATACATAACTCGCAGCTTTCTTCCAATAGCTTCCAAATAGAGGAGTGTATTTAAGGAAATCCTAAGCGTTTTATTTTTTGTTTTTAGTCCTTATGCAGCCTGAGCTCTCAAGAACATTATAGCGATTCATAAGAAGAGTAAAGAAGCGTCATTGGTTGTTTTTCTCGTTTCAAATATTTCTTCTCTGGTTTCTTATCTGCATCGGTAATTTGAATTAACATCTCAAGATTTCCATATAATGAACCTGCACATTAATCGGAAAGTCCAGTATGCTAACAATAACTTCTTAGTTTTTTTGTTTCTACCATTAAACGGTTAGCTTAGTGAAATAAATTATGTTTGGACTTCACATCACAGGTCACCATCCTTGTTGCTGCTGAGGGGGAGCACAAGTTACCAATAATCAAGAGTAGTGCAGATCTTAAGGAGGCCTTGAAGAAATTGGGTTCCATACCATCACGCCAAACATTGGTAATTATGTTTTACAGAAATTGATTTTCAGTTCATATCTCAGAAACATCTTTCAGTTATTGTTGGAATCTTCATTTTTCAATACACTGATGTTTTAAATTGTCTCATATGTATGCTTAATACAGGCAGTGGAAGTACTATGGACTCCCCAAAATGAATATGATACACTAATGGAAAATGAGTTATTGCAAGATTACCCACTTTTACGGCCGTTATAAGTGGTTAATCTCTAAGTACGGTTGCTTGTATCCCATATTACTTAACTGTCCTAGAATACAACTTCTTGGATATGAAGATAGAAGAGTTGTAGAATGGAGAGTTATAGATTGCTTTGAGATACTCCACGTTATTATGTACTATTTTTTGTACAGCACAATGCATAATCATACGTAAACTATAATTCAGTGCACTTCTAAAAGCATGCAGTCTATATTTCTTAATGCCCTCTTTCCTATCAAAAGAATGTTATTAATTGAAGAAATGAAAATGGGGAAGCAGAGAGACGACAAAGCAACCATTGAGATAATTTTTCATCCATGGTTGGTCACGATCTTCTCCTGTCAGGATTGGGATCTTTATTGTTTATTCAATGTTGATGACGTAGAATGTACACGCCCTCATGATGGGCTTTACTGTTGCATGCATTTGTAAAGAGGAGTCTGGTGCATGATTGTCAACATTGCAATTGCAAGCACTACTGCATGTAGTGGAGTCATAGAAATGTTGTCTTAGATGAGTTGATTCATCATTGCATGATACAGAAAGATCATGCTTCTGTAAGATGTATCTAGGTTGATTATTATCTCCCCAATTGCTACTGTTCACGACGAGTCAAATAATTTAGTTTGACAAAGCATTTTCTCAAGTCTTTAATTGTGCGAGGAATACCAGTTTTTTGTCACTCGAAATTGCATTTTCTCAAAGATCTTCAAATCTGCTAGGAATAAAATGGTTTGTGTTACCTGACATTATTTTCTTAATAAAATTTAAATTTGTCAGGTAAAACAGATTTTGTCACCGAACATAACATTTACTCGGAAATTTTTAAATGTGCTAGGAATAACAGATTTGTCACTCAACCTAGCATTTTCTTGAAAATCTTCAAATCTTCTAGGATAACATAGTTTTTGTTGCTTGACATAGTATTTTCTCAAAAAGCTTTAAATTTGTTAAGGAAAAGTAGATTTTGTCACTTGACATAGCATTTTCTCAAATCTTTAAATCTCTAGAACTAACCTTTCGTCGAGTCTGTGTCAATATAATTTTATGAATTGCCGGTTTCATTGTCAGTATTAATCTTTATGGATTAATTAGGTTAACCTATTCAGTTTTGTGATAATATTCCTTTATGTGACAGTAAAACTGTTGTCACTGCCTTTGAACATACAGATATATATATATATATATATATATATATAATAATAAAGCAATTCTATTCTGCCCTCGCATTTAACATCCTGGCCTAACAGTAGTATCAGAGCACAGGAATTCCAAATTTTAATCACGATCAATCTCAATCAATCCCAATCCTGTCATGATCAAAGTATGGCGAATGCAATTAAAAGTGAGTGTTTAATTCTGTCTATATTTAATTGTTAATTACCCATATATTTCGGCAGACCATGCTTCATTTTTGGCCCTTGTTCATGCCGGCTACCTGGCGCTTCCTTCTTTCTGATGCTTTGTTTAAAGGCTTGTCCAATCGACGCCATTGTTTATTCTGCGGTGGCATAAAGAAGCGGATTCATTCTTGGATTGCCCGGCATATAACGACATCCGTTCCAACTATGGGGATATTCTAAAAACGGGCAATCTAGGTACTCTTTTCGAGGAAACACATCTGGACAGGTCAGCAAATTTGGTGATCAACATCCATTGCTGCAGAGCAGATTTAAAGAAGCAGCTTCAAAAGGCTTAATGCACACGCACACCTTCTCGGGTAGTGCTTGTCTTTTGTCCTGTGGGTCCTTTAGACTGCTTTGGCCTTGCCGACGTCATTAAAATCTTTCATTCATTCCAAAGAGTGTGGAGTGCATACCATTCACCTGCCAATTGTCACGCATGGGACATGGTTTACATTTATTCTTAAGAACTTTGAAAAATCCCTGATTCTTATGAAATACTACCTTTAAGCCTGCGATCAAAGCGGCTTAAAAGGCGGTCTTATCAAGGGCATCAGAATACGGCAAAGGCTAAAAACGCGAGGATTTGCACCTCGTTCCTCGCGTTAGTTGCCCCATAGCATAAGGCACATGCCATGCATACCTTTCACATGCCCACCGTACTTACTGCATTCTACTGACAAAGCATCAGTACTATTTTATTTGCAGAACTTTGTTCCTAATAGTAAGAAACATTAACTCCGCTATTAAATAATGATACTAAAATTATATAAATATTATGATTATATAGTAAAATTTAATTATGTAGATGTTTTTTAATTTTATGTTTTAAAAAGTATAGATATTGAATTAAAGAAAGATAAATATAAATTAATAACATTCAAATTACAATATTAATATTTACAAATGAATATTTTTTATTTAAGTTGTTTAATTAAAAATATTTAATTGAATTAGATTAAATTAATACTTATGTTTATAATAATATAATAGAAAAACAAATTTTAAATAAATATATACTTATTAATCATATTATAATAAATATAAATATTAAAAATATTATAACTTTAATATTAAATAAAAATATGAATAATTTAAAGTTATAATATTATTTATTATAATGTGATTAATAAATAAATATGTACTTATTAATCGTATTATAATAAATATAAATATTAAATAATATTATAACTTTTAATTATTCATATTTTTATTTAATATCAAAGTTATAATATTTTTAATATTTATATTTATTAAAATATGAATAATAAGTACATATTTATTTATTAATCATATTATAACAAATAATATTATAACTTTAAATTATTCATATTTTTATTTAATATTAAATTTATAATATTTATATTTATTATAATATGATTTATATTTATATTTATATATAATATGATTAATTAATATTTATATTTATTATAATATGATAAATAAGTACATATTTATTTATTAATCATATTATAATAATTAATATTATAACTTTAAATTATTCATATTTTTATTTAATATTAAAGTTATAATATTTTTATATTTATATTTATTATAATATGATTAATAAGTACATATTTATTTATCAATCATATTATATTAAATAATATTATAACTTTAAATTATTCATGTTTTTATTTAATATTAAAGTTATAATATTTTTAATATTTATATTTATTATAATATGATTAATAAGTACATATTTATTGAAATTTTGATTTTTGATGAGAAGAATGCGATGATGGGCTCTGCTAAACCTGCGAATTCCAATATCTCCAACTCCATCTTCGATTCTGGCGGAAAACTTAGTGGTGGCGGACAAATCAGTGGCGGGGACTCCAATACCACGATGGCAGGCATTAACAACAAACATGACGGTTTCTCTGACAATGGCGTCGCCTCTATGCCAGGTGTGTTTGTTCCTAACCGCCCTGCCTCTAAGGTCATTAATAGCATTACTTCCCTGACAGATGTCGTACCCACTCCTCTCTCGGCTCTGCGAAGGGACGATATTAACACAGACAAAATTAAAACCTCTGTAAATAACACTCAACCTCATTTTCGCCCTAAATCATTTCCGGAAGCCGTAGCTAACGCAGGAATAACCATACATTCGGAGGCTAGGTTTTCGGTGGACAATGGAACCCATCTCCCCGGTAAGAACCCTGGAAGCTCCGAGACTTTCTTTGTTTCTCCAAATTCTGAGATGCTTGCAGAAATTGTTGAGGAAAAAACTAGGTTAAAAAACTCGGCTATTTTCTTTTCAGCAGTGGAAATCGATAAGGTTCCTCCTAGGAAATTTCTTGATGATTGGTTTCACAATTTCTGGAATCTTAAGCTTGGCTTTCATATTTCATTCTGTAGGCAGATTCAAAAAGGGTTGTTTGTAATTTTTTTTGTTAATCATGAGGCTCAAGCGGAAGTTTTAAAAAAACAATATTGGGCTGTTGGATCTACATCATTTAGGGCTATAGCTTGGTCCCCAGATGCGAATTATGAAGAAGTTCTGGCACTCTCGGCTCCTCGCTGGATTTTGATCAAACACATTCCTCCCTTCCTTTGGCGGTTTATTCCTCAACTTTTGCAACCTTTGGGGAAAGTCATTCGAATGGATGACACTGCTCGATTTGTTCCCCATATGGACGCCCGTGTCTTAATATCTCTAAACCCTGGTCTGGAAATTCCGGCCAATTTCAACATAAACATCGAAAACACTGAGTTCTGTTGCCCAATTGAGGTACTCGATGGGCTCAACGCTTGTTTTCTGTGTCGAAGAGAAGGTCATCAAAGGAAGGATTGCCCTATCATTCAGAAAAAAACTCCAACTAAAAAACCAGAACCTACTATGGTGGCTGAAACTATCAATAAATCAGATAGTTTGAAGATGGTTAACATCTCACAATCTAGCCCCAACCCTAGTAGTTCCTCCCTTGTTATGACTCAATCCAAACAACCAGATTGTGTCGAGACTCCCCTTACGGATGGTTTTCAGAATGTGTCAAAAATCTCCAACAAGAGAAGAAGGAAATCTAATAAAAATTCCTCATCCATTCTAAACCACACCTCCCCTGTTACGTCTAATATGTTTTCCCCTATTGAAATTGCTTCCCCGCTTTCTCAACCTTCCCCCACTTCAGTTGTCAATATCCCAGAATCTTCCGCTATCAACACCTCTAATAGAACCCTTAAAGAAATCAGCGATGAATATAGTATTGCGGTAATTCTTGCTTTGCAAAACACAGGTGGGGATGTATGCCCTAACTCGACTAAATCTATGGAATTTGACATTGTGTCTGATTGTGAGGAAGAGTTTAAAATAGGGTTCCCTTCGTCTAAACGAAGAGGAAGACCCCCAGGTTCCAAAAACAAGATTATTAATAAAAATAATGAAGAAATGTCTGCTATTATGGTGAACCCGAATATGGATTCATCTAATTTGCATGTCTCTCCCTCCAGTGTTTCCTCATGAACTGTGTCTCCTGGAATGTAAGGGGACTGGAGTCTCCTGATAGGAAATATGTCATTAAAAGTTTCCTCCAATCCTGTCATATGATCGATTTCCTTATGTTGCAAGAAATTAAGGCCATTGGTTTCATTTTGGATTCTAACTTAAATTTTCTATGGAAAGATGCGATTAAGATTTATACTTACCACCCGAAAGGCAAAGGTGGTGCAGCACTGCTCATCAATCCTAAATGGGAGAAGTATATAACTAGCCGTGGGATCTCTCCGTGTAACAGAGCGGTCTGGACCACCCTCAATTACAATAATTACGAGTTTGGAATTTGCTCTATCTATGCTTCGAATGATCCTAAGGAAAGAGGCAAACTTTGGGAATGGATGACCTCCCTCCCCTGCATCCCTTGGGTCATTGCTGTTGATTTCAACATGATTGAACACCAGGATGATAAAGATGGGGGACTGCCCTTTGCTTGGAAAGATATGGAAAAATTCCATTGGTTTAAGATGAAAAATACTTTGCAACTTTTCGACCCATTAGCTGGTAATAAAAACAATAACCCAGGACCTTGGCATACGTGGTGCAATTACCAACAGGGTTCTGATAGAATTTACTCCAGACTTGATCGTTTTTATGCTAACAGAAATCTTTTCTCCTTCCTCCCGGATAAACTTGGTAACTCCGTTCTGGTTTCTCCCACTGCTCTGTCTGATCATCACCCCATTTCTGCATCCTTTACTTTCAACAGGGCCCCTGTTAGACATAATACTTCCAATTCCAAATTCATGCTTAATGTTAGTCTACTTAATGATGTGGAACTATTAACTGCTATTTGCATTATTAGTATCATTAACAAGAATAATTTCCCTAAGGAAAATAGCAGAGACAATTGGAGTAGGAATATCCACGCTTGGCAGAATCTTCTTAAGACCATGGGTCAAAAGAAAGCTAAAGACTTCCGATCCACTGAGAAAACTCTCTCGACTGACTTAACTAAGGCTGAAATAAACAACCAAGCTAAACCCTCAGATCTTAACTGTACTTCTCAGGTTATGAAAGCCAAAGACGCCCTTAGGAAGCACTTGGTGACTAAAACCAGAGGAGCTAAGGTTAGATCCCGGGCGCACTAGCTCCAATATGGTGACCGAGGAACCAAAATTTTCTTTAACCTTATTAAACATAAGCATTCTAATGAAACAATTGAAAAGATCATCCATGATAACCATGAAATTACCGACATTGAGATGATTAAAGACACTTTTGCCCAATTCTACCGAAACCTATTCTCTTCTGAAGACACGGTGGAGGCCTCCTCACTCAAGAATCAATGCAGAGCTCTTATCCCTAAGATGATCTCCTCTGAAGATGCCCTTATTCTTGCTGAGGATATCACTTTAGAAGATATTATCAATGCTATTAATTCCCTTAAAAATGATAAAACACCTGGACCTGATGGCCTTCCCATCGAATTCTACAAAGCCAATCAACACTAGATTGCCAAAGACCTTCTCGAGATTTACTCGGAGGCTCTTGCTAAAGGATCTCTTGGGCCCTCTATCAATAAAGGCATTATTAAACTTATCCCCAAGGATGGGGATAAGGCTCTCATAAAAAATTGGAGACCAATTACACTCCTTAATGTCTCCTATAAGATTTTTGCCAAAATCCTGGCCACTAGACTTGCGGGTATTCTTCCCAAGTTTATATGTTCTACCCAAACTGGATTTATAAAAGGTAGATATATTTTGGAAAATGTTCTTACTAGCTAGGAAGCTATGAACTGGGCCACTCATTCTAATCAGAACTCTGGCATGTTACTCCTTGACTTTGAAAAAGCCTACGACAGAATTGAATGGAGTTTCATATCCATGATGCTTGAGGCTTTTGGTTTTCCTTCCTTCTTCTGCAGTGTTGTCCGCATGCTACTTCAAGATGCTTGTGCTCAAATTGACATCAATGGTTCCCTCTCTGATACTTTTCCCCTGGGTAGGTCCATTCGGCAAGGCTGCCCTCTGGCCCCTGCCCTCTTTGCCATAGCTTCTGATGCTCTCTATTATTTACTTAGAGATAATACACTTTTACCTACTGTCAAAGGCATATCTCTTCCTAACAATGATGATCTTATTAACAGCCAATTTGCTGATGACATGGCCATTTTTTTTAAAGCTTCTGCTGATAATTTTGAAGCTCTGCAATCCAAGTTAAATCTGTTCTGTACTATTTCTGGGGCTAAGCTCTCACACTCCAAATCCATTTGTCTGGGATGGAATGAACACCCTCCTGAATGGTTTAAGAACTATGAATTCCAATGGGGAGGCCCCCAAAAGATTG
>MU214281.1:194922-223998 GCA_018584345.1 Thuja plicata | reverse complement strand
GAAGACAGGGTTCATAAGGTGGCTTTGCAATGTAGATGGGAGCATTCTACAGCCCAAAAAGATGACCACAAATATCTTGTAATGGTTCCTCGTCGTGTGTCTATAATGTTGTTTTGGATATGTTTCCATGCAGCGTTGATACAAATTTTCTATAGAGTGTGAGAGATATAACAATATAATGATGAAATTATAACATACTAAGATGGGTGAATTAGTGTACAATATAGAAGCGACGCTCAAAGTACCTTAGCACATGATAAAGGGAAGAGAGTGTGACACAAAAGGAGGAGGAAGTGAAGTTTAAAATCATACCTTTCTCAGCCTTTTGGATTCTGAATGTACAATGCAGTAGCTATCAATGAAAAATCCCTTTCGCCGCAGAGATGCCTGGCCACAGAGATCTCCTCGTCCAACATACAACTTACCCAATGGCTGCAAAAATCCCTCTCGGTGCTATTGAACATAGAAATGACAAAATTTTCTCTTTTTTTTGCCTTATATCCTGTTAACGTCGCAATTGCGACGTTGTCGGGTTATAATTGAAAAAAAAAAGCCAAAAAACACATAACATCTGCCCCCCGTCACAATTTCACCCCAAATGTATTAGTGAAGAAATAGGAACACTAAACTGAAATCCAAAGAAAGGAAAGGAAGGAAAGGCACCTTGGATGCTCTACAATAGCTTCCACCTCCAAATGATCACCAACCAGCACCAAAAACAACTTGTAATTTCTTAGAACAACTTAGAATAACTCGCACTTAATTCTCGCTCAAATTGCTAAGGAATCGCTCTAAAATCGCTTAAGTGTTTTTAATTGCGGTAACTATGAAAATGATAGGTGATTCATATTTATACCTAAGGTGAAAAGCAAGTTACCCTTCCTTCCACAAACTCTAGAACAGGTAGACCTCTAGACTTCAGGCCTGGGGATTCTATGCGACCATACCCTCTTACAAAAAGAAGACATCGTGGCAAAGAATCCTGGAGTCTGAGATCCAGCTCCTGAAAAAGAAAAAACCAACTCTAGGAATAGGTCCCAGAGACATGAGGGACAAAAACAAAATAAAAACCAACACCGTGGGACAGAAAACTTGGAGAAGGAAAACAAAGAAACAAAAGAAAAAAAAGACAAGGGAAGAGCCAAAAAGAAAAAAAAACAAAAAGGGGGACCCAACATTTTGCACACAAAATGTAGGGATGGGGATGCAGGGCATAACAAATGGAAACTATCTGGGATGAATGCCTTAGCACATTCGAGAACTTTAGAATCTCTGGTTAGAAAAACTGGAACAAATTGTTACTCAAAGCATCTTACTTGTAAAGAGCAACATGTCTGAGAAAATCTGGCCATACGCGATTTAGTCCATGATCCTTTCATCAGTGGTGAAGTGTGTGCTTTGGAAGGAAACCAAGCTGATGACCTCTAGGAGAAGAAAAGAAGAGGCACTAAGTATATCAAACCCCAAAGTCATCAAATTTTCTCGTTTCCCCCGGAGACCGAAGTTTCATCCTATTTCCTTTTTTTTGGGGGGTGGGAGGGCGGTACTTCTTTCACCATCAATCTTAATCTTAGCTAAATTTAATGGTGGTACTTCTTTCACCCTTCCGCCCACCTTAATATGTTGAATGGGGGAGGAAAACTCTAGATTCAGAAAGAATATTTTAAAAATTCAGACTTGGGTCAACCAACTAGTGCAACCAATCTACCCTCAATGTGTCTGATTACTTGTTCTTTAATTCTTTTATTTCACTGATTACCAGACTTCTGAGGATAAATCTGATGAATATTACTCATAATGTACTACCAAACTTGAAAAATAACTCCAAAGACTAGATCAATTCCATCATGCTAACAATAGATTCTTAAGTTCACCATCATGCCAAAGGCAACATCCCAAAGACTATATGTTATGCGAAGCATACCAGTCCTCACAAGAAGGGGAGAAAAATGCCAGAACCCGAAAAGAAGACAAGAAAAGCAAAGACCAAGAAAAAGAAAAAAAAGGTGGTCCTGGAAGATGGCTAGCAAGACTATTTACAAAGTAAGGCACCCCCAAATGAGGCACCAGGAAAGAAATATTTACAAGAAAGAGAACTTTACATAAAATACAACTTTGGGCAAACTGGCCTCATTCAAAGTAATCTTTAAGGAAATGTCCATTGATAGGCAATGCGACAAGTTCTCTAGTCATGGTGTTAAGGAAATAGGTATTTGTCCCACAGATTTTTGAGATTAGGTATGGTCCAAATCAGAGCCGTTGGAACTTGGTGTGCTTTCCTTTCATTTCCCAGGCCTTGTCCCATAAAAGGACTAAGTCCAAAATCTAAAAGGCCTTGTATTGGGATCTATAGTCAAACCATCATTTTACCACTGCTTGGTGATGTGCAAAATGTTCAAGGGTTGCGTCTCGTTGTTCTTCCATCCACACCAGGTTCAAGAGCCGAACCTCCTAATATTATCCTGGTTACTGAATTCCTGCATAAACTGTAAAAATAGGATCTGTAAGTTGATTGGGAATACTGGGTTCTGGCCATAAACTAGATGGAATGGGGATGTTCCTAGGGCGGCCTTAATTTGAATGTGATCCACCCAG
This sequence comes from Thuja plicata, assembly GCA_018584345.1. Classification (NCBI taxonomy): domain Eukaryota; kingdom Viridiplantae; phylum Streptophyta; class Pinopsida; order Cupressales; family Cupressaceae; genus Thuja; species Thuja plicata. Next base: position 221,403 of record MU214281.1, on the reverse strand, counting down.
AGGGCGAATCTAAGCTTTTGGTGCCAATCCCAGGGATTCTGTTCTAACAGGTGTTTGAAAAGTATGGTATCTTCGGACATGAGTATAAAGATCTTTAAATATGTAGGGCCAATAATATCTAGCCTGAAGGATCTGATGGGCAGTGGCATCGGCTAAGCCATGCCTAGTTCTAAACTGCCCATGGAATTTTTCAATCATTTTCATAGCTTGGTCCTTATCAATGCACTGAAGGTACACTCCCTTGTAATTCTTATGATAAAGCGCAAAGTTTTTGATCATGAAATGGGCGCTTTTCATTCGCAGGACACGACATTTATTGGGAGGTAACCCCTCTAGGCATCTATTGTTTAACAATAAGTACACTAGATCAGTGTACCATGGTTCTCAAGTAATGGACTCCACTATGTATGTTTGACATTCTATGTGGGGAGTCTCTTCTACCATTGCTTGACTTAGTCCCTGGCCTCGGACTATCTTCATGGGTTGCATTTCTAAATTGTATTCCTGGAGGATGGCCATCCATTTCCCCCTTCTTTCACCCAACTCACTCTGCATCAGCAAATATTTTACAGCTTGGTCCGGGATGATAGCATGCACCTTGCTCTGGAGAATATAATGCCAGAATTTCTTCATGGCATGAACAAGAGCGAAGGCCTATTTTTATAATGATGAATACCAAACTTTGGTGTTCTTAAAGGGGGAGCTCATGAAAGCTATTGGTCATTCTTCCCCCTCAACCTTTTGTGTCAATACTACCGCGGCAGAATGTGGTGAAGCAAAGGAGTAAATGTAAAATAGGAGGGAGTAGTTTGGGCTAGCCAGAATTGGTGCCTTCATTATCGTCTATTTAATTTGGGCAAATGCCCTCTTCACTTCAGGAATCCAATCAATCTTGGTATCCTTTTTCATCATTTCATTGAGTGGCTTGACTATCTCAGTGAATCTAGTGATGAACCACTAGAAAAAGTTGATCTTTCCAAAGAAAGATCGCATCTCTTTCTTGCTGTCAGACATTTGTAAATTTAGTAGTGCTTCAACTCTCTCAGGGTCCATAGATATACCCTTCTAGGAGACAATGTGCCCGAGTAATTTCCCTTTAGTGACCTCGAATATGCACTTCTTGGGGTTGAGGGATATTCCATACCGACGACATCTCTCATAGATCTAGGCAAGGTGGGAAGAATGGTCATGCTTGTCTTGGGAAAAGACAGTCAAATCATCCATGTAGATGATTATGCACTGACTCACAAGGCCCTCGAATGTAATTTTTATAGCCTTTTGAAATGTGACCCCTGCGTTAATCAAGCCAAAGGGCATCCTCCGATATGTAAATGATCCCCACTTGGTAGTGAACATCATTTTGTCTCTATCTTCATATTTAACCATGACTTGGTTGTATCTGGAGTACCTGTCTAAGAAAGATATCATCTGTGACCCATTCACTATCTGCAACACCTCATCCAATGAGGGGAGAGGGTGATTATCCTTCTTGGAGGCTCTATTCAAGTTTTAAAAATCCATGCAAAGGCAAATTTCACTGCTCTTGTTTCTAATAGGGACCAAATTGGCAACCCACGTAGTATGCCAGATTGGAAAGATTATTCAGGCCGACAATAGTTTTTCCACCTCCTAAAAAATTAGAGGCTCAATTAGTGGGTTGACTGGTCATTTCTTTTGCTGAAAAGGCTTAGCATCAGGTTTCAGTGGGATGGTATGAGTCATAATGGATGTGTTGTATATTTTCAAATCCTCATATCCCCACATGATCACGTCTATGTATTCTCAGAGAACCATGAGAATCTTCTCCTTCTCCTCAAGGGAGTAGGAGGTACCAATGTGTATCATCTTTTCTTCACCGGGTTGGCCGATGTTTACTTTCTCAAATTTTCCTCCCTCAGAGGAGGATGATATCTTTTCCCAACCCCAAGGGTTTGAGTTGAAGATACATTCAAGCATGACCATCCCCTTCGGGATGGTGTTGGTAGGTAGGTCCATGATCCCATCATCTTCATCACCCTACCCAGTATCATCATGGTCTTGTTCCTCCACTATCTGGTCCTCAAAGACACCAACATTGGCCATGAAGGCTAGGATATGTTGATCATCCTCAAAAACCTAAAAGTGGGTGACATTATCTAGAATGGACAGGGTGGGGATCATCTCAATGGAAAATCTCCAGAGTCGTGAACCGACCATGGGCTCGAGTGTGCTGGCAGAAATAGCAAGGGCATCTGAGACATAATTCTATCGTCAGGGAATAAGATCAATGCCAAAGGCATCAAAATCTTCAATAAGGCTCCACACCTGATTGCGATATGCAGCCAACCTCTTATCATGACATGTGTACTGACTCCGGACCTGTTTGACAATCAACTCTGAATCACCCAGAGCTCGGAGGCAGGTGATCCCTTTCCTTAATGCAAATAGGAGTCCAAGGACCAAAGCCTCATACTCTATAATGTTGTTTTTGTAGCTGAACTGGAGCCTGTAGGATGCGAGGAAGGATTTCCCTCATGGGTTGATTAATTCTACTCTGGCCCCATAGCCTTGTTTGGACCGAGACCCATCAAACTTAAGGGTCCACAAGTCATCGCTTGTAGTTTGGAGCTGGGGAGATGGAGCAGCTTTTGGATTATCTCTGGGAGACTTGGGAGGAGCTTCCTCCTGCACTGGTGGTGCATGGGTGAGGTTTTCCTCTAGGGTGATTTGCGGTTAAGATCCCCAGGGAAATGAAACTAAAGAAGTGCTTCCAATAGGAATATTGGCTTTTTGGGAATCAGCTATATGTTCTTTGTTCTGGAAGGTGTCATTATGCCAGGTAGCGATGGAAAGGCAAGGCTCACACTCTACCTCTGAATGTTTCTGATAGTGTACCCGGCACCAAGTGCCAGACAAGAGTGTAGCGGGGATCACTATAGCACCTTGAGAATTGACTTCAACCCTCATTTTTTCTTTTAGGTCTTGGATTCTCTGCGGGACTATGGGATCCTCCCCGGGGTGAAATTGAAAGTCAAGATTTCAAGGGGTTGGTACACCCCCAGGGAAGTCTTAGAGAATAAGACCTCGTTAACCCTCTTGACTTTGGTAAGGGCTTGCTTCATCCAGGGTTCACTTTCAACCCATATTTTGTTTGATTCTCCTTTCCAGGGGAGCCATAAGTGGGAGAAGTCGGTCAAAAAGTACCCGTTCAAGGACTTGGACCAATTATGACTTAGTAACATCCCATAATATTCTGGGATGTCCACCACTTGAATATCCATTATGCTGGCTATTCTGGGGTCCTGGATGAGTTGTATCCAGACATTTTTTAGTTCACCCACCATTTTTACAGCAGTTTTATCGAATTGAATCACTGCGCCATTAGATGGGGTGGGTTGGAATCCAAGCTTCTGGCATATGGATAAGGGCATGATGTTGCCTGAAGCTCTGAAATCTACTAGGTTTTTGTATATGTTTTTTTCTTGGATGTTCAGGCCTAGTAAGAATGGAGGGTCTTCATTATTTCCCTGGAAGATAGCCATGTTGGCATCCTCAAAAGAGACAGTCTTGGGTGGGCGACTAATAACTTCCAAGTTTCCCAAGAGCTTCAAAAGAGACTTCTTCTTCTCAGGGTAGTTTAGCAAAACCTCCATCAAGGTCATGGAGGTGGTGGTTTGTTCTAACACCTTTGTAATGTTGAATCTTCCTCCCAGAAATTGGTGACATCCCTCGGCCGGGTCTTTTGCTTGGTTAGAGCTAGAACCTTTTGGAGGGATAGGCCATTTAGTTGTATTGTCCTAGGGAGGAGTGTCCTTGGCAAGAGGTGTCAGCGTATACACTGGTCCTTTACTAGGCTGGCTCCGAGTGTTGTAAGGAGCCTGCGGGTTGGTGAATGCATTGGCCTTAAAGGCCAGAATTGATTCATCAAAGAATCCCTGCAACTTGGATTCTTCTTTGTCTTCTCTGGCGGATCTGAAGAAGACGGTCTCACAGGTGAATGCACCATGAGTTAGCTCTTGTACAGGAGGCTCTAGGGGAGTAGGATCATGTGATTGTTTCCTATTGAGCTAGGAAATCATGATGACCTTCTCTAGCGTGCCATAGTTTACCTCATTGTGGGATCCGGTGTCATGCAATCTACACCAATTGGTCATGAGCTAGAAGTCTGTGACTGGTGTGAAATGGGATGGTCCAGCACCACCTTGATTGGCATTTTGGTTTGCAGGTGGACCTTCGGTGCTTGCATTATTATTCTATTGTTGTTGGTTGGGCTGAGGCCCGTTGTCAAAGTTTCTTCCTCCAGCATTATTATTTTGTTGGCCAAAGAAAATATTCCCTCTTTGGGAATTAGAGTTATGGGATGCATAAGACCCTACTTTTAGTTGACTCATATCCACAGTCAGGGTGGATAACATTCACCAGATGGACTCAAGCTCGGTGGTAAACTGAGTGTTTATGTCATAATGTGACGATTGTTGTTGTTGGTTCCCTGGAAAAGTAGCAGTATTTTCCAGAGTCGAGGGCGGAAATCCTCCAGCTGCAAATGACTTAAAGAAGGGCACTCTGGGTGGTTGTGTCTGAGGTTGTTGTGTCTGCTACGGTTGGTTCCAAGGGAAAGATTCTAGACCTGGTATTGTCTGAGTCTGCAATGGATAAATGTACTGGGCATGCTGATCTATTGGTAGTGGTGGGGGAGTCATGGCCATCACAGGGGCACCCATTTCCAGATTGGGGTTATATCCCCTAGCATAAGTAATTCCACCGGGGATCATATTGAATGGCTTACTCTGCCCAATCCCACCCAAGGATTTGTTGAGGCCACAGGATAGCTCTAAGGCTAGGTTGTAAAATTTTGCCAAAGTATCCTAGTCACCTAGGGCAATTGTTCTCTAAAGGAGAGTGGCAACGAACGGGTCCATCACGTTAAGATAGGTCTATATGGTTACTTCTACGGATGGGATGAAAGGACCCGTACACCGCTTCAAGGTGCATTGGAACAGGTGATTAAATGCTATAAGGGGTTCATCTAGTTCCTTTCTTATGGAAATGAACTGGCTATGTGACCAAGCTGGGTCCATGTGTACATGAAAGGCAGCCAAGAAGGTGTCTTCCATATCCTGCCAACTATTGATGGAGTTGGCGGGAAGGTTAAGGTAAAATTTCAGTTCGCCCTGTCCCAGGGACAAGGGAAACATTTGGGTCACAACATCTTCATGTTGGATCCAGTGTCAGTTCATGGCATCTTTGTATGCCTACAAGTGTTCCTTTACAGTTCGTGAGCCTAGGTGTTCATATCATAGGCAAATATTTTTCAGGTGCAAGGGTAAATCGTTAGTTGCACCCAGAAAAGTTCCCATCGGGGACCCGGTATTACCAAAATATGCAACCATTTGGGGAGATAAATTTTGAGTAGGTTGAACGTTGATCCTCAAGATCGTCTAGGAAGTTTGGATATTCTATGGTACACTAGACCCCCAAACAATAGTGGCTAGTGTGGTTTTTGGGGACCGTTTCTTTCAAGTAGGAGACTCGAGTTTGCCAAACCTTCTGGGGTTAGGGGCTGATGTAAGGATTCTCTCAAATTTCACTGGGGAGAAAGACCCAATCCCATTGAATGCTTGGCTCCTAAAAATATAACTTGGGGAACCCTTAGGAGGTGTAAAATTAGAATCCTGAGAGGGGGATGAGTTCATCCCCTCCCTCTAGCACTAGTTTCTATTGATGGGACTCTTGTGATTAGGTCCACCAACAAAGGTAAGTTGTCACCGGGTACTGGGGTACCAGCCAACTTTGCCTGTAAAGGTTGTCTAGGGAAATGAAATTCCCTAGATCTCCAAGCACATGAGAGTCGGGTCTTAATAGTGTGGGGCTTGGTTGGGAGATATGACTATTTTTTGAGGGGGATAGCTAGTTATCTTCAACTCATCTTCTCCAGGCATTCAAGTAAGTGGGGTCTCCTGCAAGCATGCATTCACTTAACAAATAAACTAAAAAAGATACTGCAGAGTTAGAAATATTTCATCTACCTATAGTTATACTAAACGTTCAAGATATCAACAATGCTCTAACACACTATACTAAATACCAAAGAAATATACAACCATCAGTTCATATTTTATCAGTAGCAAAGGAAAGGAGGTTGTTAATCTACTTTAAGTATCAGAGCAAAGGACATGAAGAATGAAAAGCATAAAATACCATTAACCTAGAAGATAGAATGCCAACAACATCATTGAGAGAATTCTTCCTTCTTCATTAACATCTCTTCTAGTAAGCACTAGTGCATGGTACAATGGTGGCTCCAGGGGAGCATCTAGCTACTGAAAGCTTAAGAACTATGGAGCATTGAGCTCTGCAACTAAAAACTGAGAAAACTAGATTGCTATTAACTGTGGATTGCAAAATCATCAATTTTACCAACCCTTGGAATGAGGTTGGAATTATTATTTATATACATACACATCTAACCCTAACCCTAACTTATGTTACACTGTATAATAAAATATATTATCCAGTGGCCGGTACTACCTGCACCACTCTACAAAAGACCTAGAGATGGAAAAGGCTTGTCATGTTAGAAGAATAAGTCAAGAGGTGGAGTGGAAGAATTAGCCTTAAGAAGAGAGATGAGAAAGAGAAAGAAGAAATCTAACCCCCTGGGGATCGAGGCTACATGCCTCATAAATGGGAAAGTGGCACCCTGTCTTCGATGTGCTAGGTGTAACATTGAAGCGGCACCTTGGGAAGATCATCTGTTAGAAAACATCTTGCCGATCTGACATGCCTTAATGTAGCTATCCACCTTCTGAAAACCTTTGAAAACCTTTATTAACTTCTACCTACCCTCTAGAAACCTTTATTAACTACCTTGAAAGTGACCGGTCGGCCTTGGGGACCAGGACACAGGTCACTTAAAGAATACAAAAGGTAGGATCCAAAATTTTGGGATCTGGGAACTTACGTTCCAAAAAGAATAAAGAATACAAAACATTTCCCTAAAATTTTTCTCTGGCCCCTGAAGAATCTCTATTGTTTCTTGTTGTCAATAAAGTTCTAGAGGAGATGAGAAATTCCATCTTCATCGATATCTTAAAGGCCAGCCCGCCGGTACTTGGCCACCTCAATTTGTTCTCTGAAGTCCAGAATATTGTTCTTAAATTTTTTAGCCATCTTTGCCACATCATGACCACTGAGTATCATGCAAGTTATTCGCATCATTTTTTCTCCGTCTATTCCCTTTGGGGATTGATACCTTGATTCCATTAATTTTTCAAACTTCCCCAAAACATATTCCTCTAGCGTGCATGTGTTGGTGCTAAATGGATCAGCTCCGGAGACCTTCAAAACAAAAGACTTGTATAAATTGAAATAATATTAAGCTGCATTGACCTTATCACATAGAGTCCCCACTAGTTTCTTGATTACCCCCAATGTGAGGTCAAGTATAGAGTGTTGGGTCCTTACAAAATCAAATGATTCTTCTCCTAAAATTCCAGTCTCGGAGACAATCTCTTATCCGAGGTCAATGAGTTCTTCTAATTTAGCCTTCCATGCCTCATAATTCTCGATGTCTCCCTCCCATATGCTGATGGTGGTTTTGGCCTGGTGTAAGACGTGGCAGGCTTCATATAAATCTGGGAGTGTGGACACCAGGAAATGCCAGATGTTTCCCAACTACAAGACAACCTATTCATCAACCGCTTGGGCCTTCTTCTTCATTTCCCATAATGAGTCTATATCACTTTGAGGAAGCGGTGCATCTGACATAGAGGCCCTTAGAGGAATAACACTAATAGGCCGGGCCAGCTCAGTCAGTAACCCCATGAGGTTTTCATTTTTCTCCTTTTCTGCCTTGAACTTTTGAGCCTCTTTTTTGTAGCAAGCCTCAACTGCCTTGGATGCTTCTTTCAACAATTTTAATTCACCCTATTTTCCTCTCTTCCCCAGTGACACCGCTGTGACATTATAATCTCTAGCCTCAGCTATTGCCTCATCTGCATCTAGGGAAGTTTTCGTGATTACTACAAATGTTTCTCTGCCTAGCTCAGTTTGAAGTGTGTGAACCATCCGAGATTTCTTAACCTTAGGTAGGTTCTACACCTGAGCCATCATCTCCACCAAAGAAAGATGGGCTCTAGGTGTTGATGGGGCCTTTCTCTTTTGAGATTCCACCAACCACTATGGCAGTAGCTCCTATGAATTCTCCCCAATATCCTATTGTGCCCCTTCAATAGTATGAGCCTCTTTTGGCTCCTTCCTTGTATCTTCTGACTCACTAGCGATGTTTTCTCTGATGATACCTATGTCCTTTACCCCACTGTCTATATCCTCAGTAATATTTGGGTCCTCATTATTTGCCCCAAGGTTTTCTTCTTCATCCTATTGATGTTCTTCCTCGGCCTCTATTGCTGGGGTGTCTTCTTCTACCAGTACATCTTTTGGTAGTGGGGGAGGCAATGGGCCAAGATTCAGCGTTTGGGCCACAGTGATTACCTCCCCAAATGTTACCTTTGGAAGTGGCATCTGGAACATGGTGGTTGGGGTCACAATTGTTCCCATGGATCCAGTTTCCCTAACCGATGTCATTTGTTCACTTTGCTTTTGTTGGTTTGAAACTCCCACATCCTAGGCTTTCAGCACTTTGGCGGTAATCTCCTATTCTTCTCCCATTTCTTCTTCTATTTGTACCTCCTACTCCTGTGTAGGTTCCTATTCTAAAGCTTCCTCTTGCTCCAAAATTTCCTCTACCGACTGCATGATATCTCCTTGCAAATTCCCACACTCGTCAGTTCTGAATACATCATCAAATTATTCTTTAGGGGGAGGATTTGCTGGGACATGAGTGTGCTTTGTTTCTTTTTCTGGCTCCGGCGAGTTACAAGAAACGATTTCTACTTTTGGGATTTATGGCATCCCAAGCTTTGGTTATGTCGTTGGCTTTGGATTAAGCCTTTTCTTTCGCTTGGTAGCTAATGGAGGCCACGCATCCCTTAGGGCTTACCACTCCTCTTCCAGATCTATTCCTGTCACCTTGACCATTAATGCTGCTAGTGAAGGGGAAGAGGGAGGACGGACATGTCCGGTCATGAGCACTGGAGTGGCCAACCCTGTGATTAATTTCTCTCTCATCTACTGGGAGGTCGCTATCAATTGTTTTAGTTATTCTTTTATTGGGGTCTCTTGTAGGGTTGGAGTTCCCATTATTCCCTTTCCTTTATCCCCTCCCTGTGAAGAGGTTCCAGCCCCAGAAGTCAGCTTCTATACTGTCGGGCCAACTCTACGGGTACTCCCATGGCATACTCTCTTAAAGTATTCATGGCTGCGCTTGACCATATTATGAGTGATTTTCTCAATGGTAGGCCCCTCTTGGACATTCCATTCTACTAGTGGGAGGGCCATCTTGTTAATCCCCTTTGCCTTGTACTGGGGGTCTATTGTGGGTCCAGCGTCTGAGAAGTCATCTAGAAATTTCTAGAGCTTCAACCTTTCCATCATCCCCATAGTCATCCAGATGTAATGTTGGCTCTAGAATTTTACATCATCCTAGAAATATTCCTAGAAGTCCTCCATGTGATATCAGTGGGGCTTTGATGCCCAGGGAAGTGCCAATGCAATTTTTCCAAGTGGATCAAAGTTCTTTCGTGCTAGATAAAATTCTACCAAATTTAGGTTCTTGAGTTCACTGTCTGCTTCCTTGGCTGTGGCTAGACTGCATGAGTAATTCCCATAAGTGATTGGGAATGGAACATTTGTCACCTTCTTTAAAGTGTATAAGGCATGCAACTCTAGCATTTTTCTGTAATACTCCAAGAAAATTATCTTGTTCCCACAATGTTTGGGAAACAAGTAAGGTTTCCTGGAGAAGTCGGTTATCCTTATGTAAGTATGTTGCTGGAATTGGATGTAGTAATGGCCATAAATTTTGACCAGATCTATTGCCTCCTTGGAGAGGTGGTACCCTGCATCCCGGGTAGGTGTGAGTAGGTTGTAGTAGACGAAGGCGTCATTCACCTGGCAGAAACTGGGGAAACTAGCCTCTCATTGAATTTGTGGAAAATAATCCTAGGGAGATTTTTGACCTGGGCTAACCCCAAGTACACCTGATGTGAGTAGCCCATTGGTGATGGGTCATTTTTGCACTAAGTCCCAAAGAACATAATAGGTCATATATAATTTGTGCTTCTGGGCCACTTGAAGGAACTGAGAATCTACATGGTTAGAGATAATGGCAGCCCAATCAAAGTATTCCCTGCCGATGGTGATGCCAAGCAAAAAGTAGTACATCCACCCTAAGAACTCTCAGGTATGGGGTTGCCCAAAGATTTGGCATATTGCTATCATCCCCATCTGGATACTTTTTTTAAACTTAGACCAGTGGATCTCTAATTTCATTTTCTTGGGGTCCCTCTTTGGAATCTTGAGCCAATGGTTGCTCATGTATTGCTAGGCTGCAACCTCCAGCTGCTAAAATTTCTCTAAGGCATCAGATATGGTAAAAATAGCTAGGTTATCAAACTAAGGAATCCCCAAACCTACCTAAAAAGTAGCGACATTGAGAGAGACCATGGGGGTGGGATATCCGGTCGGGACCGAGGCTACGAGCATGATGGCCCAAATGGAAGAGTTGTAATGTGCTGCAAGTGTGAGAATGAGCTCTGGGGCCTGCATCGAGCATGGGAAACCAGCGGCCTTGAGAATCCCAGAATTCCTGACACTGATTGCTAGCAGATCCCTAGACTATCGCTGAATGAACATTATCTTGACCAGGACCTGCATCTCGGCCCACATTTTGACACTAGTGTGGGTAATTAATAGAACTTGGGACTCAATCTTTGATCCCATAACAGTATTGTCCTTCAGGTACTTCATGCTGAGAGGAAATTTTTCTAAGGCCCTTTAAATTTTGGATCTGACGGCTACCCTGGTGACCGCCGTGGAGGGAAGTTCTAGACTCCTGGGTGGTGAAGATGTGGAAGCCTCAGACATAATGAAGGTACATTGTTCTGAAATCCTGCAAAGCAAGGTGACCATTAGAATTCATAAATAAATATTACTCTAGGATCCAGAGATCTTACTGCCGAGGCACATCCTTTTCCTAAAAAGTTAGTTTAGGTTCAAAATCCTGAGAAGTATATATATAATGCAAACTTAGAAAATTAACCCCTATCTAGGCCTGGGGATTTCAGCATACTTAACAAAAGTAAGATGTAGGTTGGTGAAGACAAAAGACTCAGGGTCTGAAAAACTAACCATTGGAAGATGTGAGCAAAAAGTGAGCTATCAGACCTACGTGGGCGTCATGTGGCTATGTAATAAATGTGGAGTTATGGAGATGGTGGTGCCAACTATCTGAATGCACAAAAAGTGGAGGCCACTTGGACAATATTGAATGCACGCATGGGACATAAATGAAATTTAGAGGCCGACTGACTGAGGAGAGAGAAAACCACCTGGTTGAAACCAGTCAAGAGCCGAGTTTCAACCAGGTGGTATTCTACCTGGAAGGAGCTCGCAAACTTGGATGAAATAGAGATGAATCATGATGAGCTCAATGTGAGACTGAATGAATATACATAGAATATACACCTAAGTATAGTGGGGCTAAAGGATATATACATATAAAATAGAAGGATATACATCATATACACCAAATTTACAGTAGAATGACAACGCAGAATGACAACACTATACAAAACCACATAGAAAATGTACAACATATACAATATCTACATTATCCTACACCTGCATAGAGGGCAGACAACCCTCTAGCAGAGCCAACCCACCAATGGATGGCAAACCAGATGACCAAAATGTAGAAACAACACGAATAAACAAGATAGAAAACACAAACAAAAACACAATGAAAAAGCAGAAAAATGGAAGAAGAAACAGGAACACCAACCTAAAATTCAAAGAAAGGAAAGGAAGGAAAGGCATCCTGGACGCTCTAAAATAGCTTCCACCTCCAAATGATCACCAACCAGCACCAAAAACAACTTGTAATTGCTTAGAACAACTCAGAATAACTCGCACTTAATTTTTACTCAAATCGCTAAGGAATCGCTCTAAAATCGCTTAAGTGTTTTTAATCGCGGTAACTATGGAAATGACAGGTGATTCCTATTTATACCCGAGGTGAAAATTAATTTACCCTTCCTTCTGCAAACTCCAGAATAGGTAGACCTTTGAACTCTGGGCCCAGGGATTCTGAGCGACCATACCCTCTTATGAAAAGAAGACACCGTGGCAAAGAAGCCCAGAGTCTGGGATCTGGCTCCTGGAAAAGAAAAAACCAACTCCTAGACTGAGTCCCAGAGACACAAGGGACAAAAAAAAAAAAAAAAAACCAACACCATGGGACAGAAAACTTGAAGCAGGAAAACAAAGAAACAAAGGCAAAAAAAGACAAGGCAAGAGCCAAAAAGCAAAAAAAAAAGGGGGGGGGACCCAAATTTTTGCACACAAAATGTAAGGACAGGGATGCAGGGCATAACAGGGGGTGAATCAAGAACCAATAAAAATTAATCTTTTTTATTCACAATTGGATTATCTAATTTGATTGCATGCATAGAACTGAAAGGAAAGAATCATAAATAACACATGACACAATATTTGGTTACCCAGAAACCTTCCAAATAGAAAGTAAAACTGGGGTGGGGATGATACCCACAAGATTTAGTACTGTAGTATAATTTTATCTTGTTAGAGCTTACATTGACATGTCCTGCCCTATTAGGAGCAATAAGGATTGTTAATTCCACCTTGTTAAAAGATTTAATATAATATAATAAGTATGCAACTGTGTTAAGAGATTTATAAAAGACTATTAGGTCCACCTGGTTAGAGGATTTTGTTGATCCACCAGCTAGAATGAACCAGTAGATAATGTGCTTGTGCAACTCTGATTTATTGAATGAGATCCTTCTAAATATAACTAATCTCCTGAATGTGATGGATGAGTCTCTGTTGTACTTTTATACTTTTGTAATATTCTAATCAATATGCCACTTCATATTCTCATATATACTTATTCACATACACTTGTTTGGATAAATAAAGTATCTGACATATATATCTAATCCAAAACAAATAACTTCATAAGTTGGCTTTCATTAGACATAATGATATCAAACAATACATGCAAATTCTGCCCAATACTGTCACTCATGTCCAGAAGTCTACTCAGGTGATAAATTGATACTCAGGCAATATGTTGATCACTCGGGTCACACTGATCACTTGGGCAATGCTTGTTACTTGGGCAACACTGATCACTCGGGCGATGTTGGATGACTCAGGAAATATTGATCACTCAGGATATGCTTGATGACTAAGTGTTTTAACACTAATTAACAACATGTCTTGCCATAAGGTCTAAATTTATGGGGCAGTTTTGATTGGCACTTCAGTTGTGCATGGCTTGGTGGAGTTTTTGGATCAATAGGACTTGAGTTTGTGATAGTTTGGCTCCTCATTTTGTGGGGTTTTCTCATGCATCTGACCCTTTGGAGTTCTATGGCCTATATCTTTTATTTTCACCTCTTTTGAGAGGTCTTCTTTGTTTTTGTGTTACGTTTGGCATATTACAAAAAGTGAGCATTATTGTATTGGAGCAGGTTTTGTGGAGATTTATACAAAGTTTGATTCCTTCCAGCTATATTTGTGATTTATTGTTTGATTGTGAAGTGTTTATTTCAATTATTGTGTTATATTCCTTTGTCAAATCAATTTTCCTTGAGGTTTTAATACAAAATATGATGGCCCATAGTGCAGATTTGTGACTGTGTTTTCTAAATTCAGTGATTAAACTATGAAAACTTTTAGTGTTCCTCTTTAATAGTGATAAAGGAGCCTATCATAGATTTATTATTGCAGGGTTCATCTGGCTGGTCATTATGTCATTCCTCTCTCAAATATCTCCTAAGTTTTGTTGCAACATTAATTATTGGTGTATCACCTTCATAGTATAGTTTTTGTTTTCAAAGCATATATTTCTATCTTTTTCCCTGTCTAGAGTTAGTTTAGGTGATCACAAGGAGGAATTCGTTGTATGATGTAGAGATTCATTCTTGTTCCCACCAATGAGAATTTTTCCATGTTCCAACAAGATTGTGAGGTTTCACACTTTGCATTATGGGTGCAATCATGATTGACATGATCGCAACATGCACCTTACACCGCACTTGCACAACACATGATCAATACACTTTTCATTCAACTTCAACTTTTAAATAATGAAATATTAATTCCACCACCTTAATCAAACCCTACAATGAAATTACAAAGCATCCTACTCGTATACAACATGCTAAACAACAAAATTAAATACACAAAACAAATTTCCAAGACCATCTCGGCCTATACAATGATTTATATATAAAATTGAGCCAAAGAGACATATATATTTTGACCATACTCTAACTTCCTCTAGAATCTTATCCATGAGACAACATCAATCAATGTGATCCCATATCATCACCTCCATTCATGAATACACATTGCCAAATCATGACTCATTCATCATTAATCACCTCGGCATCGATACTGATCATCAATACAAGATTTGCCATCGATAGCACAAGAACAGAAACACTTAACCTATTGAATAACATTATTTCTATTTAGTGGTCACTTATCCTTCTCACCGATCATGCAAATTAGTTGTGATTGAAACTGTATCATTTAAACATTGTTGACCATCATATCATATGACCGCGCCACAAGATATATCATAGATTTGATAAGACATTTAAATCATTTATCACCTATCATCAATTGTTCTAGTAGTTGTACTGTTATACTTCATTTGATTACAAATCTCACATAAACTTAATTCAGTAGTAGATATCATGCATTTTACATCCAAAGACATACCCAAGTCTCCCTTAAAAATAGCAACCATTGAAACTCACTAAAAATCATCATTCGTCATAACTATGCTTGACAACATACTTAGAACACAAAGTCAATTATTGACATCAAAGAAAATATGATATATGATCATGCTATAATAAAATCACTATGTCATCACCAAAAAACACTTACCATCATTGCATTAGATATGCCAACATCAACTAGTAAATTAGATGCTAAAATAATTTTTTTATAAAATAAAATAAATTAAACAATACCATAATACTTAATTTTATTTTATGAAAAAATAAACAAAAGAATAGAATAATGCCAAAAGTACAAATAAAAAGAAAAAGGATAGGTTATGCATGTTAACCTTATATAGAAATGTCTTTAATACCATGGATGTAGGGGAGGTGACTTAGTACTTAAGAACCCTAACTTTGTTCTTCACAAAACTTTATATGGAACTTTTGAATTACTCTCAATTTTTTACAACTTACTTGATAAGCTCCCTTATCATTAAGATTTTAGGGGCACACCAATATGATTTTTGACTAAGGGGTATGAAAAGGCCACCCAAAAAAGTGAGACCAATACTTATGCATAGAGTCATTCTTTTGTTGTCACGAGAGTTGCACCTGAAATGCTAAGTATGAGACCTAGCAACCCAGTGAAACATTGAAGGACCTTCAGGTATGTGGGTGTACCTAAAATGAAGATCAATCTCTAGATTGTGGTTCGGCCTCCCCTGTTTATATTCTCTGCTAATTATTAGTGTTGATAAAATATTTCATGAAGCTTCCTTGATGCAATTGGCTCCTGGCAATCTTGAATATGTTGAAATGCTTCATTCCTTCACTTTGTGTTTCATTTCAATTTTATGGCAGTTGCAAATGATCTTTGGTTATATTCACATTAGATATGCTCCATGATATCATCTTACTTAATGACTATAGCTTATTGTAAAGCTAAAAAGTTCCGTTTAGAAATAACATGTCCTTCAATAGCATGTTGTTCCTTACAAGTTAATCTGAAATGATGAATGTCAGAAGGTTTCATGTTTGAAAAATACGTCCTTCAACAACATAGGTCTTCAAATAGCTCCATGATTCAGCTAGAAGGTCCCATGCCTAAAAATTATACATGCCCCCTCAATAGCCTCCTCAAATCTTCAGTATTTTCCTCTTCATATGATAGTTGGAAAGTTTCATGAACGTAATGAATGCACGTCCCTTCAACAACCTAGGTCTTCAAATATGTTCCTGTACATTAAAAAACTTATTAGAAAAACATTTGTTCTTTTCTACACCTTCCTTTATGCATTCTGATTTGCATCTTTATAAATGTATGGGGGTCAATACATTAGAATAATAGATTTAATTCTTCCATTGCTTAGTTCACATGAACTAACTCCTCTCTTTTCTTTCCTTTTACAAGAACACTTTGGATGCGGGCCCAATACTAAAACAACTTCAAGCTCAAAAACCCATTACCAGGAAATGGGAGATCTAAACCCTATCTTCTCATCTCTTCACTTCTATTTATTTGCAAAGATGCATTCCAGCTCTATCTTTTTTGCATTTTAAATTTTAAATGCATGCTTGCATTAGCCTAAACCATGAGTTGTGTGGTTGTATGATGAATGCATTGTATGTTATGTACCTCTCTTTATTGTTAAAAGATCTTTTATTGTATTACAAATCATATAATAAACTAGTTTTGGAATGTATTTGCAATATATTGCAGAAATTCATATATTTATGGCACCAATGCACTCTATCACCATCATACACTGTAGGTCTTTTGATACCTTTTCAATAATTCATGCTTGATTATGCTTGCATATGTGCTTGCATGAGTATCTAAGACCTACAATCTATGAAGAAGGTCAGCAACAAATTGAAGAACCATACCTTACTCCATGCATCCTTATTTAGAAACAAGATGTGTTATTTTAGTTTTAATGTATCATTGTTGTTTTTCTCTTTTTCCTACACACCAGTTCTTAATCTTGATATTTTTTTATTGGCTACCACGGCTTGTGTGGAACACTTTATTCATTGTAGTTCTCTCTCTTTAAATGAACAGTATATGGAAACACCTCTTGTAATAATTGCATAATCGATTCATTTTCTACTTTTCCCTATTGTTGTTTTATTTCTGCACTTAGAAATCAGTTCATAACAGGAAACACTTCAACCTTTAAAGTTTAAAATAAACCATATCAACCATACATATCTGATCAGCTACCCAACTTTAAGAATTTGAGTTGGATGCAAAAACTGATAATATTTCTGGCGACATCTTGAGGTGTTTTCTTGCTAAACTATAACAGGCCATTTTCCTTTGTAAAACCATTGGGTGTAGAGTCACTTTGAACTTCAAAATAGAAAACTGAACCCTCTCCAAAAAAAAAACTGAAACAACACACGTGCTGAAAACTGAAAATTGACTGCAACATGTGCTAAAAGCACTTGGAGAAAAGAAAAAATAGCGACTAGAAAAAACTGAGAAACATCTTTTATGTGCTCCATGATGAGTGTATGAACCATGGTTTATGAGATAGGGCAGTGGAGCACTTCCATTCCCTATGTGATGAACATTTTTTCATATTTCTATCATGTATCCCAGTAATGGTGTTCTTCAGTCTATTAACTGTAACACACACAAGAGCTAGAAATGAGAATATCTATGTAGTTTATGATAGTCAGATGGATGACTATTTTGAAGGCACTATATTTTTCCATTAGTATATACAAGGAAAAACATGATCTACACCATCAGTCTAAACTACACCAACAGATAGGGAACAACACTACCCGACACCAAGGTTACCTGATACTGCCAAGTACAAAGCATCCTAACAAACACTATTCAGTGTTACCCAATGACAAAAAGGATAAAGGAACCCGACGAGTAACAATAGTGCAACCCAAAAAAATAGCAAAGAGAGGAACCTGACAAATGAAGGGAACCCAATGATTAGTTCAATGAAGGAATGCTGACAGACTTTTAGTTCAACCAGATGACCAAGAACCGACAGTCAGTTACATCCCACAAAAAGTGGATCTGATTTTCCATGTCAAATAAAACACTAAAGTTGTATATTTAGCTTCTTGTTTTATTTTAAATCCATTATGTGTGAAGGAAGAAATGTAATTATTATTATTTTAATCAGTTTAACTATTTTAAAACATGCAAACTAAAAGATCAAGATCAAGTTGTATACCTTGGATCAAGAGTTAACATTGTAATGCGTGATTCTAGATTAGGTCAAATACTTGTATAAATAGATGCTCAATCTATTGTGAATATTTTTTTCTATGATTATTGTATCCACTAAGAGCTTCTAAGGATCAGATAAGATAATTCATGTAGAAGAACATAAACGGATCAATTTAGTTTTAAGAACAGAACACAGGCTACCAACGAGCAGAGAAAAGGTATTAATCAATCACTATAGGTGATATTCATATTATGCAAGATTAAATGGATCTATGATCAGCAATAATAGATTGCATACAGTCAGGTCAAACATATTGTACTCATTCTAACAAGTGTAGTACACTTAAGAAAACCTTTCAAGAAGGGTGGACCTAACAGTCCTATTGTAAATCTCTTAACTGAGTGCATACTTAAATCAGTGTTTCTAAAGATCTTAATAGATTAGATCTTAATAGGTCTCCACTTTAATACTCCTAATAGGGTAGATCATCAGAAGTGATCAATTGTAAGCCTTTATCGGCTCCCTTCCATTCTGCAAATAGTGAAGTTTTGTGGGTGCCATCCCCACAGCAGTTTTTACTTCCTAACAGAAGTTTTCTGTGATATCATATCTTGTGTTATGTGTTTATTAATTTAATGAATGTTTCTATGAATTATTGCAAACAATTAAAGATTATGAATTAATATTACATGCATAAGGAGAACATCAAAAATGGTTGGTAATACAATAAATATTGTTTACTAATGATGAAAGGTGAAAATATTTAAAAGTTTTAGAGGTACTAATTCACCCCTCCCCTCTCAGTACTACTTCCCATTAATCCCAACAATTGGTATCAAAGACAAGTCTCTTCTTGGAAAGCTTAAAGGATTAAGAGAAAAGATCATAGAATGGAGAAGTACAAACTTGATAAGAATATTGAGAATAAAAATCTTGAAATCCAGATGTTCTAAGAATAGTATAAAGAAGCGAGAATCAAGATGAGAGAACTATTGGATAAGAGAAAAGGTATGGCAACTCGGAGCAATGAAAAAGATTATCAAGAAGAAGAGATTCCAGATTTCTTTGAGTCTTCAGGATCAAATACAAGTTATGCATCAGATACATCAGAAGAGAACCTCACAAATCTAAAAGAGATCAGTCAACATCTGATAGAGAAAATAAAGATGTTGCAAATCGATCAAGAAACCCAGATGGTAAGAATGATTGATGTGATGAGTTCTGCTAGACAAGCTGAAACAGAAAGAACACTAGCTATTGATGACAAAAGGAAGATTATAGAGAAGATACAAGAAAAAAAGGTTAGAAATTCAAAGACATGCTGAGCATCACCATGAGATTACAAATCAGATTATTCTTATGAGTCAAGAAGAAAATAGAATGAATATAGAACTCATTGAAAGAGTACAGGCATTGGTGAACTAAGAGAAGAGAATGAAAAACTAAAGCATGAGGTTAGAGTTTAGAAACAACATAATTAAATTATTAGAAAGGCTGAAGAAAGCAATAAAAGAATGGATAATTTTCTAGAAGGACAATAAAGAGTCAACAATAGCAATGGTCTAGGATTTACCAAAAATGGAGAATCATCAAATCAAACCAATCCAAAGAATGTCTATGAAAATCCAAGACCAAGAAATTTGACATGCAAACACTATGGAAAGAAAGGCCACACATCAAATGTGTGTAGAGGCAAACTGAAAGGTATTCCTAAATCTACATCTTCATTCATAGGATTCTGCTATAAATGTAACAAGAAAGGACATAAAGCTTATGAATGTAAGTCTAAGATGGATCAACCAAAGAAGTAAACCTACATGGACAAATATTTTCCTACTTGAAAAATGAATGGGCACACAAGTCTTAAATGCTAGAAAAAGATAAGGCAAGCATGGAAGCCTAAAGGTCAAGAAACTCCCTATCAACCAAAGAGAATCGGTAATAAATATGTATGGGACTACAGTACTTGGATAAATTGCACAACATGTGGTAGATATGGTCACATTGCTACAAACTACATGAGAGCATGGACCAAAAAGTCTAGAGGCTATACAAACCACGGAATGGCATGCTTACATAGTCACAAAGTTGGTCATCTCAAAAAGGATTGCAAAGACTGAATGACAGAGACAAGCATATATCCCAATGGAAACACCATTGAAGATATTCGAAGGGCTAGAGACAAAATGTGGAGAAAATCTTGAAGCAATGATGAAGCTGGACCAAGAAATGCAAATGGTGACACCCCATCCAAAGGATCCACTGACATCACCACCCCTACTTAATCTGAACAAGCAAGTATGGAACTGCACTTCACCATGTCATATTTTGCATTAGTTCCATTATACAAATTGATAGATAGTCAAAATCTACATGAATAAAGATGCATATTATATTACTTGTTATAATTCTAAGAAAACAACCCCATCAGTAAACACATACCAAAAATCATCAGTGAACATAATGGATGATTTTTCTACACTTACCAAGAATTGTCGGTCAACACATTAAATGGATAAGTTGCCAATGTAACCTGACACCCGTCGATAAGCAAGCAAAGTTCAAAAGTTGTCATGATAGAACACTGATATCCATCAGTGAAACAAAAAATCTTAACAGCCATCCTCAGCATCTTGAAAACACCGATGATGATTTTGAAAGTCTTCTAGATGAACTCCGTTTTCATGACCCAATGAATCATTGAGAATTTATGACAGACTTAGGGCAAAAGTCTATAAATACTTGATGGGAGCACTTCATTTTGCACACACAATTTGAAGAGAATAAGAAGATCAAAACCAGAGTGATAAAATATCAGATAGTAGAGTGACCTTGACTCGATCCAGCACACAGTAAATAGATTAGTCACAAGTTTCACAGATCAAAGTAAGTATGGAGGCCACCAAGAACTCTGTTGTTATTTTCAAGAAAGCCCTAAATTTGAAAAAATGATGGCAACAACTTCAAGAACTATAAAGATCAAGAATGATAAGAAGAATATGGTTAGGATGATAAAGAACAACACTTGTGTGGAACCTGTTCAGGTTTAGAATTGTCACCCTAACTCAGGCATTAGGGCTATATGACGATTCCATCCTCACAATGGAAACCTCTCCTAGCTGTGGGTAGACTATAAGTGGAGAGGAATCTCTGGATTCTAGGCCGGTTCCTATAAAATATGGTATATCACTTCCTGATTGAAAACTAAACTGGGGAAAAGAGAAAAGAGGTTTGTAACTAAAATTGCATAATAGAAAGGTGATACACCGAGGATAATCAGACTCTTTTATGAAGTTTCAAACTTACTTATACTTATCATATTCTGGTGGATCTTTGGTTATCACTCACTGATCAATACATAGGTTAATTGAAAATGAATAACTAGAGCTTTCACCACAAGCAATACTCCTCTCATTAACAACATGCACTTTCCACAAAAGGCTTATATCTCTGCAATATAGAATAGGAATTTCTATAATTCACTAGTATATACTTGCAAAAGCATTACTCTTATATGCAGAAAATTGAAAACAGGAACTTTGAACAATGATCACAACAAGAAATATGATTGTGTAAGTCAATTGTATTCTCCTCCAAAAGTCTATGTGCAAACTACATTCATGAATCCCATAATCATGTCAAGGAATGGTAAAATTCACTTACATAACAATGGCACCACATAAATGTAACTATAATGGAATACAAGGAAAGATGGATTTCAGTAGTAGGAACTCAAAAATTCACTAAACACTAATCCCCTCCTCCAATTGACTCTCCTCCAAAAAGAAAAACAAACTCCCTAAATAGCCAACATGGCTGATTCAAAAATATTTCCCTCCAAAACATAAGGTTTTTTAAAAAACATCTTAAAACACTTAAGTTTAGTAACTCCACTCTTCAATGATCATAATCACCTTTTGATCAAACACATGGAATTTGAATGTGAGGAAAAAGGTCTTTAAAACCCGATTTTCCACTTTGCAAAGCTTATTTTCAAACCGGCATTTGACTCGACCATAGTTGCAATCACCATTGCCGATCCTTAGGAGGTAACTGTAGTCTAGTTGATGTGCTGTGTCGACATGACTATTTTTATTGAAGAGGTGATATGCATTTATCAAGGCACTTAAAGTACCGAGGTGGCAATTTTAAAAGAACACCGATGCTCTGTCACTGACATTGCATTTATCAACTGACAGCGGAACTCAATAGATAGTAAAATACATTGCATTTTATCTATCGGCCTCATTTGCATCTTAGGGTTTTATGCTTTCACCTCTGTATTGCCGCCATGTTGCAAGTGAAAAACTGGAGTTTGTTGTAACATCTGCCATGTTTGCAATCAGGAACTTGGAGTTTGTTGAATGAATGCATGAAAACTCAGTCAATACAACTGGAGTTTTACTCTATATTGAAGGTCGCGGCTTTCAATCTTGCTCAAACCTGAGCCCCGACTATAAGTTTATATCTATCATTTGTTTTGATGCTGGGGTTTTTTTCTGTCATTGTGCCATAAAATATGGTACTGAATCAATGAACTTGCAGTTTATTTAAATTATCTCCACCACGGGTTTTGGGTCTGCAGTCTATCTGAAGCTCTATTTGGGGAGTTCTTGTCTGTTTTTCAACTTCGCCACTTCATCTGTAAATGACATGACGGCCACCTTGGAATGGTTTGGAGCTATGGAAGAGGTGTCAAAACCATGAACTTTGGCCATGGACTGGAGATATCCTCTCCCACAACTTCAGACTCATTCCCAGCTGTCTGTGTAATACAGAGCCACCACCATTGCATCGACCATGAACTGGGGATATCCTCTGCCACAGTTTCAGACTTATCCCTAGCTAGCTATGTAACATGGAGTTACCACCACTGCATTTGTAATCTGGTCTTTCTGCTCGACAACAACTGTCATGTGGGTTTTCATCAGCATTAAATATGTAGGCTTATGACTGAAAGATGCAGTAGGTCTACAAAATTTTGAGCTCTATGACATCTTTCAGTCATAAGCTTTACACCTTTCATGCTAGTTGTTGTAGTTATACTTCAATTTTATGAGGGAGAACACAAAGCATCTATAGATAAGTTGATTTCTCTGTCATTTTGTCTATTCATTTAATGAACTTGTTTGCATGTTCAAAAAGTTACTGTTTTATAACCTTCTATTTTGGTTTCTGTCTGAACAATAAAGCACAACATATGTTGTCTTCTTTCTACAAAAACAACTGTTTGAAAACACATAAATGTTAAAACACACTCACGGATTTTTGAATAAAATAGTATATTTCATTTCTTTGTAACACTGATGCTTTTTGATAGATACCGGATATGATGACCAAAAAAATGTCATTCTTTGTTTGTTAATTTGATGAACTTCTCTTGCATGTAACATTATCATCTTTATCTAATTGATGTCGAGGTCATCATTGTTTGATGTCAACTGTAGCTATATATAATATTTGGACTATCTTAATGTTTTAGAATAAAACATCATTACTGCTATAAGATAAATGCCATAAAATATGGAAAACATAGACATGTTCTCGTGAGATGATATCTTGCTTGTCTTTAAAACACAAATAGATTACATTAGTGAATACTCTGAAGCATTTTTATGGCATCATATACACAACAATTTAAATCATGTTGTTTACAACTTGGAACATTAAAACCAGAAAAACCCATAAGGTTCAAGCACGACCTCGTGACTCCCATGGATTTTAAATTGAAACCCTAATCTGTAAACAGTGATTTACATGAATACTTACTCAGTATCATTAACATGAATGCATATCATTTTGTTCAAAACATCAATCTAAGATGTAGACTCTGCATAAAGAAACTCTATGTCTTTTTTGCAATTCGCACATTCTCTGCTTTATGCTTAGAATTCTTTATCATTCTTTCATTTTGCATAATTATCAGTCAACTGAATGTAAAGAAGTACTTACTATAACAACATCTTTCAAAGTTTTGGAACATTTGCATAATAGTGACATCAGATACTCTATTCCAGTCTTTTCCTTGTAGTCCTTTTGATTTCTCCATGTGTCTGACTCCTTCATGTGTCTTCAAATGGGATCTTTCAGTGTGTGAGCAGTAATCCTTTTTAGATAATAATCATTCCTCTACATAAAAAAGTGAAGTTAGAGCACGGGCTCGTGACATCCACTGGACTATTTTCTTTTGTTTCATGCATTCAGTCATGCATGCCTATTCATTTGCACATATAGTAACATTCAATTTATTAGGTCATCAGATGACATGCATCAATTAGTGTTTGTGAGTGAATGCAAGAATACATTCAGTCATGAATACTGGTTGACTTGTGTGATTTGATGGACTAACAAGTTCAACTAAACATGAGAAAGATTTCTTCAATGAAAATAACAAGTTCCTTTTAGTCAGATATCAGACCTGCTCAAAATTGAAAACATACACTACAATAGACATTAGAAGTGAAAGGTTTCATGTTTCAAAACACGTCCCTTTAACACTATCTTATAGTGAGTGCTGATTTATGTTTTCTTGTTACATTTATTACTTTAGATTGATATGCAGATAGAAGTAGATAGCTGATGTATGTAATTTTTTCCTTTGCATTTCTTAGATTCATCAGGATCTAACCATTGTTCCTTTTTCCTCTTTTATGCAGATATTTTCCCTAAGGACCTGAATTCTGATGGAGACTCGGGAGTGACCTAGATGCAGATAAAGACTCAGGAGCACCACTAGCAGACACAAGACACAAAAACAAGGCAATGCATGGGACCCCTATTCCATACCTCAGTTTTTTACTTTGATTTGCAATGTACTATGTTTATCAAAACATGAAATATGAATCAAAGGACACTTGTACTACATTCTTATGAATGCACAATGTAATGATCAATGATGAATTTGAATGTGTAATAATTTGATCAATACTTAGAGTACATGAAATAAAAATCTGATAATAAATGTAGTAAGTGAATGCAAATCATCAAAAACTGTAAGATAGTGTTAACTGGGTAACATGTACATGCAAATTTCTCTTTTGGTGCCTGTTTTGTTGTATGATTAGATTTCGGATAACAATTTTGGTGACCTCTGCTAGATGTCTTCCTGCTAGACATGACCTGTAGACTTATCCAAGGGCTTACAAATTAGAAAATTGAACCATGAATGTAGCTTATTGAAATGAAAATGCATCTATAACTAGACTCAAATGCAACCTAGACCTAGACACAAAACAACCTAAAACCTAGTGCTGGGACAGCACTTATTGAAAACAAAACTTGAAACAAACCTATCCCTCAAAGTAAAGATTGAGGTGTATTCCATTAACTGGAATTTGTAGCTCTTCTCCTTCAGTTGTAGACAACTGAAATGCATTATTTTCCTTGCAGGCTATTATGACAAATGGGCCTGCCCAAAAACTATCAAATTTATCATGCTGCCCTGGCCTGCTCTTCAATACATCCCACTTGAGCACTAGATCCCCTTCCTTAAATTCTTTGAACTTAGCCTTTTTTTCAAAGGATCTCTTTGTTTGTGCTTGCTTAAGTTCCATTGTATCTAAGGATTTTCTTCTCTCTTCTTCCAACTATAATAAACTCACATACCTAAGCCTTAAAGGGTCCTCTTCCTCAAATAACAGCATCTGATCAGCAAGTTGCAATGCTAGAAACTCTGTAGATACTGGAAATCTGGCCTCTTTACCATAAACTAGGACATAAGGTGAATTTCCAATGACCTGTTTAGGAGTTATTCTGTCAAGCCACAGGGCTGCCTTCAGTTTTGAATGTCAATCTCTTTTGTTTTCCTGCAAAATTTTCTTGATAATCCTTATGAGATTCTTGTTAGTAGATTCTGCAAGACCATTACCCTGAGGATAATAGTTTGAG
This sequence comes from Thuja plicata, assembly GCA_018584345.1. Lineage (NCBI taxonomy): Eukaryota > Viridiplantae > Streptophyta > Pinopsida > Cupressales > Cupressaceae > Thuja > Thuja plicata. The sequence continues at coordinate 195,455 of MU214281.1, read as the reverse complement.
GAAGTATTGAGGTAAATTCCATTCTTAACAGCCCATTCTATGATAGATAAACCAATGAAAGCCATAGCATTATCTGAAATTATCGATTGAGGAACCCCAAACCTGGTAATTATATCTTCATAAAACTTCAGAACAACAGGTCCAGTAGCTTCCTTTAATGCAATTGCCTCAGTCCATCTTGTCAAATAGTCGGTAGCAGTCAAAATCCACTTATGACCTGCACTAGAATTAGAGTGAATAGGACCTATGAAGTCCATACCCCATTTAGCAAATGGCTGATCAACTATGACAGGCTTTAATGTCATTGCTGCCAGCTTTTGTTTACCTGCAAATAATGCACATTTTTGACACTTTCTACCCCAGGCATAAGCATCTTTAAACAAGTTAGGCCAATAATATCCTGCCTTCAGTATTTTTAATGCTATAGTCTTAGGACTAAAGTGACCACCGCATGATCCATCATGAAATTCAGAAAGTATTCTGTTCTGATCTATTGTATCAACACATCTTAAAAACATACCAGAATAATCTTT
>MU214281.1:165631-193747 GCA_018584345.1 Thuja plicata | reverse complement strand
GAAGAGAAAATCTCTCTGATCCTGACACATATTGAAGAATTTGTTCCATAGAAGGAAGTGGATGTCTGTCTTTCAAAGAAGCCCTATTCAGATCTCTAAAATCTACACATAATCTGATCTCACCATTCTTCTTTCTAACTGGAACTAAATTAGAAACCCAAGATGTGTGCTTAATAGGGAAAACAATATCACCATCTAACAACTTTCTTAGTTCTTTGAGCATCAAAGGTTCCAATTTTGGGTTAATAGGTCTTTGTCTCTGCCTGATTGGTTTTGCATTGGGTTCTAATTCTATAGTATGTTGAGTAAGATGAGGATCAAAGCCCTTAAGATCAAAATAGTCCCAAGCAAAAACATCACTAAATTCTCTAAAAAGATCAATGAAAAGCTCCTTTTCTTCAGGAGAATTAATCTTACCAATTTTCAACCACTTGTCTCTAAAAATCTCAACTTCCTCATAATGATCTTCTTTAACCAGCAAGCTAGTTTTACCCTTTTTGAAATGATCATCAGAATTGAAGATAGATTCTAGGCTGACTAGACCCTTTGGCAGCTTATTTGACTTTAATTTGATAATCAGATCTTCAACTTGCCGATTACTTTTTCTATCCCTGGGAGTTGAGAAATCATTAGTTTCTGTTAGGAAACTCAAAATATGCTCATCAGTATTAAAAACTTGCCAATATGCATCGTTATCAGGTATAGAAGGCCGAACAACTACCTTAACATGAGACTGATCTGTAAACAGCTCTTTATTTTCAATAATATCAGCTTGAGTACCAACTGCAGCTAGTCTATCTGCATGCAAATTTTGCTTTCTAGGAATAGCTATCAGATTGAATGCATCAAATTCTGCTAGCATATCAGATACCCTAGATTTATACATCTTCAACAAATCATTTTTCACAGTATTAAGGCCTCTCACCTGCCTGACAATTAACTCACTGTCTCCAAAAGCTCTGAGACACTTAATACCTTTCATCCTTTCCCATTCTAGTCCCTGTATTAAGCTCTCATATTCTGCTACATTGTTAGAACAAGAAAAATTTAACTTATAAGAAGCATAAAACTTATCACCTTGAGGTGATATCAACACAACTCCTGCACCAATACCATTCTTGTTCTTAGATCCATCAAAATATAAATTCCATAGCTGGTCAGATAAATCAAATTCAGAACATTGATCTTTAATCAAATTAGGCACCACTGAATCAAATTCTAACATCATATAATTTCCAAAACTAGCATCAAACACATCCATCTCTTGGTCATTTCTAGCTGCCCATTCATCAAGAATTATATCTAGATACTCCTTAGTCTGTGTATTATAAGATGTAGTTTCACTTATTTCATCTGGATCCATGATCACACAACTTACATTTATAGGGCTGGGATTGTAAGGCTCTATATGGTCTTTAGACCATGATTCAGATCTTATTGTGACTCTAGTACCATATCTTGTTCTAAAAAATAGGTGTGACCAGTCAGATGAAAAATAACCATCAATCTTAGCTGTGAAATCTCTGGATAAACATATAGCAAAGTATGCTGGCAGGTCTATGACAAAAATATCTTGAGAAATAGAGAAGTTTGGGCATGAATGTAAGGTTAAACTTGCATTTTTAACAACCTCAACAGTTTTAACTGAGGAACCATCAAGTTGAACAACTCCTTTCTCAAGAAGTTCATACTTCAAATCTAAGACATCAGCTATGCTTTTTGGCATGAAAGTGTTGGTTGCACCACTATCAACCATACAATTATGCACTAATTTGTTTCCAATGATCAAAGAGACATAGAAAGGAGGAGGCTTAACATTGGTAGATTTCTTACCTCCCTTTTCTGTCACCTTCTACACATTTGTTGATTCTATCTTAACTAGTACTGCTGGCTGCTTCAATTCTGCTTCCTTTTTATTCTGTGGTAACACTTGCTGTTGTACCTTATCGATCTTCTTTTCCTTTTTTACTATTTCATCACCAACCATTTCAGATTATGAATTTGTTAAGACCACTCCAAGAGAATTACTCACAGTTTTCTGCAGAATTGTTGATCCTTTTGATAATTCCTCCTTTAATAAATCAGTTTGCCCTGGAATAGCTAATGAATCCCACAGTGAAATAGAAACATTCATCTTTTTCATATTATCCACAATATTGTAAGGAATAGAAAATTGTACCTTCTGAGGAGACTTATTAATATTCTAATCTGGCTGTCTCTGATACTACATTGTTCTGCTTGTATGAGTAGAGGCTCCCTTTATGATTGAAACTGGTGGAGTGAGTGATGATTGATCTGTAGCAGCATTCCCAGCAGTTGATTGCTCTGATTCTAGGGCTCTCTTCTTGGCTCTAGTATTTTCTGATATGGATGAGTCACCATTTACTCCACATAACTCTTCCTCTTTCCAGTTGAGGAATGTAGTATCAGGGGCAGATGTATCAGAGTGTTGCTGAGCCTCTTCAGTAGGTTGTGAATCTAGGACACTCTAAACCATTAGGGCTTGATTGAGTACTCCATTAGTGCACTTAGACTGATTGTGCCATTCATTAAATGGATAACACCATTCATAATCTGCTACAAGGTTATTCTGAGTAGGAACAATATCCTTTACAACATTGAGCGGTACCGGGTTGTATGGTCTATAAGGCCTTTGATTCTAGTTCTGCCTATTTGCATTACTATTCCCTTGGTATTGCTGCTTATTGCCTTGATAACCAGGCTGATTAGGCTGTTGGGATGAGGAGCTAGCAAATTGATTTTGAGTATGAGATATAGGATGGCTCTGCTGCCTTTTTAGGCTCACTAATTCATTCCCAAAGCTTTGCAGCAAACTTTCAATTTTTTGTTGACTATCTTTTATGCTCTGCAATTCACTAGGAGGGGTTATAGGCATGATCTCCTTACTTTTGTAAGATGGCAATGGAGCTAATGGTGGATTAATCAAAGGCATATTGGGCTGGATATTTGGAAAGTAAGGCATAGGTGGTCTAGGAGCTATCTTTCCTGGTTGAATAAGACTATTCTCTGCCCTAATTGCAATATCATAAGCTTGGGGTAAATAATTTCCTCCCATGGACTGGATCATTACTAAAATATTGCTATTTAAGCTTTTGAGGAAGTATAGAAAAGCATATTCGGCAGAGGGTCTTACCATGGTAGGGATTCTATTCCAAGTTTTCTAGAATCTGAGATTGAAATCACTTAACTCTTCTTGTGGAGCCCTTTTTATAGTAGTTAATTTCTCTACTAAAGACAGATTATCAGATTTATCTTTAAAAAACTTAGAAATCCTATCTCTAAAAACATCCCAAGTAGCAATAGAGTTGACTGGAAGATTTCTAAACCAGTCAAGAGCTTTACCTTTGAGTGATGCAGCCAACAGCTTCATAGCCACATCTTCTTCTGTAACATGATGGACATTGCATAAGGATGCAATATCTTGGATGTGCTCAATAGCTGTCACTTTTCCTTCTCCAGTAAAAGATGGCAAACCTTTCAAGGCAGCCAATGGTGTATTATTGTGATTTGCAATGTGGAGAGGACTACCTTGATCAAAAGGAACAAAGGGTAGATTCCTTGCCATTCCCGTTGTTGGTGGTATTTGTTGCTGAATAGCAGGTACAATAGGAGTCTGAGTATGCTGAACTGCCTTCCTTTGGTAAGTCTTTAAATTATGAGGATTTGCTGCAGTAACACTTGTAGAAGCTCCAAAGATAAAATTATTTATAGACAAATCTTTGATACTCAAAAATTCTAATCCAGAATGAGTAGGAATACTTAGATCTTTAGGAATACTGATTTCTTCAATAATTACTTCAAGTTCTTCTAAATTCACAGCTTGATCTTCAAAAATGGGATTATCAAATGAAGAAAAATTTGAACTTAACAATGCACCTCTTGGATCTTGTGATGTTCTTCCACCTTTGGATGATCTTCCTCCTCTTCTGCTTGTCTGTAACTCCTGGTACACAAATCCTTGCTTGTTTGTTCTTGTTGGAGTTCTGCTCATTAAAATCTACACTGAGCAATCATAAATCAGAACTGAGAAGCAGTTCACTGTCCCACCGGGCATGCCAAAAACTATTCAGGTTTAGAATTGTCACCCTAACTCAGGCATTAGGGCTATATGATGATTCCATCCTCATAATGGAAACCTCTCCTAGCTGTGGGTAGACTATAAGTGGAGAGGAATCTCCGGATTCTAGGCCGGTTCCTATAAAATATGGTATATCACTTCCTGATTGAAAACTAAACTGGGGAAAAGAGAAAAGAGGTTTGTAACTAAAATTGCATAATAGAAAGGTGATACACCAAGGATAATCAGACTCTTTTATGAAGTTTCAAACTAACTTATACTTATCATATTCTGGTGGATCTTTGGTTATCACTCACTGATCAATACATAGGTTAATTGAAAATGAATAACTAGGGCTTTCACCACAAGAAATACTCCTCTCATTAACAACATGCACTTTCCACAAAAGGCTTATATCTCTACAATATAGAATAGGAATTGCTATAATTCACTAGTATATACTTGCAAAAGCATTACTCTTATATGCAGAAAATTGAAAATAGGAACTTTGAACAATGATCACAACAAGAAATACGAGTATGTAAGTCAATTGTATTCTCCTCCAAAAGTCTGTGTGCAAACTACATTCATGAATCCCAGAATCATGTCAAGGAATGGTAAAATTTGCTTACATAACAATGGCACCACATAAATGTAACTATAATGTAATACAAGGAAAGATGGATTTCAGTAGTAGGAACTCAAAAATTCACTAAACACTAATCCCCTCCTCCAATTGACTCTCCTCCAAAAAGAAAAATGAACTCCCTAAATAGCCAACATGGCTGATTCAAAAATATTTCCTTCCAAAACATAAGGTTTTTTAAAAAACATCTTAAAACACTTAAGTTTAGTAAATCCACTCTTCAATGATCATAATCACCTTTTGATCGAACACATGGAATTTGAATGTGAGGAAAAAGGTCTTTAAAACCCGATTTTCCACTTTGGAAAGCTTATTTTCAAACCGGCATTTGACTCGACCATAGTTGCAATCACCATTGCCGATCCTTAGGAGGTAACTATAGTCTAGTTGATGTGCTGTGTCGACATGACTGTTTTTATTGAAGAGGTGATCTGCATTTATCAAGGCACTTAAAGTATCGAGGTGGAAATTTTAAAAGAACACCGATGCTCTGTCACTGACATTGCATTTATCAACTGACAGCAAAACTCAACAAATAGTAAAATACATTGCATTTTATCTGTCGGCCTCATTTGCATCTTAGTGTTTTATGCTTTCACCTTTGTATTTCTGCCATGTTGCAAGTGAAAAACTAGAGTTTGTTGTAACATCTGCCATTTTTGCAACGAGGAAATTGGAGTTTGTTGAATGAATGCACGAAAACTCAGTCAATACAACTGGAGTTTTACTCTATATTGAAGGCCGCGGCTTTCAATCTTGCTCAAACCTGAGCCCCGACTGTAAGTTTATATCTATCATTTGTTTTGATGCTGGGGTTTTTTGCTTTCATTGTGCCATAAAATATGGTACTGAATCAATAAACTTGCAGTTTATTTAACTTATCTTCACCACGGGTTTTGGGTCTGCAGTCTATCTGAAGCTCTGTTTGGGGAGTTCTTGTCTATTTGTCGACTTCACCACTTCATCTGTAAATGACACCATGGCCACCTTGGAATGGTTTGGAGCTGTGGTAGAGGTGTCAAACCCATGAACTTCGGCCATGGACTGGAGATATCCTCTCCCACAACTTCAGACTCATTCCCAGCTGTCTGTGTAATACAGAGCCACCACCATTGCATCGACCATGAACTGGGGATATCCTCTGCCACAGTTTCAGACTTATCCCTAGCTAGCTATGTAACATGGAGTTACCACCACTACATTTTTAATCTGGTCTTTCTGCTCGACAAAAATTGTCATGTGGGTTTTCATCAGCATTAAATATGTAGGCTTATGACTGAAAGATGCAGTAGGTATACAAAATTTTGAGCTCTATGACATCTTTCAGTCATAAGCTTTACACCTTTCATGCTATTTTTTGCAGTTATACTTTGAGTTTATGAGGGAGAACACCAAGCATCTGTAGATAAGTTGATTTCTCTGTCATTTTGTCTGTTTATTTAATGAACTTGTTTGCATGTTCGAAAAGTTACTGTTTTATAACCTTCTATTTTGGTTTCTGTCTGAACAATAAAGCACAACATATGTTGTCTTCTTTCTGCAAAACATGTTGAAACAACTGTTTGAAAACACATAAATGTTAAAACACACTCACAGCTTTCTGAATAAAATAGTATATTTCATTTCTTTGTAACACTGATGTTTTCTGATAGATACCCGATATGATGACCAAAAAAATGTCATTCTTTGTTTGTTAATTTGATGAACTTCTCTTGCATGTAACATTATCATCTTTATCTGCTTGATGTCGAGGTCATCACCATTTGATGTCGACTGTAGCTGTATATAATATTTGCACTGTCTTAATGTTTTAGAATAAAACATCATTACTGCTATAAGATAAATGCCATAAAATATGGAAAACATAGACATGTTCTCGTGAGATGATATCTTGCTTGTCTTTAAAACACAAACAGATTACATTAGTGAATACTCTGAAGCATTTTTATGGCATCATATACACAACAATTTGAATCATGTTGTTTACAACTTGGAACATTAAAACCAGAAAAACCCATAGGGTTTGAGCACGGGCTCGTGACTCCCATGGATTTTAAATTGAAACCCTAATTTGTAAACAGTGGTTTACATGAATACTTACTCAGTATCATTAACATGAATGCATATCATTTTGTTCAAAACATCAATCTGAGATGTACACTTTGCATAAAGAAACTCTCTGTCCTTTTTGTAATTCTCACATTCTCTGCTTTATGCTTAGAATATGTTATCATTCTTTCATTTTGCATAATTATCAGTCAGTTGAATTTAAAGAAGTACTTACTATAACAGCATCTTTCAAAATTTTGGAACATTTGCATAACAGTGACATCAGATACTTTGTTCCAGTCTTTTCCTTGTAGTCCTTTTGATTTCTCCATGTGTCTGATTCCTTCATGTGTCTTCAAATGGTATCTTTCAGTGTGTGAATAGTAATCCTTTTTAGATAATAATCAGTCCTCTGCATAAAAAATTGAAGTTCGAGCATGGGCTCGTGACATCCACTAGACTATTTTCTTTTGTTTCCTGCATTCAGTCATGCATGCCTGTTCATTTGCACATACAGTAACATTCAATTTATTAGGTCATCAGATGACATGAATCAATTAGTGTTTGTGAGTGAATGCAAGAATACATTCAGTCATGAATACTGGTTGACTTGTGTGATTTGATGGACTAACAAGTTGAACTAAACATGAGAAAGATTTCTTCAATGAAAATAACAAGTTCCTTTTAGTCAGATATCAGACCTGTTCAAAATTGAAAACAAACACTACAATAGACATTAGAGAAAGGTTTCATGTTTCAAAACACGTCCCTTTAACACTATCTTATAGTGAGTGCTGATTTATGTTTACTTGTTACATTTATTACTTCAGATTGATATGCAGATAGAAGTAGATAGTTGATGTATGTAATTTTTTCCTTTGCATTGCTTAGATCCATCAGGATCTAACCATTGTTCCTTTTTCCTCTTTTATGCAGATATTTCCCTAAGGACCTGAATGTTGATGGAGACTCGGGAGTGACCTAGATGCAGATGAAGACTCGGGAGCACCACTAGCAGACACAAGACACAAACACAAGGCAATGCATGGGACCCCTATTCCATACCTCAGTTTTTTACTTTGATTTGCAATGTACTATGTTTATCAAAACATGAAATATGAATCAAAGGACACTTGTACTACATTCTTATGAATGCACAATGTAATGATCAATGATGAATTTGAATGTGTAATAATTTGATCAATACTTAGAGTACATGAAATGAAAATCTGATAATAAATGTAGTAAGTGATTGCAAATCATAAAAAACTGTAAGATAGTGTTAACTGGGTAACATGTACATGCAAATTTCTCTTTTGGTGCCTATTTTGTTGTATGGTTAGATTTTGGATAACAGAACCAAAGTACAAGATATGCCCGAAGATTGTATCGCAACCCGATGAATCCAACGCATTTTCTAAGATTCCACCTAGGGTTTTTCTAATAGAGGACATAAGGTCCTACATTCACTGCAAGATCACTGAAATAGGTGATCTAGAGATGGATGAAGATTACAAGAAGTTGTATGATGTAGAAGGGAACCTGAAGGAAGAGCACAAACACTTAGAGGTTAAAGGGATAACTAATTCCCTATATTTCTAGAGGGACTTCAAAACTGACTAGATTAGGTTAATTTTGAGTAGAATGCATGATCAGAAGCTATGGTTAGATCAACCTAAGAAAATAACTAAGGATGTCCTTCATGCTATAATTGGTTATCCAATAACCGACAAGCCTAAGGCACATAAGCATCCCTCCAGGACAGAAGTTAAAAAGATCACAAAAGCTATGTGGGATAATAGAGGTCTAAAAGTAAACACCATCACTGATGAGGAACTGAGGTTCGGTGCATGTGTAATTGGCTACAAGATATTCCAAGCAAGCAGGATTAACAGCATTGCATCTACAATAGTAAGAATAACTTACAAGATAGTGACAAAGGGAATTCAGATGGATTTGTGTGAGATCTTGTTAAAGCAACTTGATGAGAACATGACAACAATAAGGTCTACAAAGACAAACACATGTAAGTTCTGTTCACTTATCATGTGTATATTCTTCTACTTTCAAGAATACTTTCTTTCAATAGGAAAAGTAAAGTGGGATACAACAAAACTAGTCACATTGCAAATTAGTGAACTTATTAAGTCACTAGGAGATAATTTTGATTCAGTTATGACTACATACTTCCTTGAATTCAAGGAAAAGATGATGGAAAGAGTGAGGATCCCTGTGCAAATAATTGAAAAACATAGGGATGAGATATGTTTTATGGTGGATATAGACTTCACCCACATAAAATTGGTTGTACCAAGAATAGCTTGGTTATCCCCTCTTGATTATGAAATTAACATAGATAGAGCTACAAATGTAATTGATGCATTGATCAATAAGCCAATTGACAGCAAACAACCATGGTTTGGCACTTATGAAGAGGCCAAGTCAAAGATAAAAAGAGGCCTAGAAATCAAAAATATTGTCAACAAGAAGAATAAGATGGTTAAGAATATTAAAAAGATTCTATTGGTTAATGAGGAGGAACAAGAAAAAATAGAGAAAATTGATGAATAGGGTACCATCAGTGAAGGGAAAGATGAGCAGAAATCAGATTTTGAGGCAACTGAGTCTGATACACCTCCACCTCCTACAAATAAATACAGGACAAGGAACCAAACTCCTAAGATTGATACCACACCTCTTAAGAAAGGTCAAGTAAGGACCTATAAGAGGAAGCAGCCAACAAAGAAAACAAAGAAGAAAATAGAGAAACAAACCCCCACTAAGAGGAGGAAAAGAATGGTCATGACTAAAGCTAAAATTGAGGATTCTAAAGAGGATGAGCCTGATGTAGTGAAGAAAAATTTCAGAAATCAAACAATTGATGAGGCTGCTGAATCTATTACTACATCTGGCACCATGTATGATAAGAAAATCGGGCAATGGGATACACTTAAAATAGAGGACCAAAATAAGATACAAGAGGTGATCATCAGGTCAATGGTAAAATTCAAATATGTACCAGCTGAATTTGTCAACCAAATACCCAGAGAGTTGGGTAACAAAATATCTCAACAATGGTCATATGCTCTACAAACCGAAAGAGAATCAAGGGAGAGGGTACTTGTCACACTTATGCCTCCTGAGTCTAAGATAGAAGAAATCAAAGAAATAATGAAGAAGCACAAAAGAAAATTTGTAGCCAAGATAAGAGCTTACAAAGTGCTAGAGGATAGTTTATAGAGCTAGACAAAATGATCGAGACTAAATGGAGACAACTCCTAGATCTTCCTGCAGAGTCAACAAGTAGTGAGAATCACTTACTTCTCACCAACACACCTCATATAGAGGAGGAGAAAGATAAGGGAAGTCCTAAGCACATTGCTTTGGACAATGTTGAAGATATTGAGCCAATAGATTTGGACAAAGTCATGGATGATCTTGACATTCAAGACATCACACATTATGACTCTGATAAGGATCTACAAAAAGAAGATGATATAATATTTATCTCTTAAGGATCAGGAAAAGAAACAAGAGTTGAAGACAATAGGGCATAGAGAAATGAATGTTGTTGATCAGACATGGCAGGACACTTCAATCATTGACATAATAGAACTAGGCCCTACAAAGCAAATACAAAAACATGAAGATGTCACTACTCAAAAAGACCAAACCAATGATCAGGACACCACTCTAGATACAACACAAGCTAGCACACAAAGAAATATGCAAGTATTGATGAAGGCCATCAATATACTAGAAGGTAATGAAGGATCTACAGTAGAAGATACAAGCACACCCAAGGACAAGGGTGATGCAAAAGAAAAAGACACCACAGATGACACAAAGGACACAACTATAGAACAAGTTGCAGATGATGATCAGAAAGATAAGTCTACAGGTCAAAGTAAAAAGGAAGCACAAAAGGTAGAAGAGGACACGCAGAAAGAAAAGAGTGAAGAAGAAAAGAAAGATGGGCTGGAGAAGAAAATAGAAGAAAAATCTGTAGAGACACCCAAGGTTGATGGAGAGACATCTTCAAAAAACTGACAGGTGCACCCTGAGTAGAAAACACAAGAAGAATCTTCAACAAAGCCTTCACCAAGCACTTCAGAGAGGACAAATGAACTAAAAATGGTAGTTCATACATTTGCATCCACACAAATCTCAAAGAAGAAGAGCAAGCATAAGAATCCAGTCACTCTGGATGAAATCATTGAGATTCCAGTTTGTGATCCTAGGACATTAGATCCAACTAAATTGATAAAGTATGCAAGACTTTGTGAGAGAAAAGCAATGCAGGACAAATTGAGAAAAGCCACAAAGGAAGCTAAGGTACTTGAAGTGGCACGAGGAATACTTCAACAAATTGTACCAGATGTAGATGTTGATCAAATAGCCCCAATGCTTGATCAATTAGTGGTTCTCATAGATGCAATCACATCTTAAAAGATAGATTCTGAGAAGGTCATGGAAGAAAGACTTGAATAGAAATATGAGTTCAAGCTAGCAGAAAAGATAAGCCAAGAAGTGGAATTGCAAAAGGTAAAGCTTTCTGAATTGGTTAGCACAATAGATCCAATAATCTCAGAAGCTATAACCTTAATACAAAAGTTATGCACGCTTCATCAACTCACCAAGGAGTATACCGACAAGATAGCACAGATAGATGTTGATCTTTAGACAAGTGCACAAATTCTCACAAATAGTGAAGAGGAAATCAAATTGCACAATGAGCAGCTCAAGCAAGCTCAAAAATTGAGACAAGACATACAGATTCCAGAGACAAAATTCAGAGATGAGGTAAATGATCTTCAAGTACAACTCTTACCGATACTCTCACTACTGCAGAAACATATGGCAAAGGCAAAAGCACTAATTTCCACCCCAAAAATGTCTTTCCTAGACAACATTTATGATATGCATGCACGGCTAGAGTAAGAGCACATGGCACTAGAACTATTGAAAGAAAAATGGGAGAAATTTCTCAAAGATATCAAGAACACCCACTCACATATTCTTGACAAATTGTAAGTTACACATTTTTGTCACATTTTTGGCATCTTATAAGTTGTACATTTTTGTCATGAGTATCAAATAAAGGGGGAAGTGATATGTACATATAGTTCAATTAGTATAAAGGGGGAAATGATGTGTATAGTCAAACATTTTAAAGAGAAAAGAACATGGAATGTATAGTACAGAGGCAAGTATACATGTACATATACTTATACTATACCCATGCATATAGTTAGGGGGAGTAATATAATGACAAAGATATATACATGATGTACATCCTAAACACTTTAGTATTATGCACATATTAGTTTTTGATACTAATGTCAAAGGGGGAGATTGAAGGCATTATATTTTTCCATTAGTATATACAAGGAAAAACATGATCTACACCATCAGTCTACACTACACCGATAGACAAGGAACAACACTACCCGATGCCAAGGTTGCCTAATACTTCCAAGTACAAACAACCTGACAAATACTATTTAGTCTTACCTGATGACAAAAAGGATAAAGCAACCCAATGAGTAACAATAGTGCAACCTAAAAAAATAGAAAAGAGAGGAACTCGACAGATGAAGGGAACCCAATGATTAGTTTGATGAAGGAATGTTGACATACTTTCAGTTCAACCCAACGAACAAGAACCGATAGTCAGTTACATCCTGCAAAAAGTGTATCTGACTTTCCACGTCAAATAAAATACTGAAGTTGTATATTTAGCTTCTTGTTTTGTTTTAAATCCATTATGTGCAGAGGAAGCAATGTAATTATTATTGTTTTAATCAGTTTAACTATTTTAAAACATGCAAACTACAAGATCAAGGTCAAGTTGTATACCTTGGATCAAGAGTTAAAATTGTAATGCGTGATTCTAGAATAGGTCAAATTTACTTGTATAAATAGATGCTCAATCTACTATGAACATGTTTTTCGATGATGATTGTAGCCATTGAGAGCATCTAAGGATCAGACAAGAGAATTCATGCAAAAGAATAGAAACAAATCAATTTAGTTTCAAGAACAGAACATAGGCTACTGACGAGTAGAGAAAAGGTATTAATCAATCACTATAGGTGATATTCATATTATAAAAGCTTTAATGGATCTATGATTAGAAATAATAGATTGCAAATAGTCAGGTCAAACATATTATACTCATTCTAACAAGTGTAGTACACTTAAGAAATCCTTTCAAGAAAGGTGGACGTAACAGTCCTATTGTAAATCTCTTAACCAAGTGCACACTTAAATCAGTGTTGCTAAAGTTCTTAACAGAGTAGATCTTAATAGGTCTCCACTTTAATACTTCTAATAGGGTAGATCATCAGAAGTGGTCAATTGTAAGCCTTTACCTGCTCCCTTCCATTCTGCAAATAGTGAAGTTTTGTGGGTGCCATCCCCACCGTAGTTTTTACTTCCTAACAAGATTTTTCTGCAATATCATTTCTTGTGTTATGTTTTTATTATTTTCATGAATGTTTCTATGAATGATTGCAAACAATTAAAGATTATGAATTAATATTACATGCATAAGGAGAACATCAGAAATGGTCGGCAATACAATACAGATTGTTTACTAATGATGAAAGGTGAAAAAAGTTAAAAGTTTTAGAGGTACTGATTCACCCCTCCCCTCTCAGTACTACTTCCCATTAATCCCAACATATTTATGATGTAGGGTAGCAAGTTGTGACTCATGCTCTATATGATGGGTGATCACTCATATCATTATGATGGACTACAACAATATTCTTCTTTGCAACCCCAACACACCGAAAGAAGCTAACTGCAAACTAACTAAAAGCAAACTAACTATGTTCCAAGCACTTATTCTAATTAACTCACCTCAAAAGAAACACTTGAGGTGTATCCCATTAACTGGGATAGGAAAATCCTCTCCTTCCATGTTTGATAGCGGAAGGAATTATGTGCCTTGCATTCAGTAATCACAAATGGATCACTCCAAATGGCATCAACTTTTGAATGCTTACTAGGTCTACTCTTCATCTCATCCCATTTGAGCACTAATTCACCTTCCATAAAGACTCTTGCGACATATTTTGTATCAAATGTCTTCTTCATCTAATTGTGATGTTTCTATAAATTCTAAAAATCTTTCTTCCTAGTCTCTTCTAACTCAATTAAATCAGCAAGTCTTACCTCCATTAGTTGTTGGTCCATTAGGTTTAATTCCTTGATCAAGTTCAAAATAGGTAACTCAATTAAGATAGGAAACTTAGCCTCCTTTTGATAAAAAAGTGTAAAAGGTGAATTACCTATAGAACTATTTGGAATAATCTTATCATCCCACAAGGCCCACTTCAACATGATGTGACATGCTCTCTGAGTTTCCTCTATAGTTCTCTTAATTATGTGAATCATATTTTTATTTGTCGATTTGTCTTTTCCATTACCTTGTGGGTAATAATTGGACGAGGTAATAAGGTAAATATTATTGTTCATGACCCAATTAGTTTGTACCTATAAACGCCAAATCTTTATCAGAAACACTAGAATCAAATGTACCAAACCTTGCAACCAATTCTTCATAAAAATTCAAAATTGTACTTTCATTTGCATCCTTCAAAGCAACAACTTCTATCCATTTTGTGAAATAATATGTTGTTGTTAGAATATACTTATGACCTAAACTTGATTAAGGATTTATGGGACAAATTAAATCAAGTCCCTATTTTATGAACAATCATTCTACCTAAATTAAACTCAGGGGTAACGTTGCTAACCTTTGTTTATCAGCAAAATCTACACACTTTAAGCATCTTCTTACCCATTTTAAGGCATCTTTGTATAGGTTTGGCCAATAATAACCAGCCTTCATGTTTTTCAATGCTTTGGTTTGAGCAATGAAATGACCACCTACTGGTCCATTATGGAATTTTTCTAAAACCTTTTCAATCTGATCTCCCACAATACATCTAAGAAAAACTCCATTGTAATCTAATACAAATAGGATGTCATCAAGCATAACATAAGGAATAGCATATAATCTAAAATAATTTCTTTTTGAGCTTCTCAAACCATGTGGGCATTCACTAGTATGAAGATAGTGGTGTATTTCTTCAATCCAATTCATGCTCCTTGTTGGTTCAATATTTTGATTTGCATTGTCATGAATTAGGACAACATTACCTTGATAGTGATGGTTTTCCACATTGCTTGAATTAAGTTGTCCACACATTTTCCTGCCTCTTACAAGCTTAGTGACCTTGATTTCAACATCATACTCCATCACATGAGTTATCCATCCATCTCTTTTATCATTCAAATATTTATTCAACATGAAATCCTTCATGCTTGGATGGGGAACCATTTAATGGATCTTGCTGCTTGAAATCAATGGCTTGAATTTTTTAAGGCTCCTAATTACAGCCAATACATGTTTCTCAATAAATGTGTACCTTTTCTCATATCCTTCCAAACCTTGGCTATACAAAAAAAATGGTTTCTCTTGTCCATCATCATTCTTTTGAACTAGCATTTCTAAGATAGAATTAGAATATCCAAATACATATACAATAAAATCTTTGCTAAAATTTAGATTAACCAAAGTGGGTATTGAAGCTAAAGCTTGCTTCACTTCTTCACAATTGTCCTTTCCCTCTTTAGTCTAGCTAAACTTTATGTCCTTTTTCAACATTTTCATCATTGGTTTCAACAAAGCAACAATGTTAGGAATGAATCTTCTAACAGAATTTATCCTTCCAAGAAAGCTTTGTAGGCCTTTCTCATGTGCTGGTAATGGTAAATAAAGTATGACACTTACCCTTTCAAGATCAACCAGTGTTCCATTCTTGGAAACAATATGACCAAGAAACTTGCCTTCGTGAATAATAAATATGTACTTTGGATTTAGTGAAACTCCATATTCTCTACATCTCTCAAAAATCTTCCTCAAATTCTTAAAATGTTCATATCAAAATCTTTAGAAAAAATAGTAATATCATCTAAGTATACAAGTACAAACTTGTTCATAAGACCATGAAAAGTCATCTCCATTGCCTTTTGGAAAATTGCACTAGCATTTGAGAGACCAAATAGAAACTTTTTGTATGTTATGGCTCCACATTTTGTGGTAAATATTGTTTTGTAATGGTCTTCTTCCTTGACCAAAATCTGATTGTAACTTAAGAACCTATCCAAAAGTGATAATCTATTAGATCCTGATACAAACTACATAATTTGCTCCATTGAAGGCAGCGGGTGATGATCTTTTAGAGATGCTTGATTAAGGTCTTGAAAATCAACACATAATCTGATCTCACCATTATTTTTCCATATAGGTACCAAATTTTAAACCCAAGATGTATGTTTAATAGGAAAAATGATATTGCCTTCAATCAACTTACTCAATTCAGTTCTCATTAAGTTCTCTAATTTGGGATGCAATGGCCTTTGCTTCTGCCTGATAGGTTTTGCATTGGCTCTAAATCTATAGTGTGTTGATCTAGTTGGGGATTAAACCCCTTCAAATCATGGTACTTCCATGCAAAAATATCACTATATTCTTGGCAAAGTAAAATAAAAGCTTGGTGTTCCATAGAAGTACATACCTTTCCCAGCTTAAGAAATTTATCCTTCATGATTTCAACAGATTGATAATGATCATTTCTAACTGATATGCCAATTTTCTCTACCCTTTCTTGATCGTCTAAATTAAAAATGGATTAAAGAGTGACCAACCCCTTTGGTAACTTTTTTTTACTGTAAAACCTGGTCACCATATTGCTATTGCAAATTCTTCTAATTTCCACTTGAAAATTCAGCCTCATCCATCAGAAAACTAAGAATTTGACTGTCATATTGAAAAACCTACCAACTAACATTATTATCAAGTACAAAAGGTCTTACCACAACTTTTACATATTGTTGTACCTAAACATTTTTGGCTTCCTTTGGGATATCAAACTCAACACCCATGGCTGCCAACTTATCAGCATGCTTATTCTGACCTCTTGGTACTGAAATGGTGTTAAAAGCTTCAAAATATTTAATTAGATCCCAAATTCTATATTTATACAACTTTCAAACTTCAATTTTTGCAAAATTGAAGTTACGTACCTAATTTACCACCAAATCACTATATCCAAATACTTGTAAATTGTTGATTTTCTTCTTCTTGGCCCATTCTAAGCCATGAACTAACACTTCATACTCTGTTGTATTATTTTTATAGCTAAAGGAAACTCAAAAAGAAAATTAATACCTCTCATCTATAGCGGAAACAAGCATAGCTCCACCTCCTGCACCCACTTTACTTTGTGAGCCATCAAAATAAAGCTTCCAAACCTCATGTCCTTGTTGTTCTACTTAATCCTCTTCACCTTTTATGAGATTTGGAATAACAGAATTCTTCTCCAGCATGATATAATTACCCAAACTAGCAACATCCATTTGATTAAATGGATGATCTATAAAAAATTTAGTAGCCCATTGATCGAGGATAATATCAAGAATTTGTTCCAAGGTCGTATTCGGATCATGAGCTCCAAGCTCATCATGATCATGAAACACTAAATATGCATTTATGGGACTAGGAGTAAAAGGCTTGATATGATTGTTTGCATGCTTCTCTGATTTCACAGTCATTTTGGTTCCATAACAAGTTCTAAAAAACATGTGTTCAATATGATGATAAGTACCCACCTATTTTGACTATAAAATATCTGCTAAGGCATATACCAAATACAGTGGTAAATCAATAACATAAACATCCTATGAAATTGAAAAGTTTGGAGATCTATGTAGCGTTAAGCTCAAATGTTTAATAACTCCAACTATGTTAATGGTTGATCCATCTAGCTGAACAACACCCTTCTCAACTAGTTCATAAGTTAAACCCATCTTTTCAACTAGTTGTTTAGGTATCACAGAACTACTAGCCCCATAATTGATCATACAATCATGCAGCAAGAAATCACCAACAATCAATGTTACATAAAATGGAAGAGGCTTTACCTCTATTTTTTTTTGATCAATATTGGGATGAGATTCACTAGCCATTATAACCTTATCATTTTCAGATAGTTGCTCAATATCTAAAATCTTAGCTAATGCCTTTCTCATGTTCTCTTTCTGACCAGGTAGCTACAAAGCATCTATCAAATATATACTATAATTCATTTTCTTCATCTTATCTATAGTATTAAATTGTAGAAAACTAACCTTTTGTTGTCCCTTTTGGAAAGTAGCATCAGATTGGCCTTGTAATGGCTGATTTTTCACTTTCTGGTGCTCATTTGAGGGTAAAACTTGACCATGTGGAAGTATCTACACTCCTTGCACTTGTGAGCTTGGAATTTGTGCTTATGTACCAATAAAACCAGGCTTTTGAACTGGATCAGCTTGTTGTTTCCTTTTATCAACCTATTGATCTGCCTCAACAAACCTCTATTTTGACCTCGTGTTGGCTAAAATAGGTTTATGGTTCTAAAAACACTAGATTTCCCTTCCATTTGGTTCATCAGATCGGTCTCAATTTTATTTGGTTCATGATATTCTTGAGACTCTTGTGATGATTCAGCATAAGAAGGCATAGCCGTTTGAAGGTCTAGGATCCTATTCTACACTACTTGTGGACAATATGCCCAAAAGTGTTGTTGATTACATGTATTACACCATTCTCGATCTTGAGCAACATTAAATTGAGCATGGACCAACTCCTTTGAAAAACTTGGGATATTTGGGTTATAAGGTTGATTTATCCTTTGATTATAACCCCAATTTTGTGATTGGTATCCACCTTGATAACTAGGTCTTTGCTGATATGGTGCTTGGTAAGGCCTATTACCTTGATTTAGTTGTTTGAAACTGACCACTTCATTACCCAAATTATGAACTCTCTTTTCTAACCTTTCATTGTCTTCCTTCATGGCCTTAAACTCATCAGATTGGTTTAAGGTAGAAGCTCCTTGACTTGCCAATTGGTTGTTAAATGCTAGAAATGTTGGAATTGGAGCCATAGTTAGCGGAATAGCATGTACAATTCATTGTATATCAGCAAAAATAGGCATTGAAGGCCTTGGGGCCAATTTACCATCTTGAATTAGGTTGTTTTTAGCTTGTATGAAAATGTAAAAAGTTACTGGTAATGATCTCCCTCCCATGGACTAAATTTGAATAGAAATGTCACTATTTAATGCTTTTAAATAGAACAAAAATGCATACTCATTTGATGGCTTAACTGGAAGAGGTATCTTATTCCAATTTTTCCTGAACCTATAATTGAAATCAACAATCTTCTCATGCAGATCCCTTTTAATAGTTTTTAACTGTTCAACTAGCAATAAATCATCAGATTTATCTTGAAACTATCAATTTAACTGCTCCCCTAATTCATCCCAAGTAGAAATAGAATTCACAAATAATTCCCTAAACCATTATAATTCCTTCCCTTTAAAAGATGTTTCCAGAAGCTTTAATGCGACATCCGAGTGAGTCACTTGATGTAAACCAAAAAGAGATGCAACATCTCTTATGTGCTCAATAGCTGAAACATGATCCTCACCTGAGAAATACGACAAACTTTTAAGTGCAGCTCCTAGAATGTCATGATGATGTTGAATATCAAGAGGACTGCCCAAATTAAAAGCAACAAAAGATTGATTTCTAGCCATTTGAGGTGGTACTTGAAAAACATGATTAACAACATGTTGTTGTACTTGATTAGCTGCTAGTATAAAAGTTGTAGCTGCTGAAAAATAATTGTATCGGCTGGTAATTCTAAACCAAATTCACTAGTAACCCTAAACTACTTGGAAATGAAAAACCCTCCATTTCTTGATTATACCAGTCCTCAAAATTGTCAAAAGTTGGATTCCCAAAAGACCTTATAGTGGATTATGTATCAATTTTAGGTACTCTTCGACCTCTATTTGGAAATACAACTCCTCTTCTTGTTGTTCTACCTCTAGATCTTGAAGAAAGAAGATCTTGATAATAAAATCTACCCCTATTTTGTCATGTATAAACCTTTCTCATAAGCTATAATAACTAATCTACAAAAAACCAAAACTTTCAAAGTCACAAGGTGCTTAGAAACTGCCTCCCAAAAGGCTATAATATATGTTGTTCACACCAAAACAAAAGCAAATAATGTAACTCAAAAGAAATGAAAATCCATTCTAAGTCCCACCAGGCGTGCCAAAAACTGTTGTCATGAGAGTTGCACCCAAAATGCTAAGTATGAGACTTAGAAACCATGTGAAACATTGAAGGACCTTCAGGTATGTGGGTGTACCTAAAATGAAGATCAATCTTCAAATTGTGGGTCGACTTCCCTTGTTGATATTCTCTACCAATTATTAGTCTTGATAAAATATTTCATGAAGCTTCCTTGATGCAATTGACTCCTGACAGTCTTGAATATGTTGAAATACTACATTCCTTCTCTTTGTGTTTTATTTCAATTTTATGGTTGTTGCAAATGATCTTTGGTTGTATTCACATTAGATCTGCTCCATGATGTTATCTTACTTAATGATTGTATATTTTTGTAAATCTAACTGCTAAAAGGTTACATTTAGAAATATCATTTCCCTTTAATAGCATGTTGCTCCTTTCAAGTTAATTTGAAATGATGAATGTCAGAAGGTTTCATGTTTGAAAAACACATCCCTTCAAAAACATAGGTCTTCAAATAGTTCCATGATTCATCTAGAAGGTCCCATGCATGGAACTTATACGTGCCCCCTCAATAGCCTCCTCAAATATTTGATCTTGGCCTCTTCATATGACAGTTGAAAATTTTCATGCACATAATGAATGCATGTCGCTTCAACAACCTAGGTCTTCAAATATGTTCCTACACATTAAATAACTTATTAGAAAAACATTTGTTCTTTTATGCACCTTCCTTTATGCATTCTGATTTTCATCTTTATAAATGTATGGGGGCCAATACATTAGAATAAGAGATTTAGTTCTTCCATTGCTCAGTGCACATGAACTGACTCCTCTCTTTTATTTCCTTTTACAAGAACACTTCTAATGCGGGCCCAGGACTGCAACAACTTCAAGCTTAGAAACCCATTACCAGGCAATGTGAGATCTAAACCCTATCTTCCCATGTCTTGACTTCTATTTATTTGCAAAGATGCATTCCAACTCTATATTTTCTGCACTTTAAATTTTAAATTCATTCTTGCATTAGCCTAAACCACAGGTTGTGTGGTTGCGTGATGAATGTATTATATGTTATGTACCTCTCTTTATTGTTAAAAGAGCTGGTAATGTATTGCAAATCATATAATAAACCATTTTTGGAATTTATTTGTAATATATTGGAAAAAGTCATATATTTATGGCACCAATGCACTCCATCACCTTCATACACTGTAGGTATTTTGATACCTTTGCGAGCATTCATGCTTGATTATGCTTGCATGGGTATCTAATACCGATAATGTATGAAGAAGGTTAGCAACAAGTTGAAGAACCATACCTTACTCCATGCATCCTTATTTATAAATACCTATAATGTATGAAGAAGTTTAGCATAAAGTTGAAGAACCATACCTTATTCCATGCATCCTAATGAAAGAAGATGTGTTCTTTTAGTTGTGATGTATCACTATTGTTTTTCTCTTTTTCCTGCACACCAGTTCTTGATCTTGAACTTTGTTTTTATTTGCTTCCACGGCCTGTGTGGAACACTTTATGCATTGTAGTTCTCTCTCTTTAATGAACAATATATGAAAACACCTCTTGTAATAACTACATAATCGATTCATTTTCTGCTTTTCCCTATTGTTGTTTTATTTCTGCACTTAGAGATTAATTCATAATAGGAAACACTTCAACCTTTAAAGTTTAAAATAAACCATATCAACCATACATAGTTGATCAGGTACCCAGCTTTAAGAATTTGACTTGGATGTGAAAAATGATAACAATTTTAATGGTGTGCTGATGTAGCATTGCATGATTTGTTATTTTTTAGATCTAAGAAATATATTTCAATCAATCATAGATAGTCATCATCAACACTAACTAAATTAAAACCACAACTATTTGTATAACTTTTTTAAAATATTGAACATGAATGAAGAAATACTATAACCACTATTAGAACACACTCCTAGATCCTCTCTCTTATTCAATGCATAAAGGAAAATTTTAAATTCAAGGTATTAAAAGAATCATTATACTTTCCTAAACATGAAAATATATATGAAAATAAAACTTTGCATAAATATGAGAATATCAACTAAAAATGAAACTTTTAAATAGAAACTAGAGCTTTCCTAAACATGAGAATATTAATGAAAACAAAATTTGAAACATAAATTAGTACTTTTCAAAATGACATATTCCTTCCATTCAATTCAAGATCAGATCAACACAAATATACAAATTGAGGAGGAAGGAGATAAATTCAATGTTAGTCGACCCAAAATAGTAGCTATCAACATCACTTGCTAAGAATCTTGCAGATATAATTTCAAGTGTTTCTTCACCTCCCAACAATTCTTAGACACTAGAATACAAAAAGTGTAGGTAGATTTTGCAATAGAATGGAGAAATGTACAACATTGATCAAATATTTATTTAGTAGAAGAATAGTTGAGAAAGATTCTACCAAGGTGAAAGAATTATGTGTATCACATTAGCCTTGTACTTAGGCTTGGATGGCAATCCTTTGGCTTGGGAGCTTTATTTCCCTCCTTTTCGCATGTTGTTTCCTTCCAATTTAGTTTTTCAACTTCATTGTCATCAGGTTTATGCATTATCAAGTGGGTATTTGTAAAAATATGACCATAATTTTGCACATCTCTTAAGCTTTCTAACCATATAATATTTTTTGGATTTGAACAACATTAACATATAAACCTTTGATTTCTTTTAATAGTGTCTCCATACTTCTTAGAGACATTATGTGTGCCATTTTTTAATAAATTTTTACCTACTTGTCCAATTTTGAAATAAATTATATATTATTTTCCTACACTTTATTCTTTACAATTTCAAAAAAAAAATGATTAGTTTTCTGCAAGTTATATGTGACACACGAAGATGTACTTGATTTTTCAAGATTTTTCCACTTTAAAAATTCATTAAAAAATACTCAATAAAAATTTATAAATAAATATACAACTTCTAGTACACACTCTTAATTATCTTTCTACAAAAAGGTTTTTTCAAAATACTAAATACAATTGGACACACATCAAACACTATGTTATGTTTTGCTAAAAAAATAGGAACAAGTTTTGGTGTGTGAAGGACTTGACCCCTTTAATTTTATGCATTTTTTAAAATCTTTAGTAGACCAAAGAGAAGAGATTTCCACAAACCATGATAATAAGATGCAAGAGTTTCTAGATTAGATTGTGTTGAATCTTGATTAGTTTAGAAACTAGATTAAGAGTACCACAACTCATATTCACTTGGTATCTTCAAATTTTGAGTGCATGAGTCTCAAATTGCTCCTCCAAGTTCAGATTTAGATAATTTTATAAAATAAAAAAAAGTGTCCACTTATACCCTTTTTTGTTCACCATCTTGGTGCACATGCCTAAGCATGAAAAAATAGTTTTAAAAAGTACAAAATGGAAGAAGGTAAGCCTCTAGGACAAAGCACTAGGCATGCTAAATGTCATGGTTCGCCAAAATGTACGGAAATAAATTACATTACACATTTTATCTAGGGGATAATCTAATCAATAAACTCAATTAAGTACAGTCATAGTCAAACTAATTAAAAGTTAAAATTGAAAAATACATTAATGAGAAATGAGAGAGATAAAGTTGATTCAGTTCTATGCCGATTTGTTTTTGTAAATGATGAATATTTTGGTGTATCTTGTGAAAATTGATTGAAAATAAAATTTTAATAATTGGATCCACACTTTTTATCTACAATAATAACTTTGTTTTGCTCCAGAATAAGGCTATGCCCAAAATAAAGTCCTTGTCACACTAATATATCCTTTGTTACTTTAACCTTTGGTACTTGTTTACCTTTGTTTATGTCTCTTTTAAAGTAAAAATGATGTTAAAGAACAACTTGGGGCTTTTTTTTTAAGGGAAAAGTTTATAACATTCTTGTTAATATGCCAAATAAATATTTGGTATACAATGGTCAAATACATAACAAGTACAAAATGTAGGTTTGTATGATGTTTTTGTGATGATAAAATGTTTTTGATATTAATAAGCAACAAAAACTAGGGTGTTGATCCCTTATAGTACAATAGACCAAGAGCTTAAAATCACACCACACTAACAGTATATAAACATCAAAACCAACCTATAACAAAGCTATTAATAGATAAACATAGGTCATAGATCAGCAGTCCATATGCATGAAAGTTAGCACTATTGTACAAGTACCACTAGAGAAAGGAGAGTAAACATCAAAACTACCTAAAAACAAACTAGTACAACCAAATTTGTAGCATAAACAACAAGAGTTCAAAGAGTCACTCAGGCTAAAATAAAAAATAAAAAGAACATTTCCAGAGGGGCCAAGAAATCATACCCCATTAAACCTTATGAGGGGATCTAATATCATAACATGATTGATACGACACATTAGACCACTCATCATTAAGGAATTTGAGAAATTCCTTATAGTTACCTTCCTCTTTCTCATCTTCACCCAGAATCTTGCATTGTATGAGACAAATAGAGGTTATCAAGTTGTGTGTAACTTGAAGACTGAATCTGGATATTCTAACCATCTTCCTTTTAACCTCAATCACTTTATTCTTGAGAGTATTCACCTCATTCTGTAGGCATGTGAAATTGGCAGTCGAAGCCACATTAAATAAGATGAGTTTCTCCTTGGGAGGTGGCAAGTTATTACACAGCTTAGGAGGTTCCTCCTTCAAATTTTCACCATGGATTGAGCTATCGGAGACGCAATTATCTGATTTTCCATTGTCATTAGTCCTCGTGACATTACCCTCGCTATTATTGGTTTTCTCATTTCCCTCATCAATAGCCTGGTTCCCTTATTTTGTGTCCTCTTTAGATTCATAATCTACCAACAACATTTTTCCTTTTTTTGTAGACCTATTTTCCAACCTATTAGTTATGTGGAGGGTGTTATGCTCCTCTTCCACTTTCTCATCAACATTTGTGCTAATCTACTAAACAAAGAAATTGTTTTTTTTGGTAGGGGGGAGGGTTTTTTCCTTTCCTCTTGGAAGTTGAGAGTGGATAATCTTCACCCTTAGGGACAATTTTAGGGGCAACGATATCTAAATTCTAAATTTCAAGGGTACTCATCCTACTAGTCACTGAGTTCTTAATGCCTTTTTTCTTTGTCTGGTCAGGCATGTTAATAATGGAAACAAGTGAGGGGAAATGTGAGAGAGGGGCGTCATAGACAATGATAGGATCAAGAGGGTAGAGTGAAATTTTAGAGCCTAAAGATGAGGAATTGGTCTGTGTAATTTTTTCTTAACCTATCAAATGCATTCCTTGATCTCAAACATAGAATTTTCAAGAGAATTCAACAAGAAAACTAGAAAAGAGATAATTTCACATTTCTTGAAGTGATTAGGAATAGACATATGATAATAATAGTAAACTTTAAAACACCCTTTTAAAGTAAATTACCTCATGATCTAGTAGCACACCTCACTCTAAGGGGAGGGAAGATTCATTCTATCATTTTCATCGTGTCTCTTTATTGGAGCCTCATTTACCTTAAAGAAATTGTTAAGGCTCTCATTTTCAACAAAAGGGATACTATTCTTCCATTTCCTACTCTCAGTAGAAAGCCCAGTTTCCTAAGTGATGACCTCTTTTCCAATTTCAAAGGAAATACCCCCTACAAAAACCCTTATATTATCCCAAGAGTTAACAAAATGTACAGAGAGTCCCTCAGAAATTTTAATAATGTATTAAAAAGTAGTAATCAAACACTCCTTGTAGATGTGCTAAACTATGGGGTCATTCCTTACCTTATCCATCTCCTACGAATTGATGTAGTTGGGGTCCCCCCCAAAAGAGTGACAAAATGCTCAGGGAAATCAACACCAAAATAAGAACTAAAACTCTTAATACAACACAAGAAAGTTGTCATTACCACTAAACAATTTAAAGGCAAGAAGGGTGCTCGTCTGTCTATTTGGGTAAAATTATTACACCACCCCTCCCCCTCACACACACACACACAAAAGACCCTTGTGAGCTATAACATCTCACTAGTGGAGGTGTTTTGAATACAACATAAGTAGCGTACCTTTCATTATGCAAGGGCTAATGATAAATACAACTCGCATTGTTCATGATAATCTTGTAATGCCATGTCTTTATGATGTGGTACTCCTTGGCACTAATGTAATCAAGATGATTATGTGGGAGTCGTCTATACAAACAAATATACCGAGTAGTAAAAAAAACTCTCTTGGACAATGTGTAGACACCCTAAATTGTCCTTTTTCATTTCTATATTAATTTAATTAATATTGCCTATAACAATATAGTTAATTCTTATAGATTAACTATATTTGTTATATTCAACTATTTATTTAATTTTATTAAATAAATTCATCACATTGTATTTAAATTTAATTTAAATACTATCCCTAATATATTAAAATTTATTTTAATATATCTTTTCTCCATATTTCTTTTAAATAAATTTTATTTATTTAATCCCTCTATTTTCTCTAAAATTCTTCTAAACCTCATTTAAATTTCATTTAATTTAATTTAAATCTTGCTTCTCCTTTCTTTTAGCTAAAATCAGTCTAATCACACTTAAAAGGTAAATAAACTCATTTTAGCCTTAATCACTTGCACACACATGTGACTTGAAAAGTCAACTCCTCACTTTTGCCTCTTAATCCTAGCCACTCATTTATTTTGCCTCTTAATCTCCTTCACTCCCACCAAAACCCTACCTAACCCTCAATCTCAGCTACTCATTTTCCACCTCTTAATCCTAGCCCTCCATTTTCATAAGCAAATCCATAAAAGGAGGCCTCCTCATTTTTTCAACTCGTTAGAGTTTTAGTTAGTGCATTGAGCTAGTGATTGCATTTTAGAGAATTTTCTTAAGCATGTCTTAGTCTTCATTCTATTTAGCTTCTTTGAGCATTAGATCATCTAGATATTACATGTTAGGTAATGGAATCAATCTTAGTTTATTTAATCTTGCATCTTCATCCTAGATTTTCTATTGCATTCTCAATCTTCATCATGTGAAGCTTGGGGCAAGTTCCTCATACTTGTCCTCAATCCCTTCACCATCATCTAGCTTGCATCATAGTTGGATTTATTGCATTGTGTTGGGAGATCACACCCACAAAATATCTAAGAGCAAATCAAACAAATCTTGGGTGCACTTGTTTTAGCTCATCGGAGGTTGTAGTGAAAATTTAGTTGTGTTTCAAGTTCTTTACATGCTTTGATTTATTAGTATATCTTGTGTTTGCATATTTTGACTTGTTGTGCAGCTACAGGGATTTTCATTGCATACATTTTTGGCATGCCTGGTGGGACCCACTTCCCTATTGGATCTACACTTTTGCAGATTTTTGAGTTGAAGACAAATGCTAGGGTTTTTTGAAAGATTTGATCATATCTTTCAAACGGCTTGGAATTTTTGGCTGAATTTTTTTTTGCAGGTGGACAATGGTCCAAGTATGTCTTATTTTGAATCTTAGATGTTTTTGATTAGTTTGCTGTGAGTTGTAATCTTTTTATGATTTTTAATTAAAATTCATTTCTGGTCACAAATATCCATATTTTTCAGTAATTTTTATATTTTCGGAAAGGTCTGAGAATTTTACACAAGGTACATTATTTGTGTTTTTTATTTTGATGCACAAATAGGGAACAAAAATTCAATCTTTGAAAACTAGTCTGATTTGATAAATCAGCTCCCTAGCGCACAAATTAAGGAATTTTTTCAAAAATTTTACATTTTTGGAAAGCTCTCTATTTTTCAATAGGAGTCTCTGTTTTTCATTTTTTATTTTGTGTCCAAAATCATAGAGAAAAAATTAGATCTTGTTGACTAGGTAAAAATGCAAAAATAAAAAAATTTTGTGATGAGTTTGCATTTTAGTTGCACATTGATCAATGCATGATTAGATTTTATTGAAAATATCTGATATTTTATGTCTTCTAACAATGGTTTTTGCAGAATTTTTGACCAAGATTAAGACATTTTGAGACTAATAATCAATTTGTTTTGTAGGACGTTGTTTGAAGATGTTGAAAAGATTTGAGACTACTAATTCATTGGTTTTGTAGGTTGCCTTGGATGTTCAAGCAAACATTGTGTCTACTTTAAGCTAATTTTTATAGGCACCTAGTTTAATTAGGAAGGTTAATTTCTTAT
>MU214281.1:107699-126467 GCA_018584345.1 Thuja plicata | reverse complement strand
GGGATTCCTCTTTGATACCCTCCCAATTAGGTGGCACAAAAACCTACTTTAAGGCCCTTGTCTGTATCTACTTTCCATAGGCCTTCCAAAGAGTATACTAAAAAAAGATAGTTTTCTCTACTTTTCATGTCTAGCATTAATTTTTGTCATACATGGTTGTGATAATGTTATGTTACATCCTTACCAAAGTTACTTGGAGGTATTGGTTGGGGCTAGGTATAGCCTTGACTTCGGACCTGTGGATGGTTATTTGTTTAAATTTATTAATAAAACAATATTAGAATAGCTTTGACCCCTCTCCCTCCAAATGGAGAGAGAAAGGACTTTGAGAGTAAGGAAAGACCAGGTATGCCCCCCACAAGATGAAGCCTCCCACACCCCCAACAAAGTTAACAAATAAGAATACTTTCTTTACGTGAAGGTTTTGGTAAAAATATTGGCAACTTGCTTGGATGTTGGGCAATAGTAGACTGATGACTTGTCCATGAATGAGATCCCCAATGTAGTGTATCTGGATGTCAATATGCTTGGTCCTTTGATGATGGATTGGGATACATGAGATTTGAGTAGCACATTGATTGTCTCAAAATATAATTGATGGTTATTTAGATTGAATACCAAACTCAATGAGAAAATTCTGAAACCAAATAGCCTCAGTTTTGGTACTCAGTTTCAATAGAAGATGGACCAATAACAAATTTCTTGTTAGAGAGCAAGAAGCAATTTATTATTGGTCCATCTTCTATTGAAGCCAGGTACCAAAACTGAGGCTATTTGGTTTCAGAATTTGTTTTTTTTAAAATTCAATATTGCTCAAAATTTTGACATACCTTGGTCAAAAAATTTCAACCAATCTATGTCAAAAGTTTGCATTGTGGGTTTAGCATCCTAGTCGGATGGGCCAAACATTTCGGCCACATTTGGTCGAAACATTTCGACAAACGTTTGTCAAAGTTTTGACAAATAATATGGATGTTTGAAGATGATAATTTTGACCAAGTTTGCATAGAAATTTTGACATTAACAATGATGTGTCGATCTTTTGACCACAAAAATACCGACAAAGCAATTTGTGGGTCTTTCAACCAAACTGGGTAGATAATTCAACCAATTTTTGTCAAAAATAGGGGCCAATTTTACTAGTGCGGGTTGACTTTAAATATGTGAGAAGAGGCTATGAATACAACTATATATTTGACTGATATAGGTTCTTGATTTCCTTTGTGTTGTGGTATTCTAGAGGAAGCATGGACATATAAGAATGTGAATTATTATTTTCTCAAATTCTTCAGACGTGATGTATTTGCACATGTAGATTCTAAAAATAGAGCCAAGTTGGATTTGAAAATAAAGAAATGTATCTTCATTGGATATTCCATTGATGAATTTGGTTATAGGCTTTGGTATGTTGAAAATTTGAAAATTTTGGAAGTAGGGATGTTGTATTCAATGAGCAAGTGTCGTAAAAAGATCACTTGTAGCAATACAAGAAGAAAGAAAATGATTTTGTGGTGCTAGATGATACTCTAGATAGTAATATTCTAGTGGTTCCTCATGCTCCACAACAGCAACCAGAAATACCACAAACTTTAGTAAATTTTAGATGGTCAAAAAGGCTAAGTAGACCTCTTGAAAGGTTCTCTCCCTCTTAGTATTCTATTTTGTAAATAGATGATTGTAAACCAAAAGGATATGATGAAGCTATGAAATTGGATACAAAGGCTCGGTGGAAGATTGCAATGGAAGAAGAAATGGACTCCTTGCGAAAAAATCAGGCTTAGAAATTATATAAGTTTCCCATAGGTAAAACTTCTTTACAAAATAAATGGGTTTATAGATTGAAAGAGGGAGATAAAGGTATTAAGAAATTTAAAGCTAGGTTAATTGTCAAAGGATCTGCATAGAAAAAAGGCATTTATTTTTCTAAAAAAATTTCTCTTGTTGTTAACATGACTTATATTCATACTATTTTAAGTATTGTGGCTATTGAAGATTTGCATTTGGAATATCTAGATGTGAAAATTGCCTTTATCCATGGTGATTTGGAGAAGGAGATAGATATAAAACAATGTCAAGGATTTGAGGTCAAAGGTAAGGAGAAATTGGTGTGTAGATTAAAGAAGATTTTATATGGCTTGAAATAAGCACCTCAATAATGGTACCTAAAATTTGATAGTTTTATGGCTTAACAAGGCTACAACTAGTGTAATTCTTACCATTGTGTTTATTTTTAGAGGTTGGATAATCATAGCTACATTATTTTATATTTATATGTTGATAAAATACTTGTAGAAGGGTCTAATATGGATCACATAACAAAGTTAAAATAAAAACTAGCAAAATCATTTCCTATGAAGGATTTGGGGGTAGAAAAATAAGTCCTTGGAATGAAAGTTTGTAGAGAAAATTAATCTACCTAAGGCTACTTATATTGAAAAGGTGTTGTAAAGATTCCATATGGAGAATGCAAAAGTTCTTAGCACACCTTTGCCTAGTCATTTGAAATTGAACTAAGGAGATGTGTCCATAGACACAAGAGAAAGAAAAAAATGTCCAAGGTGTCATATGCTTCAGTTATAGGAAGTTTAATGTACACCATGGTATGCATGAGACCGAATATTTCACATGTTGCTAGAGTTGTAAGCAGGTATATGAGTAATCTATAATTAGAATATTGGCATATAGTCAAATGAGTTCTAAGGTATTTGAGAGGTACATCCAATAAACATTTATATTTTAGGGGCTCTCCTAGTGACTTAATAGGTTATGTAGACTTGAATTTGGTAGGAAGAGTACTACAGGTTATATCTTTACTATAAGTGAGACAACGATGAGTTGGATCTCTAGGTTACAAAAGGTGGTTGCTTTATCCACCACAGAGGAAAAGTATGTAGTTGCAGTAGAGGTAAGAAACGAGATGATATGGCTGCAATATTTCATGGAAGTTTTGGGAAAATGGAAGGCTTATAGTTATTTGTATCTGAACAAAAGATTGTCATCCATCTTGCAAATAAATTTTCCTTGCGTTCAAAGACCAAAAAAATATAGTTGAGGTATCACTTCATTCGGTTGGTGTTGGATGATGGACAATTAAGGATGGAAAAAATAAATATAGATGAAAATCCAGTGGCTACGTTTATGAAGGTAGTGTTATACACAAAATTTGCACCCTATTAAACTCGAAAGTCTAATGATCTGGTATAACATGGGAATCACTTCCAGGTTGTGGGACCTTTGCTAACTGAAGTGAGACCTCTAGATTCTAGTTCAGTTCCTCTTGGATAATCACCTATTTTGATTTTTGAAACTTAAAAGTAAACTTGGGAGGAAAAGGGATAGAAGGAAAACTGAAATACTGAAAGCAATAACTTAATCTATAAGGTGATACACCGAAAATGACATGAATCATAACACAATGACTAAGAATTAGCATGAAATTTCTGAATTAGGACAAGTACAACTTTCTGAATAGGCTTGCAAAAGTGTTTCATAGAGAGGTCTAAGATGAAAAACTGTTCAGGGAAAGGAAAGATTTCACAAAAATAGCTTTCAAGAAGAGAGACATGGACTATGACCTACAAGCAAACATTCACTTCAACAAATAGGCACATAAATGAGACAAGATATCAGGGAATGAACAAAATTCACAAGATTATCTATATCAATCATTCACAATAGTATATAGAGATGCAAAAAAGAAAAAGAACTTAATATAACCCAAATATTTCTCCAACACTTAACAACTGTATTATGCTTCAAAGAGAGATACAAACATGAAAAACCTAGGGATAGAGAATATGTCAAAAAAATTCTTTGCATAATCTAAACCTCAATGAGAAATTAAAAATGTATGAAAACTTGGGGGAAGAAGAAATGCCACAGAAAATATTACATAAGCCTAGAAAAACTCCTACAAAAGCTCTGAAAACTACTTATATACAACCTCCTCCACCACTAAGGCTCAGGATTCAATTCACCATCAATGCATATTAGATCATGAAAAAATTAGAGTTATAATAGATATTATTTTACAATTCATAAACCCTAAAATAGTCACCTCTGCACATTAATGCACCTTGGAAAATATTCCAGATGTTCATATATATCTCGAAGACATCTCCCAACATCATAAATTTGACCAAAGAAGTCGATGGATCCATATACCTTGTCTGTGACCTAAAAAATCACCCCACTGCCATGAAATCCTTAGAAAGAGATTTGGATATTTAAATATTAGATTATAATAGTCACAGGTGGCGTGGAGCATCGTATCAATGACTTAGAACAAGACCTTTTCTCATTTTAAAATGTAGTCGTCAATATTTTCTTTAGTTATCTAGGCATCACAACCTGATCTGGACATGCATCACCTCGTCGTATTACCTTGAACATTATATGTTTATCATCTTCCTCATAAGTCATAACACCCACCATCTAATCAATCATGACTTGCTTTATCTTTATCTTTACCTTTGGCATTGACTTTATATTTGACTTGTGACATGGAAAGTTGTCGCAATGGCTCAATGTTTATATGACAATCATATTTCCTTTTAGTCATAGCACAAGCCACATGATCAAAATGAAATCGTCTTATCTTTACTTTATTCTTTCTAACTTCATCCCGACCCCGCCATGGACATGTGGCACAATGGCATGATGGCTCATACTATATCTATTGAGCATCTTGGTCTTAAGGAAAAATGATCACCATTCGATCTATACTTGCCTTACCTTTACCTATCTTTATAACCCTTTGGACACATGAGGTCATCAATGCCAGATGTCATTAAGGCGCAATGTCTTAACCTTATTGATTGAGCATCATAATCCTTAAGGCTTAGCACAGACCATTGATTTCATCTCTCATCTGATTCAGCGTCTAACTTATATTTAACCTAAATCACCTTAATTCCTTTGTATCTCTAAGTCTCTAGTTTTCAGTCTTAGCTCTGGTTTGGATATGAGATTCAAAGATAAATCCTTATCTCTAAATCATTGAATAAGACTCAACTAGACTTGATCTTGAATCAGGCTTACCTAGAGATTACGAGACAAAAAGGAAAATTCTGAGTCACTAAAAAAAAATTCTAACCCCAGTCTGATTTGGAGATCAAGCGATAACCCTCTGATTAGAACTTGATCAATGGCCCTCGCGTGATCTCTAAAAAAAAGTCTTGACTTAGGCTCGATTACAAGATTGAATGATAGCCACAAGATGTAATCTGCATTGATGACCAATACTTAATCTCAAGATCTTTTATGACTTAACCATTTCATTGCAAGATCAGGAGATAAACAAAAAGTGCCAAGATTTAACCTCGTCGCTAGATCATTGAATGAGAGTGACTAACCGCCAAGCATTAAGAGATTAGGAGATAAAAGAAAAGACATAAAGGTACATGGAAAATAGAGCGAGACTTAAGTGGCACAAAAAGTAACTCAAAATTATAATGAGCCATAAAAATTATAGGGTTTAAGGGTCTCTCCTTAGTGTTTTAGACTTTAAAATAGAACAAGGGTTTAACCAGGCCTAAAAACATGTAGAAAACAAGGTAAAGACCATAAAACTTGATAGAAACCTTACAAGTTGGGATCAAACCTTGTGGGGGCCACATTTACCCCACTTGTAGGCCAAAATAGGATAGAATAGGAAATTTTGGGCAACATTTTTGGCGATTTATGTTGAATGTCTACCTGCTAGACATATAAAAAACCAGTGGCCTTTGACATTTCATTGGGAAAGGAGCTGCAAGAAGCACAAAAGAGACTCTGGAAGAAGGAGGACTCAACAAGGAGGAGGAAGTAACAAACCAAAATAGGTAAAAGATACCTATACAAAAAACAACTGACTATGCAACAACACTTTAGGGAAAGCAGGAAAACTGTAACCTACTCTAGACTAATCAGTACAGAAATTGGTCAAACAAAACCATTCACTGGAATGGTAAAATAGCTACCTTTTTCTCCATAGGATATCT
Organism: Thuja plicata; assembly: GCA_018584345.1. Lineage (NCBI taxonomy): Eukaryota > Viridiplantae > Streptophyta > Pinopsida > Cupressales > Cupressaceae > Thuja > Thuja plicata. The sequence goes on along the minus strand of MU214281.1, from coordinate 120,486 downwards.
TGCATTGTATGCATGAGGATAGCTAATAAGACATAAGGCACATAAAAGAAGGTCATAAAATATGGAATTACCTCTTGAAAAATGTGATCAAACCTACTAATGTCAAATAGATTATATGAGGACGTTTCATTAAATTTCTCATGTGCTAAGTATCTGATGGGGTACCCTCTTGAAAGTCTAATTTTGGAACACTCTTTGTTGGCTTTCTGCTTATGATTTGTCTCTTCAACCTCACTTGGTTTCTTAGAAAGTGTTTCTCCTAGAAATATGGCTTCTTTTCTTTCTTTCAATTTATGAAGGTTGTCCTTCTCTCTGGTAGAGTTTGGACAAGGGAGTAAAGATTTTGAACACCCTGGAAACACAACATTACCTCTATCTTGTAGAATTGTTTGCCACATTAATTCCTCTTTAATGGTCAGAGGACCAACATCTTCCATTAAATATTCTAAGAGCTCATTGAAACTATCAACTCTCTGAAGGCTCTTAGGATCTGCTTCTAACCCATGTTTATGCATAAAATCCTTAGGAATAAAGCAATCTAAGGCAAGGCCTTCCCCAATAGGCACATAAATTTGAACCTTATCCCTAGGGGACAAGCATTCCTCACATAATCAGTCACAAAAACCTTCTATGATATTGGAAAAATCATTTTCTTCAAGGTTTTTATCTATGTTCTTTCCTTGGAAAATATCTTTCATAACTGTAGGCTCATGAATTGGCATATCATCAGGATTTACTCCCTCTAGCTACTGCAAAATTACAGATGTGGTCATGACCATATCTTCCTCATCCTCATCAACATAAGAAGGGAGCCCATCAAATAAAAGCATGAAATATTCATCCTTATCACCTCCTTGTTGATGGTGATCTTTCTGTTCCAATTTATCTTTAGCCATGAGTAATGGAATCTCCTCCTCAATAGGCACAAAAAAGGGAAGTCCATTGGACAAATCAACCAAGATTTTAGGTTGAGCATCAATCTCCATTTCTTCACCTTTCTATCCCAACTTGTCACAGTCATCACTCAACACTAACACCTCTGATTTTCTCTCTTCTTCATCATATGAAAGCTCATCCACCACAAGTCCTTGCTCTAATGTCTCACTGGTAGCCTTGAAAAGACTTAACATTTTAAATCTAGAATGGTGAGTCCATGAAGGTTGCCAAGACAGCTTGGTATCTTGAGAAACTTGAAGGGTCTCTTGGGATATACAAATCTTAGGTTGATCTTGTCAAGCGGTTGGTTGAATTTCCTTAGATATAGTGTTTTGCAAAGGGTGATGATGCTTGAAACTTGGTATTTCAAATATAGAGTGTGCAGAGGTAGTCTTAGGGGGAAGACCCTTTTTTAAGCTTGGAAATTTGAAGACCCTGTCATTTTTTTGTTGCTCACTTGCAACCAGCTCTATCTCAATATAATCCTCAGGTTGTTGTTGATCACAACAAGGCTGCAATTGTTCTATAATAGGTTCATTTGCTAGAAGGAAGTCACTAAAACTTGGAAATGAAATCTCTATAGGTTCTTCATTCGTAGGCTTTTGGAACATGGGAGTACTCCAACTTGGAATTCTAAACTCATGAGATTTAGGAGACTCACCTTGCCCAAAATGCCTGAAGCTTGGAACCTTACACTCAAGATCCTTTTGTTCAAAAATTTGTAATCTTAGCTCTGCTTTCTTGACAATAATTTGGTGATCAAGCTCCTCTTCATACCTTTGAGTTTCCATCCTTTGTTCATGAAGACAAGCTTGGTGAGAGTGTTCTTCTAACTATAATTGGATCTCATGCTCTCTTTTGAAATCATAAAACTGCTTGGAGAAATTCTGAAGTAAATTTTGGAGATGTTCTTGATCCTTCCTAAAGTTTTGAGATTCTTGCTGCAGTTGGAGCTCCTCAGATTGATCGAGAAATTGGTTAGGGGTAGGTGGGTGGTAAGCATGATGAGCTTGCTTCCCTAGACTCTCTTGTTTTTTCTTTCGTGCCCATGGTGCTTCCCATTGGGGAGCATGCTTATAAGCTCTTGTAGGGGCATATTGATTTGGGGCATATTGAACATATTGACATCCTGCTATGATATGGTAACTCAAACTAAAAATAGGTTTTGGATGATTTTCATATGGCTTCTTATTATCCCATTGAGCATTATTTTTATGATATGATGGTGAGTAACCTTGTTGTCCATAAGAACTTGACATCTCTACGCATGTAATAAGATGGAAATATTAATATAAAAGATTTGAAACGTACCAGCACTTGATCTTTTGAAACTAGTAGACCATTCTAGAATTGCTAGATATGCAAGATAATGACCACTTTTAGGTATGTATTATGTTATCAGAAACAACATAGCTTTACAAGATAAAATTATTTTGTGGTCCCACCGGGCGTGCCAGAACTATTATACACCAAATTTGCACCTTATTAAACTTGAAAGTCTAATGATCTGGTATAACATGGTAATCACTTCTAGGTTGTGGGACCTTTGCTAACTGAAGTGAGACCTTTGGATTCTAGGTTGGTTCCTCTTGGATAATCACCTATTTTTCTTTTTGAAACTTGAAAGTAAACTTGGGAACAAAAGGGATAGAAGGAAAACTAAAAGAATGAAAGCAATAACTTAATCTATAAGGTGATACATCAAAAATGACATGAATCACAACACAAAGACTAAGAATTAGCATGAAATTCATGAATTAGGACAATTACAACTTTTTGAATAGGCTTTCAAAAGTGTTTCATAGAGAGGTATGAGATGAAAAACTATTCAGGGAAAGGAAATATTTCACAAAATTAGCTTTCAAGAAGATAGACATGATGTATGACCTACAAGTAAACATTCACTCCAGCAAATAGGCACAGAAATGAGACAAGATATCAAGGAATGAACAAAATTCACAAGATTATCTATATCAATCATTCACAATAGTACATAGAGATGCAGAAAAGAAAGAGTACTTAAGATAACCCAAAGATTTCTCCAACACTTAACAATTGTATTATGCTTCAGAGAGAGATACAAACATGAAAAACCTGGGGACAGAGAATATGTCACAAAAATTCTTTCCCTAATCTGAACCTAAATGAGAAATTACAAACGTATGAAAACTTTGGGGCAGAATAAATACCATAGAAAATCTTATATAAGCCTAGAAAAACTCCTAAAAAAGCTCTGAAAACTACTTATATACAACCTCCTCCACCACTAAGGCTCTGGAGTCAATTCACCATCAATGCATATCATATCATGACAAAACTAGAGTTACAATAGATATTCTTTTACAATTTAGAAACCCTAAAACAATCACCTCTGCATATTAATTCACCTTGGAAAATATCCCAGATGATTAGATATATCTCAAATACATCTCCCGACATCATAAGTTTGACCAGAGAAGTCGGTGGATCTATCTACCCTATCTATGACCTGAAAAATCATGCATCTGCCATGAAATCGTTAGAAAGATATTTGAATATTTAAATATTAGATTATAATGGTCACAGGTGGCACAGAGCATTGTATCAATGGCTCAGAACAAGACCTTTTCTCATTTTAAAACACAGTCGTCGATCATTTCTTTAGTTATTCGGGCATCACAATCTAATTTGGACACACGTCACCTCATCGCATTGCCTTGAACATTATCTATCTATCATCTTACTCATAAGTCATAACACCCATTGTCTGATCGATCATGACTTGCTTTATCTTTATCTTACCTTTGGCGCTGACTTCAGATTTGACTTGCGACGTGGCAAGTTGTCACAATGGCTCAATGTTTATCTGACAATCATCTTTCCTTTTATTCATAACACGAGCCACACAATCAAAAGGAAATTGTCTGATCTTTACTTTATTCTTTCTAACTTCAGTCTAGCCCCACCATAGACACATGGCACAATGGGGTGATGACTCATACTATATCTATCAAGAATCTTGGTCTTAAGGAAAAATGATCAGTGTTGGATCTATCTTGACTTGCATTACCTTTATCTGTCCTTATAACCCTCAGGACACATGATGTCATCAGTACCAGATTTCAATACGGTGCAATGGCTTAACCTTATCAATCGAGCATCATAATCCTTAAGGCTTAGCGCTGACCATTGATTTCATCTTGTTGTTAATCAGGATTGCGCCAATAGCTAGATGTAGAATCTAGCCATCTTGTTGGAACATGGAAACATTATCCTAGGTGGATGAGAGAATGAATCTCTGGATTCTAGGTCGGTTCCTATTGAGTTTGGGATATCACCTAGTATTGACTTTTATGGTTTTGGGAAAATGGAGAAGAAAAAAACTTGAACAATGAAAACTAAATAAGAAAGGTGATACACCAAAGATGAATGCAGACTTATCAGAATCACAAAACTGTACCCTAAAACCACACATTACTAAGTTCTGCAAATGATTTCACTTCTCAACACCTAGGATGGTTTACAATTCCTTATTAGGATTTGGTACCACTAATAATAGGAATTCAACCAACAAATAGATAACTTTCTGAAAAAGGTCAATTCTTTAAACCTAGAATAGGAATTTGTAGCAATTCACTAATCTGTGCTTAAAAGGGGATAAACACTTAAATACAGAAAAAAAAACTTGAAAAGGATAGATGCAAGACTTAGAAAATATGTGTGAATGGTAAAGCCAGCTTTATTATCTCCAAAATCTGCAAAAAATGGTTACAAAATACAAAGGGAATTGGCAAAGGAACAATGTGTTCACTAACATCTCAAAATCCCCCAAATTCTGAACCCCTTACAATGAATAAGAAGTTTGAATATATAGCCTCCAAGGCCTATTTCAAAAATGAGAACTCCCCCTAAAAAGTTCCTCTAAAGTAGGTAGATCCTCTAAAATTTAGGTTTGATTGATTCCTATAATATAGCTTTTAACAAGCCCTATATGATCTCTCTAAAACCCTAAATTTAAGGCATAAGACATGCCTAAAATCTAGCCCTATGAAAATTGCACCATTAGTGCCCAAAATATTGGCTTTAAAATAAGGATTTAAAATCCTTTTACAATGTTTTGCCAATATTTAAATTACTTAATTTGAATAAAAATCCACAATTAAGTAATAACCTAAAAACTTTAACTCCTAACTTAGAAACAAATCTCTAACTATATAAAACAATGCAAAGTGGAAGAGGGTCGATGTGACCATTCATCCTACTTGTACATAATGTGAAAATAGAAGGATGAGGTGGCATTGTTGGCAATTCTTGAGACCTGCAGGAATGGACATATACAATGATGGCATTAAATGCCTTATGCTTGGCGGACTCCAAAAAAACAAAAGCATTTGTAATTTCTTGGACTTGGAGTTATATCTATCTTTGCAGAGAAGAAACAGGAAGAAAATGAAAACCCCAACTCGACCTTGCCAAAATTTTCCATGAACTTCAAGCTCTCAACAGATGGAGCTCTCTGTTATTGACTTATCCTCTCACTGGCATGTGTTCTATATTGAGAGCTCAATATTATGAAGGCTCGGTTCTCATCAGTTAACTGGTGTTTTGATTTGATGTCTTTGTTTGCTATGTTTACGTCCTCGAGCGCAGCCTTGAATGGTGGAGTCATAAAATGTTTAAATGGAACTTGGGTTCCATTGAGAGTTGGATGCGGGCATGATTGAACTTGAGCTAGTGCTATAAACTTGAGCTTCTAATGAAACTCGGGGTCCATGGTTTGTTACATGTGAGCATCTTTGACCCTCAAGCTAGTGATGTTAACTCGAACTCCACTTTTCACTGCAGATTTTACTGATGTTCACATGACATATATATGGTGCCTCTCTGCATGTTACTTTATTGTTGTACTTGGGCTTCACCAAGAAACTTGGGCTCTCTATGAAAAGTATCTGTGTGTTTCATTTGGGTTATTCACATGCCAAAATAATGGCGCTACTTTACATGAACAAACTCAGGTTCCATCTTTTCTGTATATAATGGAAGTTTTTATATGCCAGAATATAAGGTGTTTCCCATGCATCTATCAGTTAAAGAATTAGAACTCAGCTTCATGACTTTGAGTGAACTCGACCTCCACTATTATCTCATCCTTTAGTTTCCAATGATGTTCACATGCCATATAATATGTGGTGCCTTTCTGTATGTTTTATGGAACTCAAACTTGGGCTTCACCTTTTGTTGAATGTGGGCATCTTCGACCCTTGAGCTAGTAATGTAACTATTTGTATCTGGGTCACTGCTATTTCTTGACTTTCTTGAACTTGAGCTCTACTTGTAACCCGGGTCTTCTCTCCACCACAAGCTTGGGCTTGGTCTAGAGTGTGGCTGAAAGACATGGAGATATCTTTCCTAAAGCTTGCCTTCTTCCAACCACATCTTTAGACTTATTCCAAACTCATGGTGCCTAAAGGAACTCAAGCTTCAAACTTAGGTTCCATAAAATCTACGAGTTTAAAAGATAAGTTATTATCTTCATCTTTTCACTTTGATTGTTGTTTGCATCTTTCTTTGTCTTCCTATTTCTTCTGCTTTCACTGTCAATAATGTCACTTCCATAACTTGGTTGTAGATGTATACCTAACTTTGTAAATATATAAATAAAACTAGCAGTTTAATGTAAAAAACATTAATAAAATAGCATTTCTTAAGGTACCCACATGGATTGTATACATAACTACAGTCTTTCAAGTTTGTAAATTTTTAAAGAATCTGTAACTATCTTAAAACGTATGCATGTTGTCTAAGAATATATGAACCCGGGTTCATTTATAGTTTGGCTTCCACTAATGTTCACTCCTTATCACTGTTTATACTTGGCTTCTATTTGACTTTATTTCATTGCACTATGCTTGTTGATGTACATATCATGATGCTTTGTGATTGAGCTGTATCCATGATTTCCTTGTAAATCTGCTATTAAGAAACAATTAGTGATAAAACATAGCAGTATTTCTTTTTTTTTAAATGAAACCTATCTTGCTGCTTGGTGCTGCCATGGTAGCATAGAAATGAGCTTCATTTTGACATCTATTCACTTTGCTTTATTTATTGTTATTTTATGAGACACATGATTATTTTTACAAATCTAGAAACAAACTAGCAGTTAATGTTGAAACCATTATAATAACAGTTTTTCTTCTTTGTTTAAAAAACATCTGAACTTGCTATCCTGTCTTCCTTGTTGTCTGTATGCACACTGTCAGTTTAACTCACTTTTGTTAATTCAGACACTACTGACATACTTGGTTTCTATTGTATAATCATTGCATGGATTTTGCATAGATTCAATGTTCAACATACTGATATTTTGTTTAGTTTATATGCAAAACTGACCTTAAAATACAAGTACTCCAGTCTTCACTCCAGTTTTTCTCTTACTAATAGCAGCCACTGTTTGAAACTATGATGCTATGTATATGTTCCTTCAATTAGCGACTGTTGAAAATAATTCAACTTCTTTATATTAGGACTTGGAGCTTTGATCACTTCACTATTATGTTGCAATTCCACATGCTTAAGATTCAAACGCTGTTATTTTGAAATATACTTTGGTTAGATTGTCACTCTATTTATTTGCTAGATTCATGTAGCATTCATTGTGGTTAAAATGAACTTCAATCAATTTGATGTCGCAATTTCTTCTTGAAAGATAGCTTGATTGTTATAACCTGGCCTTGTATACATGGCTGCAAGCTTCAAGTGTATCATTTAAAGTGTTTTGACAGCAAATGTATGATTATATATTATTTGATAACTCTATTGTAGATCAATAATCTAGATGTAACAAGACTCACAACACATATTTTCACTTTCAACAATGAAATCTATTTTTGTACTTGATCTTTAGCATCTTTTTAGCCTATAGAACTATCACCCATGGGGTTCAAGCATGGGCTCGTGACTCCCATGGGTGAAATTCATGACATAAAGCTCATTCCAAACATATATCTTTCCTGCATACATTGTAATTATTGTGTGTTCTAGTTAGTCTTCAATCTCCACATGAAGCAAGCAGTATTAGTTTTCAAAATGATCTCTTTTTCTGTCTTCCTCCTTCTGCACTTTTAATCTACTTGATAACAACATTTATAATTGACGGTACTCATTTAACCCGCAAGTCCACTTCTTTGTTTGTTGTCACATATTTTATTTAGGAGCACACTACATCATTTAATTTCACATGTATCTCTTATAACAGCATTTTTATTACTCTGTTGTGACTTCTTTTCTCTCATGCATATCATACTTTAGAATTTGTGGATATCTCTCGTTTGCACACAATCAATTCTAAATCTCCATGTTAGGTTGATGGATTCAATCAGCAAATCCATGTCTGTATGTAAATTTCATGTGAGATGACATTTATGTATGAATGTGGATTTTTTGGTTGGACTTATTGACCTAACATAGGAATGATTTGCTTCTTAAATAGCAATCTGTTTATAATGCAGGATAACAACTGTATGCAATAAAAGGTTTCATAAAACTATGTCCCTTTGATACTTAATTTAGTTATTGTAGATGTATACCTTTTTATTGCATTAATGTTTACTTAGTTGATATGCAGTTCTGAAAGTGTTGGTAATAGTAGTATGTTGTTTGTGTTTTATGCATTGCTTAGATCTAGTTGGATCTAACACCATTTTCTCTCTCATGATGTAGGTAAAAAACAAAAGACTTAGGATGGGACAAGGAAGAAATCTTGAGGACCCAGATGACTCCATTTTCTCAACCTCTACATGCAGAAGACCAACTTGACAACAACCATATGACAAGGCAATGCATGAAGACCCTTACTTCATACTACTAGCATGCTTCCTTTTTACTTTCAGTACTGTATATTTTCTCAATATTCTCCACTAAAAGATGTAACCTATAAAGGAATACTTGCTTATTGCATTCATTTTAAATGTTCAATGTAATGATCCAATTTTTTATGAATTTGAAAGTTTAAATTAGATCAATACTTAGAGAACAACATAAGTGTTAATTATAAATGCAATAATAAGATATTTGTCTTCAATATCTAAATAAAACTTGAAAAGTTGTACCTTTATGCAAGTCTTTCCTCCTATTTATAGTTACTAGGCTGCATGTATACTTTTGAATTTGAATTTGAACAATTCTGCAACTTTAAGACAACAACTATGAAATTCATAATCCAATGTAAAATATCAAACAATTTATCAATTTAGTGCAATTAAAATGATAATATTTTCTGGCAACCTCTTAGGGATATTTGCCTGCTGAACAAAATTAGACTAGTTGTCTTTTGCTTATCCATTGGGCAAGAGTCTTCAACTTTTAGGAAAAACTGAACTTCTCAAAACTGACAACCAACTTAAAACTGAAAACTGGAACTAGAACTGAAACTTGTGTTGATCAGCACTTAGAGAAAGAAAAAACTATCAATGAAAAACACCCTGCACTTCATCATTGTTGTTTGAACCTATGTTTATGATGTGATGTAGTGGAATGTATCCATGCACCATATGATGGACATAATTCAGATGATGATGATGCTGTCTAGAAATAGAAACAAACCAAACCTGAAGGCAAAATAAGCTTGAACAACAATCTTTGATTGCATGATATAGGTGTGGACATGATGCATATGATATGGGACAGCAGAAATTATCTATGTCTCATATGATGGGTATTATGTTCATGCACATGTCATGTGATTGATTTTGTTGTTTCTGTTCATTCTAACCTTCAAAACTTCAAAAACAAAACTTATCTAAAAATAACTTCTCTTCCCACCATGATCAGATTATTGAGCTATTCATTGTTTATAACCAGGAATCCAAGGGACTTCCCCATTATGGATGATGTGTATCTTCTTGATTTGATCATTGTGTAAAAAAAAGTACTAACTACAACTAAATGAAAGGAAACTAACTATGTGCAAAGCACTTATTCACACCAAACTAACCTCAAAAGCAACGCTTGAGGTGGATCCCATTAACTGGGATCGACAATTCTTCTCCTTCCATGTTTGAGAGATTAAAATAATTATGGGCCTTACATCTTGTAATCATAAATGGACCATCCCAAATGGCATCAAATTTTGAATGCTCACCAGGTCTGCTCTTCTTCTCATCCCATTTCAGAACCAAATCACCTTCTTGAAAGACTCTTGCGACAACTTTTCTGTCAAATGCCCTCTTCATTTGATCATGATGTTCTTCCAACTTTTGAAAATATTCTTTCCTAATCTCTTCTAACTCTATTAATTCAGCCAACCTTACCTCCATGGGTTGCTGGTCCAGCAAGTTCAATTCCTTGGTCAGGCTCAAACTTGGCAACTCTACTGAAATTGGCAATCTTGTCTCTCTTCCATAAACCAGCTTATAAGATGAGTTACCTATTGATCATTTAGGAGTGATTCTGTTAGCCCACAAGGCCTGCCTCAACTTGCTACTCCAAAATCATTGGTTGTCTTTAATAGTCCTCTTGATGATGTGAATCAAATTTTTATTTGTTGATTCAGCTTGTCCATTACCCTGTGGGTAATAATTGGACGAGGTACTAAGATAAACATTATTCTTAATTTCCCAATCAGTAATTATGGTGCCTAAAAAGGCCAAAGCATTATTAGAAACAATGATCTCAGGTGTTCTAAACCTTGCAATCAGGTCTTCATAGAAATTCAAAACTGAAGTTTCATTTGCATCTTTCAATGCAACAGCTTTAGTCCACTTAATAAAATAATCTGTTGTTGTCAATATATATCTATGCCCTGAACTTGATGATGGGTTTATGAGACCAAAAAAGTCTAAACCCCATTTGACAAAAGGTTTCTCAACTTGAATTGGATTAAGAGGTAAAGCTGCTAGCCTTTTCTTGTTTGAGAAAATAGCACATTTTAAACACCTTCTTACCCAAATGAAGGCATCTTTGTATAGGTTTGGACAAAAATAGCCACCCTTCATTATCTTTAATGTTGTATTCCTAGCTGCAAAATGGACACCTGATGGTCCATCATGGAATTCTTCTAGGACCTTGTCAATTTGATCTCCACTAATGCATCTCAGCAATACACCATTATAATCCCTCCTATACAGCACATTATTCAGTAAACAATAAGGAATGGATTGTAATCTAAAATACCTTATTTTTGATCTATCCAAACCTTCAAGACATTGTCCTGTTTGCAAGAAATCAACCATCTCTTTTACCCAATCATTCTGCAAATCTGAGACAGCAACTTGATCATTGTCTTCTAAAGCCAGAATTGCTTCAGAATCCTCTTTTGGAGTGTTATCTCCATTTCTAGCAAGTTGTTCACATAAATCCTTACCTCTTACCAGCTTGGTAACTTTAATTTCAATGTCATATTCCATTGCCTTTGTGATCCAGCCAGCTCTTTTGGTGTTGAAATCCTTATTCAACAAAAACTCCTTAATAGAAGGATGTGAAACCATTAAATTTATCTTATTGTTAGAAAGCATATGTCTGAATTTCTTCAGACTTCTAATCACAACATGTACATGCTTCTCAACAAATGAATAATGCAATTCATAGTCCTTAGGTCCTTGACTGAAAAAGGCTATTGGTTGTTCAAAACCTTGTTAGTAATAACTGAGAGAGGAGGGGGTGAATCAGTGGCCTCAAAAATTTATCCAATTTAATCCACTAATCAATACTTCTCAAATTATTAAGTCCCAACAAGATGCATTCCTTTGAAATATTTGAAATAAATAACTGTCTGTCGGTTTACCTTGTCTGTCCTGTTTCTCCTTGATAACCGATAAGCAGTAAACTGTATTTACCAATACTCAGTAAATATGTAGAGTATACCAATCAATCCATAAATGCATATGCAGAATGTAAAATAGTAAAGTAATAAATTATACACATATAACACAATGATTTTAACATGGAAACCCTGTTAAGGGAAAAACTACTGGGACCGGTACCCCAAATTTTCACTCTTCTAAAGTGAGCCATGTTAGGAGCCAACCCTGTTAAAGGTTTAAAACACACTGTTAAGTGCGACCTTGTTAGAGGATTTTCAATACATAGGTTGTCACTCAGTATCTAGCATCTACGCTACCATCCTTGAATCAATCTCATGACTGTCAATAGGCTTTATGAAAATCTTACTACCATCCTTGAATCAGCCTCCTTCTTAGACTGTCAATAGGCTTTAGGTAAGACCGGTGCTACTATCATGAGTCAACCTTCTGGTAATCTGTTAGGATATACCTCAATTACAAAAGACTGTTAAGTCCTGCTCTGTTAAGAGACTTAATGCTTCAATGATTAAACTGAAACAAAATGACCTGTTTCTAATGCAACTTAATTACAGATTTTCAGATCTATTTACTTACAATATCTTTCTGATCAATGTATCAATACAATTCCTTTGTACTCAACTCTTTCTGCTATGTGATGCTGTGCTTCTCTGTCCATTGGTGTCTGCAGAATTGTTTAGCTCTCCCTCAGCTTGATTGATCAAGACTGCATGAAGTTAATCTGTCATCAGTTTCTCTTCAGCATCTTCTATCAATTCACTCCCTTGTGTATCTGATTGCTTCTCGACCACTTCACCACAAGAATGAATTTGTATGCAATGAAAATGTAGACCTATTTGCTGCAAATACAAAACACCAAAACATTAAACAAACACATTAGATGTTAGAACGTGCAACAAAAATAAGAAACTTTCATTACAACCTTCGATGAGCTAAAACAAGGGCACCCAAAGCCTTGTTTGATTTTCTCTTTAAGATTATGTGGGTATGCTCTCCCAACACAAATGAAATGCAAAACTAGGAGATGCAAGCTAGATGATAGTGAAGGAGTT
>MU214281.1:65245-99414 GCA_018584345.1 Thuja plicata | reverse complement strand
TAAGAGGCAAAAGGATGAGTGGATAGGATTAAGAGGCAAAAGGTGAAGTGGCAAAAGTCAAACTTCACTTTTAGAGGGAAAGAGAAATTTAAAAATGATTGGTGGAGAAAAAAGATGGAGAGGTGGCCACCTTGGAAAAGGTGATTGTGCACATGTTTAGAGGTAATCCATCTTTAATCAAGATTAGAGGAATATTTAGAAAAAGGTAAGCATAGGAAAAAGGGAAAAGGGATTAAATTAAAATAAATTTAATTTAATCATGGTTTAGAAGAACTTTAGGCTAGTGGAGGAATAAAATAAAATAAATTTATTTTAAAAAGGGAAATGGGGGGATAATATATTAAATTGAATTTAATATATTATAGTATTTAAATAAAATTTAAATACAAAGGGAAAATGAATCTATTTAAATAAAATAAATTTAATTAAATAAATAGAAGAATATAACTATTATAGTCAATTAATAAAATTAACCATAATGTTAAGGGAAAATATTAATAAAAATTAATATTAGTGTGAATGGACAATTTTAGGTGTCTACAGAATTATGCTTGTCTCTTAAATAGACATGATTTCCTTAATTCTAGGTTCTTGATTCTTGATTCTTAATTCTTGATTCTTGGCGTGAACAATAATCCAGCCAATTTGATTTATGGCTTTAACTCCTGATTTATCTCGTAGTTATCTTCTTGCAACCTGTACAAATCACTTTAAATCACTTACTTAACTGTGGTTGAATAAAACAAATAAAACAACCATTTAAGTCTGTCCTTTAGCTCTGCCAGCTAGATATTTTGTCATTTTCTGATCTCTCTGTTCTGTTGGTCAAATCTGCAGTTCGTCGCCGATGACAACTGCCAGTTCTGTCGGTGTTGTTTCAGTTACCTTCAAGATCTCCGTTCGTCGGGCATCATTGGATCTTGCTCGTCGGGCAACACTGTGTTTAGCTTTGTCGGGCATCCTTTGATTCTACTTCATTGGGCAATACTGTCTTCTGCTCATCGGGCATCACTATGATTTTTATCTCTATCTTTACCGATGGTGTGCACTTCGCCGGTGTATTCTATCACTTAGTGAATACTTGACTTTTATGCATTGTTAAAAGCATAACCTATATTCCATTGGTTCTCTGAATTCTTTGGCATTATGTATATGACCATACAGACGATATCAAGTTGACATCAATGACAATACAAACTATTAACTGATTTAATGTCTTGCATCATCTTCAACTTAATATTGTCAACCATTTAATCAGTTATATGTCATCAAACCTATGTCATTCTTTTGAACTAACATGGCAGCAATGTTATCAACATTCCCATATGCATACAAAATGAAATCCTTTGAAAAGTTAGGATTTAACAAGGTATGGGAAGAAGGTAATGCTTCCTTAATCAATTAAAAAATGAGCTTGCCTTCTTTGGTCCATTTAAAAGAAATATTTTTCTTTAGCATGGTTTTTAATGGCATTAGTAATCCAGCAATATCTGGACTAAATCTCCAAACAAATTTGATTCTTCCTAAGAAACTTTGAAGGCTCTTTTTGTGAAGAGGAAGTGGTAAGGCAAGGATAGCACTTACTCTTTCAGGTTCAATAGTGACACCCTCCTTTGATACAATAAATCCCATTAATTTTCCTTTATGGACAAAAAATATACTCTTCTTTGGGTTTAAAGAGATATATACCATATTCTCTGCATCTTTCAAAGATAATCCTTAAATGTTGAAAGTGTTATGATGCATTTTTTGAGAATACAGTTATATCATCCAAATAAACAAATACAAACCTATACATTAGATTATGAAGGCCTTTTCCATAGCCTTTTGAAAGGTTGCACCTACATTAGATAGACCAAATGACATCTTCTGATAGGTCATAGTTCCCCATTTGGTTGTAAATGTTGTTTTAAACCTATCCTCCTCCTTCACCAAAATCTGGTTGTAACCAGAGAAACCATCTAGCAATGAGAATCGTTTTGAACCTGAAACAACTAGCAAGATTTGTTCTGTGGAAGGTAAAGGAAGTTTATCCTTCAATGAAGCTCTATTCAAGTCATGGAAATCAACACATAAATGGATTTCTCCATTATTTTTCCTAACAGGAACCAGATTAGATACCCATGAAGTATGCTTTATTGGAAAAATGATATTGCTCTCAGTCATCTTAAATTTAACTCTTTAATCATGAGGGGCTCTAACTTGGGATTTATTGTCCTTTGTTTTTTCCTAACTAGTTTGGCTCCTATTTATAATTGAATTATATGCTGAGAAATATCAGGATTAAATCCTTTCAAATCTAAATAACTCCAAGCAATAATATCATGGAATTCATTACATAAGTTGACAAAGGTTTGACGCTCTTCAAGTGTACATACCTTTCCAATTTTAAACACTTTATCCTTTGCAACAACAATATCCTCATAATGTTCCTCCTTTATCTTTAAAATGGATTTGTCCTTTTTGAACTGATCATTAGTACCAAACATAGATTCTAAGGTCACAAGACCTTTGGGCATCTTATTTTTTCTCAGCTGAATAATTTGGTCTTCATATTGTTCCTGTAATCTTTGCTGGTTTGGCTATGCAAAATCAGCTTCTTCTCTTATAAATTTAACAGTATGCTGGTTAGATTCAAAAACTTGCCAACAATCACCATTGTTAGGGACACTAGGTCTAACAATTACTTTAACATAATTCAGCCCCTTACTTTTGTTGATCTCTATTGGAATATCATACTGGGCTCCAACTGCAACAAGCCTATCAGCATGTTTGTTCTGATTTCTAGGAATGGACTGCAAATTAAAGGCTTTAAAACCTTCAATTAAATCACATACGACATGTTTGTAGTTTTTTAACAAATCATTCTTAGTTTGATGTACATTCCTAACTTGATTCACAATTAATTCTGAATCACCATAAACTTGCAAACTGCTAATACCTCTTATAATGGCCCACTTCAATCCATTTATGAGGGCTTCATATTCAGCCACATTGTTTATATAGCTAAAAGTTAATCTAAAAGAAGCATAATACCTTTTATTTTCTGGTGAAACCAGCATGCAACCCCCTCTTGTACCCACTTTTTTGTGTGAACCATCAAAGAATAACTTCCAAATAGCATTAGATTGTTGTTCCAGATCTAAATCTGCATCCTTTTCCATGGCTAGAAGAAAATCAGAAATCTCAAGGATAACATAGTTACCCAAACTTGGTTCTTCAATTTGCTCATCTAAATTTCTTACAGTGTCAGTTGCCCAATCATCTAACAGCATATCAAGAAACTTACTTAGTTTTGTTTGAGCTTCAAAGACATCAGATATATCCTCCTGGTCAAATGAAATAATTTTTGATTCATTTCCAGCACTAGCAACATATTGTTCAACACATAATTTTGCAATGGGCTCTGAGGGTATAGTAACCTTAGTACTGTACCTTGTGTGGAAAAGCATGTGAGTCCAATCTACTGATAGATAACCTCATATTTTGGCAGTAAATTCTCTTGATAAGCATATAGAGAAGTTAGGAGGCAAATCTATAATATACACATCCATAGGAAAAAAAAACTAGGGAAAGCATGCAGTGTTAAATCTAGATTCCTTATGACTCCCATAGTTGCCACTGTTGTCCCATCTAACTGGACTACTCCCCTTTCAAGTGGTTCATACTTTAGGCCTATCCGGTCAACAATCTTCTTAGGCATAACCAAGCTAGTGGCACCAGAATCGATCATGCAATTATGAACTTAATGTTGTCCTATAATGATAGTGACATAAAATGGAGGAGGCTTCATTAACTTAGCTAATTGATGGGATGTACTTGTATTTTTAGCAACTAAAACCTTAGGGTTTTACTGCGATAAAACTTCATCAGATAGTGTGAGTGCTTGTAATGCCTCTTGTAACATGTCCCTTTGGCCTGGAAGAGCCAGAACATCCCACATGGACAAGGGAACATTTGTCTTCTTTAAATGATCTACAATATTGAAGTTTTGTGCACTAACATTTTGGTGCTTTTTTAAAATAGCAGGCTCACTTGCTGTTTGAATAGACTGTTATGCTCCTTTCTGAGCTTGTGAATGTTGTTTTGTTTGTTGTACTATAGCAACAGGATGTTGTACTTTATCATTTGGTTGTTGATCATTTCCAGCCTTCACTTTTGACCTTGTTCCTGTTGCTATAGGTCTCCACACTTGATTTGGGTCAAAATTTGCTGCTAAAACAACATTATCATCATTAAAATTCACTAAAAAAACATCAGGATTACCTTGCATTTGTGATTGATTGTACTGTACCTCTGATTGACTATTAGTTGGCTATCCTTTTAGCACATCTTATCTTCTAACTTCCAGTGCATGAGGGCAATCCAACCATAAATTCCCATCATTGCAGGTGTTGCACCATTCAGCTTCTTGTACATAATTATTTTGAGGAACCACTATCATCACCTTAGAAGTACTTGGAGTGGCATATTTATATGCTTCACTAGCTTTTTGACCATAGTCCCTTTGTTTCCCTTGGGATGGCCTTGACTGATTTGAACTGGAAGCATGGTTCAATGACCTACTTTGCTGGTAAGAAGCTTGTGGAGGTCTATTGTATTGGCCCTGCTACCTCTTCAAATTTGTAATCTCATTACCAAAATTTTGCAATGTCTTCAAGATGCTATCACTTGTGTCCTTTAACTCCCTAATAGTTGTCACAGCATATTCCTCCACTATAACTTGCATATTTAATGTTGGTACTGTGGAATCACCACAATTGATGGTATGACAACTGGTACAACTGGTTGAATCTCTACACAATAAGGCATTGGAGGCCTTGCTAGTAATTTTTTAGCTTGTATCAAGCTATTTTCTGCTCTAACAACAACATCATAAGCAGCGGGTAAAGTATTACCTCCCATAGACTGTATCATAAGTGCAAATGCTTTCAAATAGAAAAGAAATTCATAGTCATTAGATGGTCTAACAGATCTTGGAATTTTGTCCCAAGTTCATTGAAAATGAAAGTTGAAATCAGAAATATGCTCATTGATATCTCTCTTAATAGTAGTTAATTGCTCAACCAAAGAGAAATTATCCGATCTATCTTCAAGCTTACTGATCAAAATAGTACCTAACTCATCCCATGTAGCAATAGAGTTAACTGGAAAGCTTCTAAACCAGATTAATACTTTACCTTTAAGTGATGCTGCTAATAATTTTAATGCTACATCATCATGAGTAACCTGATATAATCCACATAAAGTAGCAATATCTTTAATATGCTCAATTGCTGAAATAGGATTCTCACCATTAAAATACGTCAAAAATTTTAGTGTTGTTGGCGAAATGTCATGATGGATAGCTATCTGCAATGGGCTTCCAGCATTAAAGGCCACAAATGGCAAATTTCTAGCCATTTGTACTAGTGGTACTTGTTGCTGAACTGCAGTTTGCACTTGCTGTTGGGCTACAGATTGCAAAATAGATTTGTTAACATTTGTTACCTTTCAATAATATGTTTTCAATCCTGGAGTAGTAGTGCCACTTGTGGATGCTACAGTAGCGGACTGATTTCTTGTTGTTTCTTCAAAAATGGGTAATTCTGATTCAGAATTGTCAATAACACTTAAATCGTCAGGAAAATCAAAATCTTCAATTATTACCTTGTGGCTTTTAGAAATGGAAGCTTGATCTTCAAAAATAGGGTTATCAAATAATGAAAAATTAGATCCCCTGAGAAGAGAGGATGATTCTCCTACAGCTTGAGATGCTCTGTTTCTCCTTCCTGATCTTCCACCTCTTCTGCTAGGTTGTAACTCTTGATAAATGAAGCCTTCACTATTGGCTCTGGTAGGAGATCTTCTCATTAAGATAATTTTGCAACTGAATCTGTAGAAAAACCTTCAAACAAAGTCGCTAGGTGCTAATAAAATACCTTCTCAAAGGCAGAAATACTATTGTCCACACCAAGATAGAAATAAGAAAAAATAACTTCAAAGAACTGTGTAGCAGTTCATGTCCCATCGGGTGTGCCAAAAACTGTTGTCAATCAAGATTGCACCTATAGCTGGATGCAAAATCCAGCCATCCTATTGGAACATGGAAACATTCTCCTAGGTGGATGAGAGAACGAATCTCCAGATTCCAGGCCGGTTCCTATTGAATTTGGGATATCACCTAGTATTGACTTTTATGGTTTTGGGAAAAGGGAGAAGGAAAAAACCTGAACAATGAAAACTAAATAAGATAGGTGATACACCAAAGATGAATGCAGAATTATCAGAATCACAAAACTGTACCTACAAACCACACATTACTAAGTTTTTCCAATGCTTTTTTTACTTGTCAACACCTAGGATGGTTTACAATTCCTTATTAGGATTTGGTACCACTAATAATAGGAATTCAACCAACAAACAGATAACTTTCTGCAAAAGGTCAATTCTTTAAACCTAGAATAGGAATTTGTAGCAATTCACTAATTTGTGCTTAAAAAGGGATAAACACTAAAATGCAAAAAAAAAACTTGAAAAGGATATATGCAAGACTCAGAAATGTGTGAATGGTAAAGCTAGCTTTAGTATCTCCAAAATCTGCAAATAATGGTTACAAAATACAAAGGGAATTGGCAAAGGAACAATGTGTTCACTAACAGCTCAAAATTCCCCAAATTCTGAACCCCTTAATGTGAGTAAGAAGTTTGAATATATAGCCTCCAAGGCCTATTTCAAAAATGAGAACTCCCCCTAAAAAGTGCCTCTAAAGTAGGTAGATCCTCTAAAATTTAGGTCCAATTGATGCCTATAATACAACTTTTAACAAGCCCTCTATGATCTCTCTAAAACCCTAAATTTAAGGCATAAGACATGCCTAAAATCTAGCCCTATGAAAATTGCACCATTAGTGCCCAAAATATTGGCTTTAAAATAAGGATTTAAAATCATTTTACAATGTTTTGCCAATATTTATATTACTTAATTTGACTAAAAATCCACAATTAAGTAATAACCTAAAAAATCTAACTCCTAACTTAGAAACAAATCTCTAAGTGTATAAAATAATGCAAAGTGGAAGAGGGTCGATGTGACCACTCATCCCACTTGCACATAATACGAAAATAGAAGGATGAGGTGGCACTGCTGGCAATTTTTGAGACCTACAGAAATGGACATTTGCAGTGATGGCATTGAATTCCTTATGCTTGGTAGAATCCAAAAACTCAAAAGCATTTGTAATTTCTTGGACTTGGCATTATGTCTATCTTTGCAGAGAAGAAACAGGAAGAAAATGAAAACCCCAACTCGACCTTGCCAAAATTTTCCATGAACTTCAAGCTCTCGGAAGATGGAGCTCTCTGTCATTGACTTATCCTCTCACTAGTATGTGTTCTATACTAAGAGCTCAATATTATGAAGGCTTGGTTCTCATCAGCTGACTGGTGTTTTGATTTGATGTCTTTGTTTGTTGTGTTTATGTCCTCGAGCTCGGCCTTGAATGATGGAGTCACAACATGTTTAAATGGAACTTGGGTTCCATTGAGAGTTGGATGTGGGCATTGAACTCAAGCTAGTTCTGTAAACTTGAGCTTCTGATGAAACTCGGGGTCCATAGTTTGTTACATGTGAGCATCTTCGACCCTCGAGCTAGTCTTGTTAACTCAAACTCCACCTTTCACCACATCTTTTACTGATGTTCACATACCATATATATGGCACCTCTCTACATGTTACTTTTTTGTTATACTTGGACTTCACCAAGAAACTCGGGCTCTCTATGCAAAGTATCTGTGTGTTTCATTTGGGTTATTCACATGCCAAAATAATGGTGCTGCTTTGCATGAACAAGAACTCGGGTTCTATCTTTTCTATATAAAATGGAAGTTTTGATATGCCAGAACATATGGCATTTCCCATGCATCTATCAGTTAAATAACTAGAACTCAGCTTCTTGACTTGGAGTGAACTCGACCTCCACTATTATCCCATCCTTCAATTTCCAATGACGTTCACATGCCATATAATATGGCGCCTTTCTATATGTTTTATGGAACTCAAACTTGGGCTTCACCTTTTCTTGAATGTGGGCATCTTTGACCCTTGAGCTAGTGATGTAACTGTTTGTATCTGGGTCACTGCTATTTCTTGGCATTCTTGAACTCAAGCTCTACTTGTAACCCAGATCTTCTCTCCACCGCAAGCTTGAGCTTGGTCTGGAGTGTGGATGAAATACATGGGGATATCTTTCCTCAAGCGTGGCCTCTTCCAGCCACATCTTCAAACTTATTCCAAACTCGTGGTTCCTAAAGGAACTCAAGCTTCAAACTCGGGTTCCATCAAATTTGCAAGTTTAAAAGATACATTATTTTCTTCATCTTTTCTCTTTGATTGTTGTCTGCATCTTTTAGAACATCTTTGTCTTTATGTTTCTTTTGCTTTCACTGTCAATACTGTCACTTCCATAGCTTGGTTATAGATGTATACTTGACTTTGTAAATCTGTAAATAAAACCAGCAGTTTAATGGCAAAAACATTAATAAAATAGCATTTTTTAAGGTACCCACATGGATTTTATACATAACTATAGTCTTTCAAGTTTGTAAATATTTAAAGAATCTATAGCTATCTTGAAACATATGCATGTTGTCTAAGAATATATGAACTCGGGTTCATTTGCAGTTCAGCTTCCACTAATGCTCACTCCTTATCACTGTTTATACTTGGCTTCTATTTGACTTTATTTCATTGCACTATGTTTTCTGATGTACATATCATGATGCTTTATGATTGAGCTGTATCCATGATTTCCTTGTAAATCTTTTGTTAAGCAACAGTTAGTGATAAAACATAGCAGTATTTCTTTTAAAAAAAAGAAACCTATCTTATTGCTTGGTGCCACCATTGTAGCATAGAAATGAGCTTCATTTTGACTTCTATTCACTTTGCTTTATCTGTTGTTATTTTCTGAGATACATGATTATTTTTACAAATCTAGAAACAAACTAGCTGTTAATGTTGAAACCATTATAATAACAGTTTTTCTTCTTTGTTTAAAAAACATCTGAACTTGCTATCCTGCCTTCATTGCTGTCTGTATGCACACTGTCGGTTTAACTCACTTTTGTTGATTTAGACACTACTGTCATACTTGGTTTCTATTGTATAATCATTGCATGGATTTTGCATACATTCAATGTTCAACATACTGATATTCTATTTATTTTATATGCAAAACTGACCTTAAAATACAAGTACTACAGTCTTCAGTCAAGTTTTTCTCTTACTAATAGCAGACACTGTTTGAAACTATGATGCTCTATATATGTTCCTTCAATTTGTGACTGTTGAAAATAATTCAACTTCTTTATATTAGGACTTGGAGCTATGATCACTTCATTTTTATGTTGCAATGCCACATGCTTAAGATTTGAACACTGTTATTTTGAAATATACTTTGATTAGACTGTCACTCTGTTTATTTGCTAGATTCTTGTAGCATTCATTGTGGTTAAAATGAACTTCAATCAATTTGATGTAGCAAATTATTCTTGAAAGACAGCATGACTGTTACAACCTGGCCTTGTATACATGGCTGCAAGCTTCAAGTGTATCATTTAAAGTGTTTTGACACCAAATGCATGATTATATATTATTTGATAACTCTATTGTAGATCAATAATCTAGATGTAACAAGACTCACAACACATGTTTTCACTTCCAACAATGAAATTTGTTCGTGTACTTGATCTTTAGCATCTTTTCAGCCTATAGAACTATCACCCATGGGGTTCGAGCACGGGCTCATGACTCCCATGGGTGAAATTCATGACATAAATCTCATTCCAAACATATATCTTTCCTGCATACACTATAATGATTGTGTGTTCTAGTTAGTCTTCAATCTGCACATGAAGCAAATAGTATTAGTATTCAAAATGATCTCTTTTTCTATCTTCCTCCTTCTGCACTTTTAATGTACATGATAACAAAATTTATAATTGATGGTTCTCATTTAACCTGCAAGTCTGCTTCTTTGTTTGTTGTCACATCTTTTATTTAGGAACACTCTACATCATTTCATTTCAGATGTATCTCTTATAACAACATTGTTATTACTCTTTTGTGCCTTCTTTTCTCTCCTGCATATCATACTTTAGAATTTGTGGATATCTCTTGTTTGCACACAATCAATTTTGAATCTCCATGTTAGGTTGATGGATTCAATCAGCAAATCCATGTTTATATGTAAATGTCATGTGAGATGACATTTATGTATGAATGTGGATTTGCTGGTTGGTCTTATTGACCTAACATAAAAAATGTTTTGCTTCTTAAATAGAAATCTCTTTCTAATGTAGGATAACAACTGTATGCAATAAAAGGTTTCATAAAAATTTGTCCCTTTGATACTTAATTTAATTATTTCAGATGTATACCTTGTTATTGCATTGATGTTTACTTAGTTGATATGTAGTTTTGAAAGTGTTGGTAATAGTAGTATGTTATTTGTGTTTTATGCATTGCTTAGATCTAGTTGGATCTAACACCATTTTCTCTCTCATGATGCAGGTAAAAAATAAAAGAGTTATGATGGGACAAGGAAGAAATCTTGAGGACCCAGATGACTCCATTTGCTCAACCTCTACATGTAGAAGACCAGCTTGACAACAACCATATGACAAGGCAATACTTCACACTACCAGCATGCTTCCTTTTTTCTTTCACTACTGTATATTTTCTCAGTACTCTCCACTGAAAGATGTAACCTATAAAGGAATAATTTCTTATTGCATTCATTTTAAATGTTCAATGTAATGATCCAATTTTTTTTGAATTTGAAAGTTTAAATCAGATCAATGCTTAGAGAACAACATAAGTGTTAATCATGAATGCAATAATAAGATATTTGTCTTCAATATCTGAATAAAGTTTGAAAAGATGTACCTTTATGCAAGTCTTTCCTCTTGTTTATAGTTGCTAGGCTGCATGTATACTTTTTCTTTTGAATTTGAACAATTCTGCAACTTTAAGACAACAACTATGAAATTCATAATCCAATGTAAGATATCAAACAATTTATCAATTTAGTGCAATTAAAATGATAACATTTTCTCTTATCTGATTTAGCCTCTAACTTATCTTTAACTCAGATCACCTTAATTCCTTTGTATCTCTAAGTCTCCAGATCTCAGCCTTAACTCTGGTTCAGATACCAGATTAAAAGATAAATCCTTATCTCTAAATCACTGAATGAGAGTCAACCAGATTTGATCTTGACTTGGGCTTATCTGGGAATTATGAGACAAAAAGAAAAACTCTGAGTCATTGAAAACATTCACCAATCCTAGTCTGATTTGGAGATCTAGCGACAACCCTCCGATTAGAACTTGATCATTAACCCTCACGTGATCTCTGAAAAAAATTCTTTTCTCAGGCCTGATTACGATATTTAGAAACAACCACAAGATCTAATCTGCATCGACAACCAGTACTTAATCTTGAGATCTTTTATGACTTAACCATTTCATTGTGAGATTAGGGGATAAACAAAAAGTGCCAAGATTTAACCTTGTCGCCAGATCGCTGAATGAGAGTGACTAACCATCAAGCATTAAGAGATTAGGAGATAAAAGGAAATACATAAAGGTACATGAAAAATAGAGGCTTAAGTGGCACAAAAAGTAACTCAAAATTATAATGATCCACAAACAATCTAGGGTTTAAGGGTCTTTCCCTAGGCTTTTAGACCTTAAAATAGAGCAAGGGTTTAACCAGGCCTAGAAATGTGCAAAAAGTAAGGAAAAGACCAGAAAAATTGACAGAAATCTTACAAGCTAGGCTCAACCCTTGTGGGAGCCACATTTACCCCACTTGTAGGCCAAAATAGGATAGAATAGGAAATTTTGGGTAACAGGTAGTTACAAGGGAGAATTTGAGCTCCTCTTCAACTTCGGTTGCTCTTCAAGACTTGAAACAATAAAAACATAATAACATGGTCTAGGGTGTTTCTTTCCAGTGGGAGCTATAGGACTAGTGGTGTTATGACTAGTCTCCAAGTGGGAGATGATATGTTGTGGAGTCTGATTAGTCTCCAAGTGGGAGAATATTGTTATATAGAGCCTAATCAAACTTAGACGTTAATTTTCCCCACTTTTATTAGTGTAATTTCCCCCCAAATTATTAAATGGGGGTTTGGGGGAAGAGCCACCAAGAGGGTTCAAGGGGCAGTGCCTCTTGTAGCATTATTTTTCTATTTTTTGATATATTCTAACCCTAATTTTTGTAACCAACATAAGTGTTGATAAAAATGGCAAAGGGTTAGGGTTTTCTATCGATAAATTTTTTGTAGCATTTTGCAGCGGTATTGAGTTGCAGGGGATTATTGGTTGTAATTGGTTTAATTTTCTAGATAATGTATTGGACTTTCTATTTGGTGGATGCAGGCCGAGTTTGGGTGAACCATGTTATAATTGTCTCTTCAATATTATTTATGTGTATTTCATTACTCCATTTAATCTTCATTTGCATTTAATTGTTATTTTCAGCATGTGATTCCTAATAGCTCTTGTCCCAATAGAGAGTGCAATCTTAAGTCCCTAGAAAAGTCCCATTCCCTCCACTTCATTGTTCATATATCTAAATAATGCACAACTAAAATTCACTATAATAATCCCCAAATGGTCTCTGATCACTCCACCTACAGTAGCCATGCCTTAAGATTATTTTATTGTACCATCAAAATTTAGTTAGGATGGACTAGGCTGGGAGGAGTCCATTTTGTGTTTTTCCTTTTGAGTTTTCTAGATGGGTCATAGTTCCCAATGAGATCCTGCAAGTCCCAGTTCCTAACAACTTGATGATCACTAAAATAGGGAGGAATGAAGGGACTAAGCCCTTCAATGACACTTAAATTATCTACCAACAACTTGTGGAAAATGCCTAAAACCACCTCTAGCTGACATTCCTTCTTATGGAATATCTTGTTATTCCTTTCCTTCAAAATTTCCCAACACAAGTGAGAAGGGATTTTGTGCCATAATTTTTTGATAATAAGGTTTAAATATCTCCCTTTCGACTTGAAATCAATTTTTTAAACATCTTTGTGCATCACTCATTGGGTTTGGAGAAGTTGTAAAGATCTTTGTTAGAGTTCACACACAGGAGCAATGTTGGAAGAGATGGTTAACTGACTCCTTGTTTAGTTTATAGAGGACACAATAGGTGGGCAACTAAAACCCATATTTGATAAGATTATCTTGAGTAAGGATATTTTCATGCATCACCCCCACCAAAATAGATTAATCTTAAAGATTAATTGGGAGTTCCAAACCTTTTTCCACAGTTCATCCTGGTCACCCTCACCAATGACCATAAGATAGGCATATTTCACTTTGAATAATCCATAGGCATTATTGTTCTAGACAAAGTTATCTTCCCTTAGGAGCATTTGGATTATATCCTCCTTGAGTCTCTTTTGTAAATCTACTTCCAGAGGCATTAGTTTTTAAAAGCCTTGATAGCAGAGTTGGATATTTTTCTAGGTTCTTGAGTGATCGACGTAGTTCTTGATCCTACTCTCCAAGAACCTCTTAGCCAACACACAAAGGCTGAAAAAAGTCATGGAGAGGGGTGTGCCATCCATCCAAGTTTCATCTTAGATATAGATTGTCAAATCATCACCAATCCTCCATTTCAAGCCTCAAAGAATATGGGACCTATAGTTGAGAATACTATTCCAGATTTTGGATCCTATAGGGAGTCCATGTGTGTTCAAGGAACTTGAAATTTTTTCTAGATTCAAATACTTGGTAGACATAATGTCACACTAGTTAGCTTTATGTCTGGCTAGGGTTCAACCAATTTTAGTACTGAAAGCCCTATTGGGGTGACAAATTTTCATTGCACTTAGATCACCCATAGATTTTGGGCAGCAAACAAAGTCCCATTTAACTAAATCCATTCACTTATTTTCTTTCATTCTAGACCACAAGAAATTTCTTTAAATTCTATCCAATTTATCATCCCAAGCATTAGATATTCTAAAGAGTGACAGTAAGTGTACATGGATTCCAAGTGCAAATACTTTTTGAGTTGTAGATTGCCTACACTTCTTAGAAGTTTTCCCTTCCATTGAGCCATCTTATACTATTTTCTTTCCACAATTGTATTCCAAAAGGATTCAAAAACCTCCTTGAATATAAGTGGAAACCCTAGGAAATTATTTGGGAGAGCAACTGACTAGCATCCAAGAATGTTCTCGACCTTATTTTGAAGGGAATGCTAAGTATTGGAAAATAGACTTTGCTTTTAACATAGTGGATACTTATCCCTAACGCCGAAGCCATTGGGTGAGGAGGTGTTTCCATATTCTAACTTCTAGCACAGATGCAACACCAAAGAGGATTGTGTCATCAACAAATTGTTGTAAACTCACTGACGGTGCGGTGGAAGCAGGGGTCACCCCCAGGATTTTTATCTCACTTAACATATAAAGAAAGTTCCTTCCCAAGACCTTTGCCAAGAAGATGAAGAGGTTTGGGGAGAGGGAGTCACCTTTCTCTATCTCTTTTGATGTGCCAAAGAAGCCTCTCTAGACTCCATTGACAAGGACAAAGTAGAAAATAGTAGTCACACATTCCATGATCAATGCAATCACCTTCATGTCAAAGTCAAATATTTTAAGTACTTTGAAGAGGAAATCCCATTTGACCCTGTCATAAGCTTTGGATATGTCCAAATTAAGAGCCACCCTTAGGATCCTGCATTTCTCCATGGAGTGGAAGACTTTTTGGGTAGTAATGGTTGCAATAAGAATGTCTCCCAAGGATAACCCATTCTAGTTACAATTGATAAGATTATCAAGAAAAGGTTTGATACTATTGACAAGAACTTTGGAAAAGATTGTGTAGATAGTGTTACATGGGCTTATTCGCCTAAAATGGGTAAGATAGAGTGAATCCTATATTTTGGGGATTAGGGAAATGAATGAACAATTTATTTTCTTAAGGAGTCTGCATGTTCTAAAGAAATCTTTAGTAGCCACAATAACATCAGGGCCAACAATATCCCAAAAATCCTAAAACAAAGCAAAGGGAAGCCATCGGGACCCAAGGCCTTAAAAGACCCCATAAAAAAGGTAGTTATCCATACTTCCTCCTCTAAGATTGGGGCCATGAAAGGTCATTATCAATCAGAGAGATAGTTTTCTGGAGGTAGTCTGACATCCAAGCCTAAAGATCACCATCCACAGTACAACCATCATCCTTGAAGGCATTGGAAAATAAATCGGAGGCTAAAAAATCCATCTTATTGTCCTCTATAACCTCATCATTATGTTCATCCTTGGGGATAAGTATAGTATTTCTTTTCTTATGGGTGCAATCTGAATGTTGAAAGAAGGCCAAATTTATGTTCCCTTCTTTAAGCCACTAGATTTAGGATCTTTGTTTCAAAACATTTCCTCCCTATTGAAGATATTTTTCCAGTCAGCCCTTGGGTCTCTTCAATAACACGTGTCTGGTGAAAGATCGCCCTTAGCCATTTTATCCAGGATGGAAGCCAACTTCATGCAAAGTTTCATTTTCTACTCAAATACATTACAAATGTGAACCTGTTTCATCCCTTCACATTCCTTCTAATGATGCTAATTTTATGAAACACATAGCAAATATGAATTCTGATAATAGGTCAGTCTCACCATTCCTTGACACACAAATAGAATTCAGGGTGGGTGGCCCACATGATTTCATAGTGAAAGGGGGTAGACTCCTTTTGTAGCCTATTTTTCTAGTCAAATAAGAGTGGGTTATGATAATACACTAAACAAGGGATGGAATTAAGAAAGGAATTGAATTCTATATCCCAATTGGGCAAGGAGAGGAAGTGATCAAGTCTCACATGGATGAGGTTTGTGCCCTTCCAATGGTTAGACAAGGTTAGCTTCTACCCGATAAGGTCAATGTCAACCAAATCATATTCATTAATGAATTCAAATAAATCCACCATACTATCTGTATAGTCTTCTAGGCCACCCAATTTATCCAATGGGCAGAGGGGGGAATTGAAGTCACCAACAAGGAGCCAATGATGGGTGGATTGTTGAAGAAGTGTTGTGATACCATTTTAGACCTTTTTCATGTCATTACGAGAATTAGGTGCTTAGAAATTACCCACAAACCACATCATACCATCATAGTTGAACCTAATAGCTAAAATATTCTGATTAGAAAGGTCAAAGCTCTAAAAATATTTAGTGGGTTCCACATAGTAACAATCCAAACTGAGGCTCTAGAATCTTCCACAATATAATATTGTGAACACGACCACAAAACCCCCACAAGAGTGCTAAAGGAGGGTTCAATCATCTTAACTTCTTGAAGGAGAAGGATATTAACACCATTTTCCAAAATACAATTCTTGAGGGTGAATTATTTTTGGAGGCCATTCAGTGCCCTCATTTTCCAAGAGAGGAACCTCATTTCTTTATCTTAGTTACAAAAGCTAGGGTCCTCTTCCCACCATTGCAGATTTCCCTCATGACTTCCCTTTGCTTTGTGACACATAGTGAAGGTCAACCAAATTTCATGTCAGAACCAACATCCTGATCTTTCTTATCCTTTTTTTATTCTTTTGGATCATCCATCCATCATCCGCCTGTTAGGATTAAGAAATACTGAGAGGGAGGGTGAATCAATATTGTAGTAATTTATTATTAAACTTATCAGATTCAAAATCAACCATGCAATTAATGAAATAAAGAGAACATGCACATAAAGTAGAAAACTCATAATACCATGATTTGTTAACAAGGAAACCTTGATAAGGGAAAACCCCGATGGAGATGATACCCACAAATAGTGCACTAAGAGTATAATGTCCCTATTAGGAGACCTAGCCCTGTTAGGATTTGAGTATTGAATTTAGTACAAATCCATGTTAAAGGATAGAAACTTTGTTAGGGGTAATAGAAGGAGCTCACTGCTCTTACAATAAAAAACTGTCTCTACAATGATTTATCATAAAAGATGAACTATACAAGCATCTTCTATGATTAAGTAGTTCCACTTATAACTCGCAACATCCTCTACATTATTCTGACATCCCAATGCATCCACATATGTCACACATGCCTTCACATCTCAAAAACATCTTTACATATATAACTGATCTCATACCCTTCCCAGTCGGCTCACAAATGTATCACAAAATGTGTTCAACATATAACCCAATAGAAAATATACAATGGGTGATCATACATCCACAAAGATAAATATATGACCCAACCAAAATCCAAAGTAGCACTTCTAGAATCTATACATTACTCCTTCAAACATCGTGACCACTCATGTGCCATGTTCCATTGCTATACTATCTTCGTGTACCCAAGACATGTTGTTACACTCACCAGTCAAATCCAAAATGCAAGTGACCTTAACAGTAACTATAATACATCCCATCATATATCCATATAAGCTCGCATGATCTAAATCATCACATGTTGTACTTGCCAGTCAAAACAATACAACTGTAGGATGTTAACTGTTGCCTATACTTAGTCATTTTTCCAAAATTGAGCAACCAAAACTGTGTTGTGCTCCAAGATACCATGCTAAAAAGTAGTGTTTCCATAAATGACAACATATATGCTATCCTTATTAGGTCACTAGCTAATAATACACTACCTTCCCTCATATATTCTATCCTTATTATGCCACTTGACAACATATATTCTATGCCTCATGAGTTTCCTTTGCCTTGTGACACACTGTGAAGGTCAACCAACTTTCATGTCAGAACCAACATCCTGATCTTTCTTATTCTTTTTTTTCTTCTTCTGGATCATCTATCCATCATCCGCCACCATAAAGTAGCTGGAAACACAAGGTGATGAGAAGATTTTACCTATGGGTGGGGGGTAAGCATTGACTTAGATGAAACATCCTTGAGGGAAGTCAAGGAAGCCATAATTTAGGGTCCAACACATTGTATTTTGCCTTCCTCCAAAGAATCTAGTTGCACGAAAGTAATAGTTGAATATTTCCCCTGGTAAGTTTCAAAAGCCGTATCTAATGCAGGAGCCTCATCTAGATTCAACCATTGATTAGGTTTCATAAGAGTTTCTAGAAGCTTAAGAATCCCATCTATGAAAGGATACTCATCACCATCAGTATATGAGTTTGTGCCTGCAAGGGGCACATTGACCTTGAGGAGGGGGGTTCGAGACTCTCTTAAGTTTTTTTCTTTCTCTAGGGCCTTATAGTCAGAGATCACATGGTTTGATTTATTACACTTTTGGAAAAAGATTATATGGCATTCTCATAAACTAGCACTCTTGTCCATTTACCCAACTTAGATTTTAGGGTAATTAAGTTTGGTTCTAGAATCTAGGGTCCTCTTCCTTCCATTGGTGTTTTCCATCTTGAATTCCCTTTTCCTTGTGACACATTGTGAAGGTCAACCTTCTTTCATGTCAGAACCAACATCCACTTTCTTATTCTTGTTTTTCTTCTTTTGGATCATCCATCCATCATCTGCCACCATAGATCTGGTGGACACACCATGAGATGAGAATCGTTTATCTGTGGGTGGGGGAGGGGAGGTGTAAGCATTGGCTCAGATGAAACATATTTAAGAAAAGTCAAGGAAGCCACAATTTGGGGTCCAATAGGTGGTATTTTGCCTTCCTCCAAAGAATCCAGTTGCATGAAAGCAATAACTAAATTCTTCCCCTAGAAAGTTTCAAAAGTCATATATAATGTAGGGGCCCCATCTAGATTCAACCCTTGATAAGGTTTTTTAGGAGTTTCTAGAAGCTTAAGAAGCCCATCTATGAAATAATATTCATCACTACCAGTATCTGAGGCTATGCCTGCAGAGGGCACATTGACTTTGAGAGGGGAGGTTGAGATACTCTTAAGTTTTTGTTCCTTCTCTAGGGCCTTACAGTCAAAGATCATGTGGCCTAATTTATTGCACTTTTGGAAAAAAGACTATATAGCATTCTCATAAACTAGCACTTGTGTCCACCCGATCTGCTATTGAAGCATCGACTTATTTAGAGTTAACACTTCCTTCAGATAATTCATCAATGCTGTCTAGACTTTCTTTCAGTTGTTTAGACAATTATTTCCTTTTGATAATCAAGTCTTAAGCTTGTTCTTCAACTCCTCAATCATCTTGTTGGCTTCCTCCAACTGTCTTTCATACCTATAGATTTCCATCTCCTCGGATCTACTCTCCAATTCATCAAACTTTTCCTCTAGAGAGTCTGTGCTCTAATACCACTAGTTGGAAATAATAGGTACTGAGACGGGGGGGGGGGGGGGGGAAANGGGGGGGGGGTAAATCATTACTGATAAAACTTTTAGACTTTTACTTATACCTTCAATTAAGAACATAAGAAAATTCCAAATTATGAAGCATATAACTGTAATTGTAAAGTAAAAGTGCAATGGATAAAATGACAACACATGCACACACATAACACTCTGATTTTTGTCGTGGAAACCCTTGGTCAGAGGGAAAAACCATGGTGGGGATGAAACCCACAATTTTCTCACTGCACTAGAAAAGAGTTCTCTGTTAGGAGCTTATAATATGTCACTTTCTAGGTGACTCACCCTATTAGGAGTAACTGATACCTTATTAGAAGTATCTACAGCCCTATTACATACTACCTTGTTAGAGGTTTTAATCCCACTTTTACAATGTTCACCTTGTTAAGGGATTTACACTAAAGTATTGCGAGAGACTACCCTATTAAGGGATTTTAACTTGTTAAAAATATTAGGAAAACAACAAGAGTAATTGACTTGTGATATGCTCTCCTAAATGCTAATCAGATCCATTGATGCTCTATACTTGTTTTAAATCTAATCCTATAGCTTCTCTGGAAATAGATATGTAATCGTTGTTCAAGATCTTACTTTTCAACAACACTTTAACTGCTTCCCAATAACATAACTATATATTCACAACAACAACTATCATTTTATAGCCTTTCACCTTCGATTGTAAACCTAATTAGGGTTTTTATTTCCCTCCAAAATAGCTCTATCAATCATAACTAACTCATAGAAACTTGAAATCCTAACCGTGTCAACCATAACAAACTTTAAGTTGTTATCCCCAATGTGAAATATTTTTTCAATAGTATTGGCCAAAATATACCTTGGATTCATACACAAATCTATGCACAACTACCTAAGAATTGACTTATTCAACTCTGTGAACAATGTACTACATTTTTATGTTGTCCAGATTCATTGAATCGTCCACCGTCATAACCGATTTAGCCAATTAATCAATATTGTTCAATAACCTTTAACTTTTACCTATTCAGTGAGTTGACCGGTTGGTGATATCTTCATTTATGCTTGTACCAGTGTGACCTAAGAGGCACGATCATAAAACATAGTATACATGTTGTCTTGACATCTTTCTATCTACCAATAGAAAACTTGTCTTCCTTAACTGATCTATCCTTCACCTATTATTCTGTTCACCGGTTACCTTTCTGACTTAACTTCTCGTTACCTATTGAATATTACTATGTACCCGTTGGTATAACGTCATATACTTATGTTAGTAAACAGATTTGTCCTTCTAAAAACACCATCAAAATAATCTCTAAATGCCCAATCTAAAAAGCACAATCTGATACCAACAATTGGAAAGACTATCATGAGATTGATAGCTTCCCTCTGAATTGTGAGGTACAACTCCCCCTTCAATGATTTTCAATGAATCAAAAATCTTGATATGTCTTTAACCCAAAGACATGAAGGCATGTTAACATCCAGCCATAAACATGGAATGAATACGGTTGTTAAATTCACAAACTTGAAAGAAGAGGAGAAAGACAAACATATGACCAACTGATCACTTGTCTACCATTCTCACTTGTAGAGAAATAAGAGTTAAAATTATTACTTATCTTCGTGTGTGTGAATGTATAAACCCCCTGGTTCCATAACCCACACAGATTATTGATAAATGGAGCAAGACATAGAAGAAATAAGACTTTAATAATCAACAAATCATTTGTAGTCAGAAAATATTAATCTGAACCAGCACATTCAAGGTAATGTATTCATTTATTTCAAAATATAATCAAGTATGACCAACTGATCACTTTGACCCTTGCACCATAATCAACATACAAAAATAGAGTTTATAAATCCCTCCCATCTCTCTGTTACAATAAAATATAGAAGAATGTATTCTGCCCTCTCTATAGCCTCCCGACTGCTAAGAAAAAGTTGAACCCTTGTATTCACTTTTAGTTGCACATTTATCTCTTACTCATGTTGGTTCTCTTTCAGTTACCATAACTAATCTTTGTAAATCATGTGCCTTTTTTAGAAGATTTCAAGTCTCTTAATTACGAGGCCTCCTCATGTCTTTATTATTATTATAATATGAGTCTCCTTTAAATGATACGTGTATATACTAACACTTGGACACTTTCAATTAATAAAATCATGTATCATGTCAAAGTGGAACAATTCTCACGGGATCATCGCCAATTGGCTCTGCACCTGTCATGGGTAACTTGCTTATCTACCTCTCATCACGTTTCCAGTCTCTGTTTGAGTAATACCATTTTGTATATGATCTAGTTCTTTTGTGTCTCGCTCAAGATATGAATTTGTTGAGGCTGAGGTAAAAAAATTGCCCGCATTCGCCTAGAGTAAGCAAAGGGAATCACAATAACCGAATTCTTTAAATTGGTCCTTCAGGAAGATCATTGACCTGTAGCTCATGAATCTTTCCATATGAGTCAAGAAGAGCATCATTATACTTTCGCAAGTTTTCTTTATTGAGAATCTATCATCTTTCATTTCGGGAAGACAATCATTAACTTCCCCTTCCCGACCATCATTACTTCTGTTTGGATGACTTCAGAGTTCTGGTCTTAATACCCACCTTGGGATTGAGAAGACTCAAATCACCCATTGTCATGGATGGCAGGAGAAGGTTTGAATACACGTGTCTGCCAGGCACTTTTGTCAAACTACCTGCACACATTTTCCATGTGAGACTTCCAAAATCGAGCCTTGAGACCTTCATAGTCTTCACTCGAATCCCAATTCACATATTTGATTTCACATTCAAGACTGCGTCCCACCCAAAATTCCCAATATGTTTTTTTTTATTGGTGAATTGGGCTCATGATTCTATCTTTCATTCAACCAACAAGAAGCTAGTTACAATGTGTGATCAGTGCATTTTTTCAAACACTTGGTGCTTCTCCTGTGCGAGCAACTCGTGGGCAATATTCGCTTTATAATCGAACCTTCAACCCATAATCACTGAACCCAAAGGTGATATCCTGGCATCTTTTATGGGGAAAAGAAGTACGTGTTGCCTGTGCATGTTACAGGCCTTGACTTCTAGACTCAATTTAATGGATTGGGAGATTGAGAACACTCGATCATCAAGAAAGAGACATAATGTGCTATCAAGCAAACATGTTTGGAAGCTCTGCAATTATAATTTCATCAAAAGTTCTATTATCATCGTGATTTAGTTCATCCTTTTGCAATCGGGAAAAGTAATGATTCAGGCGATATGAAGCACCCGATATCACATGCATGGATTTTGTGAGTCCCGAACTATTTCTTGGAACAACCTGCAACTTCTGTGACCAATCTTGGTGCCCAATATATGGTGTCATCGGGCTTCTATCGAACAATTCACATTTATCCTTGGTACAAGTAATGGCTTGAGTCTTTCCATTTGGATGTACATAATCTCTGGACTCTCAGCTCTTCGTTTGTGGCTTTGACATGTCTGTTGTGGATCGTGTGACTCAATCATTATCTCAAACAAAGCAATATTCTTCTGATACCCGAATTCCCTTATATTCAAAATGAAGATTCATATGCTCGACTGATCGGGCATTTGGTAGTCGGGGAGGCACGCATTAATGCGCTCAAGAACAACAGGACCGCGCTTAATCTTGCTCGATTCCATCACTGACAACCATATAGAGTCACTTTCTGAGTCAACTATGAACCTTGAAGGTTACGAAGCCGATCCTGTGCATATCTCATAATGAGTTTCTCTCATCCATGTGAGTTGCTCGAGCACCCTGCAGCTAACCCCGAAATCCATTGACTATAGAGATAACAGTCAAATTCTGTAGGATGGAAAATTCTCAAATCAATCACGATGTCTGGAAAAAATTTCTGACTTCTGTCTATAGAGTTCCTAATTGTGTGATTTTTTTTGCGAAGAGCCTAGTATGGTGCCAGTTTTTAACAACAACAAAATTCACTAAAGGGTTGGTAATTCAGTTCAAGAGGTGCACGATCCTCGTGAATTGCATCAAGTTCACAAAGTAGAACTTGATAAACTATCATTTTCTTACACCATCTCTATAAAATGTGATTCACAGTGGCTTTTGCCATATTGCCCTATGAAAGAAATAGGAAATTCTTTTATTATTTCTCCAGTCCATTTCTTGCTGCTTATTTTTAAGGAGATATCCCCCAATTCTCTGTTTTTACTCGAACCGCTCACTATGCAACCATGTAAATCTTGTTATCCTTTAAATCACAGGAACTATCATTATTGAATTTGATCATCACACAGATGTCTTAAAGGCTTTAATGGATTAATCAAGTCATGACAACTGTGACTGATTGAACCTTGTCTTGTCATGCAGCGAGCTTAATATTTTAGCAAATGAATAATTTGAACTTTGAAGTATTGAAACTTGAAAATCACCAAGGAGGTTAGCAACCTAATTTCATACACCGTGAGCATTTTGGACTTGAATCATTTACAAGCAACCTTCGATATGAATTTGAATCCTTGACGCCGGGAATGTGATACTGATCTTGAACTTTCAAACTGCAGGACCTTGAAACTAAACTTTGAAACCACAACCTTCGCAATCTTGAAATGTAGAAATTGAACTTGCAACCCTTGAGCCTTATAGGAGAGATGAACTTTTAGCCAGCTGAACCATTTTGAATCTGTGCCTTTAAACTTGTATGGGCGTTTGAGCCATGTATCTTAAATTTTGAACTTTGAACTTTGTGGTTCCAAGTTCAATACAACTGGGAATGCTGCTCCTTCACAATTATACTTTTACAAAAGCATCATTAGCAATAAAAACCCACAATATATTGGGACAATTTAGGAATTCTTTCCATGGGGCTGGTTTTTGAAAGTTTAAAATTGGGGCGCTAAGGGTAAGCCAACAACTGGATCTGATTGGGGATGTCCACTGTAAAGTGCATGAAGAATCTAGAAATCTCTGGTTAAAGGCTAGTGCCTTATCCATTGGGCAATTGAGTTAAGGCAAAAACGGAGAATAGGAAGCTTCTTGTGGATAGGGCAGAGAGGAAACGAGACAACTATCAAAACAAAACTTAAAGTAGAAACAACTACACCTAACACCTAAACTAACCAGCACAACCAAAAATTTATTTACAAAAGACAGGGCTAGTAGCCCATACCTCCAAAGATGTCTCTCGCTACTCATGTGAAGTCATTGACCAACTGTGAGAAGTATCTGCCAGTGCAAACGAGAGGTTGATGCATGAGATGTACCACTCTAAACAAACATTTAATAATTGCTGCAAGAAGAGATCTGACCACAATACGCTGCAAAAACTTAGAAATCATGTCAGATCCAGAAAGCCAATTCACATCATAAATTTTAGGCCACCATGTTTCAGCAACATCTCGGGTGAGGAGATTCAAATAAAAAATATCCTTATCCTTCTCTTTGGAAGAGTGGAGCAAACCATTAATAAAGGAAAGATTGGGGAAGTGTCTTGTAGGAACCTTCAAATCAAAACCCGGGGCTAGGCTTGCTAAAAATCTGTCTCTTGTAAGTCTATCAGCAATTTCATGTTTAAAACAGAATACCTCCAATACTTGAGGCTGAAACCATTCTTTTCGAGTTGGTGTGAAATCAAACAAGAAGGCCTCGTATTCTACCTCCTTAAGCTCAAAAACATTAGGCTCTAGATCATCAATTAATACGCTCTGATCAACACTAGGCCAAACAAAGCAAGCATTTGGATTTTTAATTTCAGAAATCAAAGGCATCAAAGATAAACTTCTCTTCACCTCAAATATACTCTTATGGTTTTCATCATGTACCTCGGTGATCATTTGGAAATCATAGATCAAGTCTTCTTTAGTTGTCTCTAATAGCCGAGGATGGTTTGATAAGGAGGCTTCTAACTAGCTGTTGTGCTTTGGATGCACGCCTACCTTCTTGCTTGGTTGTAGCATGGTCATGCCACCATGGTTTTCAAGATGACCTTCCTTTTGCTCATTCCCATCACATAGATCATTAGGGATGAAGAGGGGATTATCCTGAACTAAAAAATCTTTGATAAATTCAGTAGATGAGTATAATGCATTCACGCTACCCCAAACAATCTCACCATAATTATTCCCCAATTGATTCTCTACTGCTGCAATGCCAACTATATTGTTACCTTGACATTTGGAAGAAAAATCTGAATTCAAAAATTCTTCTTGCGTGTTACGAACTGAATTACCCTTATGGTATCTAGTTAAAAGCAATAATTTTTGAAAACTACTTTCAATGATCATAGGATCAAACTTAATAGAAAAAGCCTCTTCTTGCTGAATGTGATTAAAATCTTCATTGAGTGAAAATAAAGGTTGGAAATCAGAAGTCTTTATCTATTTATTGTCACTTACCAACAACCCTTCTATGGCATGAGGCTCTTCTTGAAAATGCAGCTCCTCTTGTTGACCTTGTTGCTGATTTCCCTTTTGCAGCTGATCGGGACTCAAAAGCACTAATGATTCTGTCGTTGCTGCTGAAAAATATTGATCTTTAGAGGCCAAGGGATCGGAGAGAAAGGAATTTTTAATCTCAGATTTTTCTCTTGATATCTTTGTAGCAGCTAGGATTCTTTGATTAAAATTTTTGAGATCGTCATACCTTTTATGCACACATTAGATAGCAGTATGGCAGATCGTCGATCTTCAGTGGGATTTAACTTATCCCTTTCAGCTTCACAAATGCTCCCTTTGAAGGCATTCCAAAGTTACTGGAGCATCTCATCTCTCTCCGAATTAATTTCATCAGCAGTAGGCTTCCTTCTTGGTTGTTCCCTAGAGTGGATTTCTTCTTCACTCATAACTGAGTAGTTGCAAGAGATATAACTAGATAAGATTACCGAAGTTTCTTCCTCCACAACCTCCAGTTCTTTTTCGAGCTGCTCCACTTTTCTCTTGCATGCCTCCAAATCTTTGAGCTTGTGAAATCTGTGACACAAACTCATCCACAGTAAGGCAGAGCTGTGGTCATCTTCAAGGCTTATCTTCAACTTTACAGCCTTTGAAATACTTTGTTTATAGTGTTCCCAGAAATCTTGTAAAACTTTATCATTCATCCAAAGAATCTCTAGGATAGTGGGGCCTAGTCTTTTTCCCATTCTTACAACTCTTTTGGATTTTGCATTAAGAATCAACAGAGTCACCACTTTATCAGAGTCGCCAATCTCCTGCACACACACACACACACACACACACACACACACACACACATATATATATATAATTGAGTAAACAATTATTCAATACTGATCTTCATTTCCGGTTCCCCAATAGAGTTGCCAAAAATCTGTTAGTAAACAGATTTGTCCTTCTAAAAACACCATCAAAATAATCTCTAAATGCCCAATCTGAAAAGCACAATCTGATACCAACAATTGGAAAGACTATCATGAGATTGATAGCTTCCCTCTGAATTGTGAGGTACAGCTCCCCCTTCAATGATTTTCAATGAATCAAAAAGCTTGATATGTCTTTAACCCGAAGACATGAAGGCATGTTAATATCCACCCATAAACATGGAATGAATAGGGTTGTTAAATTCACAAACTTGAAAGAAGAGGAGAAAGACAAACATATGACCAACTGATCACTTGTCTACCATTCTCACTTGTAGAGAAATAAGAGTTAAACTTATTACTTATCTTCGTGTGTGTGAATGTATAAAACCCCTTGGTTCCATAACCCACACAGATTATTGATAAATGGAGCAAGACATACAAGAAATAAGACTTTAATAATCAACAGATCATTTGTAGTCATAAAATATTAATCTGAACCAACAGATTCAAGGTAATGCATTCATTTATTTCAAAATATAATCAAGTATGACCAACTGATCACTTTGACCCTTGCACCATAATCAACATACAAAAATAGAGTTTATAAATCCCTCCCGTCTCTCTGTTACAATAAAATATAGAAGAATGTATTCTTCCCTCTCTGTAGCCTCCTTACTGCTGAGAAAAAGCCGAACCCTTGTATTCACTTTTAGTTGCACATTTATCTTTTACTCCTGTCGGTTCTCTTTCAGTTACCATAACTAATCTTTGTAAATCATGTGCCTTTTTTAGAAGATTTCATGTAAGTCTCTTGATTATGGGGCCTCCTCATGTATTTATTATTATTATAATATGAGTCTCCTTTAGATGATACGTGTATATATCGACACTTGGACACTTTCAATTAATAAAATCATGTATCATGTCAAAGTGGAACAATTCTCACGGGATCATCGCCACTTGGCTCTGCACTTGTCATGGGTAACTTGCTTATCTGCCTCTCATCATGTTTCCAGTCTCTGTTTGAATAATACCATTTTGTATATGATCTAGTTCTTTTGTGTCTGGCTCAAGATATGAATTTATTGAGGCTGAGGTAAAAAAAATTGCCCGCATTCGCCTGGAGTAAGCAAGGGGAATCACAATAACTGGATTCTTTAAATTAGTCCTTCAGGAAAATCATTGACCTGCAGCTCATGAATCTTTCCATATGAGTCAAGAAGTGCGTCATTATACTTTCGCAAGTTTTCTTTATTGAGAATCGATCATCTTTCATTTCGGGAAGACAATCATTAACTTCCCCTTCCCGACCATCATTACTTCTATTTGGATGACTTGGGAGATCTGGTCTTAATACCCACCTTGGGATCGGGAAGACTCAAATCACCCATTGTCATGGACGACAGGAGAAGGTTTGAATACATGTGTCTACTAGGCACTTTTGTCAAACTACATGCACACATTTTCCATGTGAGACTTCCAAAATCGAACCTTGAGACCTTCATAGTCTTCACTCGAATCCCAATTCACATATTTGATTTCACATTCACGACTACGTCCCACCCAAAATTCCCAATATGTTTTTTTTTGCATTGGTGAATCAGGCTCATGATTTTATCTTTCATTCAACCAACAAGAAGCTGGTTACAATGTGTGATCAGTGCATTTTTTCAAACACTTGGTGCTTCTCCTGTGCGAGCAACTCGTGGGCAATATTCGCTTTATAATCGAACCTTCAACCCATAATCACTGAACCCAAAGGCGATATCCTGGCATCTTTTATTGGGAAAAGAAATACGTGTTGCCTGTGCATGTTACAGGCCTTGACTTCTAGACTCGGTTTCATGGATTGGGAGATTGGGAACACTCGATCATCGAGAAAGATACATAATGTTCTATCAAGCAAACATGTTTGGAAGCTCTGCAATCATACTTTCATCAAAAGTTCTGTTATCATCGTGATTTAGTTCATCCTTCTGCAATCGGGAAAAGTAATGATTCAGGCCATATGAAGCACCCGATATCACATGCATGGATTCTGTGAGTCCCGAACTATTTCTTCGAACAACCTGCAACTTCTATGACCAATCTCGGTGCCCAATATATGGTGACATCGGGCTTCCGTCGAACAATTCACATTTATCCTTGGTATAAGTAATGGCTTGAGTCTTTCCATTTGGATGTACATAACCTTTGGACTCTCAACTCTTCGTTTGTGGCTTTGACATGTCTGTTGTGGATCGTGTGACTCAATCATTATCTCAAACAAAGCAATATTCTTCTGATACCCTAATTCCCTCATATTCAAAACGAAGATTCATATGCTCGACTGATCGGGCCTTTGGTAGTCGGGGGAGGCATGCATTAATGCGCTCAAGAACAACAAGACCGCGCTTAATCTTGCT
Organism: Thuja plicata; assembly: GCA_018584345.1. NCBI lineage: Eukaryota > Viridiplantae > Streptophyta > Pinopsida > Cupressales > Cupressaceae > Thuja > Thuja plicata. The sequence goes on along the minus strand of MU214281.1, from coordinate 70,409 downwards.
CGATTCCATCATTGACAACCATATAGACTCACTTTCTAAGTCGATCGTGAACCTTGATGATTACGAAGCCGATCCGGTGCATATCTCATAATGAGTTTCTCTCATCCATGTGAGTTTCTCGAGCACCCTGCAGCTAACCCCGAAATCCATTGACTATAGAGATAACATTCAAATTATGTAGGATAGCAAATTCTCAAATCAATCACGATGTCTGGCAAAAAGTTCTGACTTCTGTCTATAGAGTTCCTAACTCTGTGATTTTTTTTGCGAAGAGCCTAGTATGGTGCCATTTTTTAACAACAACAAAATTCACTAAAGGGTTGGTAATTGGGTTCAAGAGGTGCACGATCATCGTGAATTGCATCCAGTTCACAAAGTAGAACTTGATAAAACTGTCCTTTTCTTACACCATCTCTATAAAATGTGATTCGCAGTGGCTTTTGCCATATTGCCCTATGAAAGAAATCGGAAGTTCTTTTATTATTTCTCCAGTCCATTTCTTGCTTCTTTTTTTTAAGGAGATATCCCCCAATTCTCTGTTTTTACTCGAACCGCTCACTGTGCCACCATGTAAATCTTGTTATCCTTTAAATCACAGGAACTATCATTATTGAATTTGATCATCACACAGATGTCTTAAAGGCTTTAATGGATTAATCAAGTCATGACAACTTTGACTGATTGAACCTTGCCTTGTCATGCAGCGAGCTTAATATTTTAGCAAATGAATAATTTGAACTTTGAAGTATTGAAACTTGAAAATCACCAAGGAGGTTAGCAACCTGATTTGATACACCGTGAACATTTTGGACTTGAATCATTTACAAGCAACCTTCGATCTGAATCTGAATCCTCAAGGCCGGGAATGTGAACCCTGAATCTGAATTATGATACTGATCTTGAACTTTCAAACTGGAGGACCTTGAAACTGAACTTTGAAACCACAACCTTCACAATCTTGAAATATTGAAATTGAACTTGGAACCCTTGAGCCTTATAGGAGAGATGAGCTTTTAGCCAGCTGAACCATTTTGAATCTGTGCCTTAAAACTTGTATGGGCTTTTGAATCTGAGCCATGTATCTTAAATTTTGAATTTTGAATTTTGAACTTTGTGGTTCCAAGTTCAATACAACCGGGAACGCTGCTCTTTCACAATTATACTTTTACAAAATAATCATTAGCAATAAAAATCCATAATATATTGGGACAATTTAGGAATTCTTTCTATGGGGCTGGTTTTTGAAAGTTTAAAATTGGGGCGCTAAGGGTAAGCCAACAACTTACACAAAACTTTCTCACCTATGTAATGGTTTTCCAGCAATGACAACCATACTATATAAAATCATCACTAATGTTATCTATCAATATTCTACAATCAACAACTAATCCACTAAAAATCTACTCATTCCATAATTCAATTGGGAGGCCTGATAGTCTAATCCACATAGGTGTCATTTGACATAATTCAATTGTAGAGTCAAAGCATGGTTTCCATCGACTAATCAACTGGTGATGCTTTCCATATACTCACAAACCAAAAACGATACAGGTCATATCTTCTACTACTGTAAACTTGAATAAGAATAAGGCCCTAGGTATAACACTAGTCACCACACTTCCTTTGAGCTTCCTTCTCTGAGAAACCCACTTCTCAACCATGTCAATGGTTGGTCGAAAGGAGAAAAAGCGACCCACCAAAGTATTGTTCATGGAGAAAATAATATGATCAACCACCACATCAGGAACCCTGATAACTGCTCCTTCCTCAGTTTGTGTGCATGCTGGGACCACCTTAGCTCCCCCTCCTTTTGGTAGTCACCCACGAGGATTTGCTTCTAGCCTTTAAATAAAGCGCTGCCTTGGGCCTTTGCCTGGTCTTCCTCGTCAAGAACTGCACTCGAGATGACACTATCCACCTTGGACTCATTACCAATGTCTCCATCCTGTGCTGGACCCCCTTTGAGAGCCAATTCTATGATAATAGGTCCACTGGGCACCTCAGATACAAGATTTACAGCTGATAATGGGGACTCACTAGTAGTAGTTTGTCCCCCATTAGGTTCGTCCACCATGAAAGTTCAGGGTTTGAAAAATTGTAGTGGTAAAAAATTGTGATGTTGTGAATATGATAAAATGTTAATGTGAGAATGTAGATAATGTTTGGTGATAGTTCCCTTCTATATAACTTTAGTTGAGTATTAAGACTATACTTAAACATAAGATCCTAGATGTTGAACTAGAGGTGTTTTGATTTATAGGCCAACCAAAAATGATTAATTTTGAAAAAGGTCGACCTTGAGTATTAGAAATAGAGAGAAACATAATATAGATTAGTTCAAGGGACATAATCACTCTTTTAATTTAATTATGTTGAGAGGTGGATTACACTCATATAATGAATTAAAGAATGCCCATCAATAAAAGCTCCATGTGATTTAATTTGATGCCCATTTGTTATTTATATATAAATAATTTTAGTCATCTATTTAGTTTAAATTAATTTTTTATGTTTTAAATTGAAAATATTTTATCAATATTGAAAAACTATGTTATATTTAAAAAGTATAAAAATGATACTCAGAAAGATATTTTTCCAAAAAATAGTTTTCTTAAAATATTAAAAAATAAATTGTTGGATAAGGATATCCTTCCTTTAAAATAGACGAGAATCTCTAAAACCTCTATGTAATGAGACAAATGTATAAAGATAGATAGATAAAATTCTTAAAGAGACTTCAATAACTAGATTCTTTTCTTGTACAAGCTGATCAACGTCACTTGCCGCGAAACTTGCAAATACAATTTGTAAGTGTCGCTTCACCTCCCAGCAATTCTGGGATACAAGAATACAGCAATTGTAGAGTTTGCAGTAGAATGGACAAGGCTACAGCGCTGATCGGCTCTTCATTTGGCAGAGGAATTGCCGAGCAAGATGCTGCCAAAGTGAAGGAATTGTACGTGTATCCAATTAAGGCTTGCCGAGGGGTTTCTGTGCCTTTCGCCTGCGTTTCCCCCACCGGTAACAGAATCATCTTATTTCAAGACAATTTTTTTTTTGTCTCCCTTGTATTCAGACATTCATTTACTATAGGTTAAATGAGTGTAATGCTTCTGGGAAAGAAAAAAATGTGTAATTTAGAATTACATATAATAACCCATGATCAGGATGAGGAAACACTGATATGCAGATTATGACGTTTGAAACAGTCTTTTCTAGAATCTTCCGAGTGAATTCTTATGGACTGATATTCTAGAATTTTCCAGTAGAACTTCGCAGGCGATTCTCACGGTCAACCCACACACCAATTTTAGGTTTGAGGCCTTCGTAAGAATACTCAAAAGGATATTTCTTTTCATTTAGCTTATAAATTATTCGAATTCTTTACCCTTATGTTGACCTTATTAGCAACTTCTGGAGATAAGTGCCTCATGATTTTAGTCCTTTTTTCTTCCTACTATGCTGTTAAAGCCTTTGTAGTGAGCTACCCCTGGTTGCTAACCGATTTTTCTTTTCTTTTTCACTTCTTCTAACGGAGCAATTATGTCAAATGCTTTGCATTCATAATAGAAAATGTGTCTCTGTTTCTGTTTTCAAGTTTGCAATAATGTTTGTTGATGCTTTTTGTGAGAATGCGGATAAAACAAGTACGGTAGAGATTGCAACCATTCATTGCAGAACTTAGAGCAGATACAACATGTTCTGATTTAGAAGAAATTCCATTCAATTTATTCTGCAATAATATTTGCACGTGGTCCATTCGCAAAATTGAAAGTATTTGAAAAGATATTGCAAATATGATTGCAAGCTTTGTAAGGAGAAATCAGCCCGTTCAAATGATTTATACAGTGTAATACCTCGCTGTTTGCATACTAATTCACATAAAGCTGTTGAATCCTTTTCCCTTGCTGACCTGTACAACTTCAAGACTGCTTACAATAGATTCCACAATCACCTTGACAGCTTGCAGCTAGTTCCATATAAAATTTCAGAATATTCTTCATTGTTACGGAGGACCATGTCTTCTCTTGCTGATGCAGTTGGTAAGGGGTCCAACTTTATTTAAACCCTGTTCATTATGCCTTTTCCCACACTTCCTCGTCCTCCTACAGTCCTAACTGCACACAACTCTTGACAAATTGGCAATCACTTTGGTTTAGAAAATCCAAACATACCCAAAGCTAGCACATGTTATGACAGTTTATTGGTATCAGGACTCCTCAAGAGCAACCGGCAGGTCAATTAGAGTCCTAATCGCTGCCTAACTCTCACAAAATAACGATTTTTTTTTATATGCATTCACTTGTCTTTTCCCTATCACTGCTCCTCATTTGTTTTTATTCTTTTCAAAAAACCTTGTCTTTTCTACAATTCGTCCGTATTCCTTTTTTTTCTCATTTCTAGCACCACATTCTGATTTTGCCCTTATCCTGCAATTTGACTCTGACTAGATTTCGACCTTCTAAATTTCCTACGTGCCAAGAAAGGAGAAATGGCCCTTCAAGGAGTTTTACCAGCACTAGAAATTCATTTCTTTGTCCAATTTTTCATATTACCCACCTAAAAAGCCCCCCTAGCTAAGGCAAATACTGTGCTTCAATACCCAAAACCAAATACTTTCTCCTCCAAGATATAAAAGAAAAATATTATTTCTCTGCAACTCTGTGTAATGAGCACCCTAGAATGCCCAAAAACCAAACCCACTACTAATAGGAATTTAGTCAAACAATTTGCGTCCAACTCCTTATTTCTCCGTTTAATGTTTTAATCCCCTTATGACTTCCGATAATGAGACATTTGTTTGTTTGTTTATGTTTTGGCATAGATTTGAAAACACACAACATGAACAAGAAGGAAACTACAATAATATGCAAACTGGAAATTGACTACTGCTGGTAAAATATTATCTCAATAAGAATCAAATACATGGCAAGTTATCAACTCATGAATTACTATAGCATTATTGAATAATGTTTCATTTAAATGTTTACAAATCTGCTGCTACAGTGGCGTGAATAGTACCCATGAATAGTGTCATGCTACAGTGGCGTGAATAGTGCCGTGCTACAGTAACATGAATAGTGCTGCGCTATAGTACTGCTATAATCTGCCTTCAATCGGTTCAATATCTTCTTGAAATCATTCCCTCAAAATGACATAAGCA
>MU214281.1:39461-50766 GCA_018584345.1 Thuja plicata | reverse complement strand
AGAATAATATAATAATTTAATATTGAATATTAAATTTCATATGATTAATAATAATATAACATATATATTATATTATTATTAATCAACATATATTATATGTATTCTAATGATCATATGACTGAAGCTATAAACATTAACAATTATGCTTAGGGATATTACTTGGAAATGTATAATGGAGTTATTGCTATGTAAAACTTATATCAAAAATGACTTCAAGAAAGGGCTTAATTGGTGAATTCTCATATGAATATGAAATGCTATAATATAACCTTCCTTATTTGATGTAAATTCAAATGCTGTCCAAGAAAAGTCAGTTCTGAAATCTGATAATTATATATGCAAAATGTGCTACAATTATTGTGCTTCACTTATTTATAATCGTTACAAGAGTATCAACTTCTGATCTTTCTTTGGTAAGATCTCTGTTCTGTACTGATCTCCTTATAATTATGTGATTAGATAGCTATGAGTCTGATACAAATTGGTTATAGTTCAGATTTCTGTGCTATAAGCTTCACCTTGATTATCGATACAAAATATGCCCTTCAATCCTCTAATGATGAGATCGATTCAAATGTGTCTTTGGGCTTCTAATAATAAGATTGCTGCGTCTAGATGATCACTCTATATTGTGCGATTTGGATGACTTTGAGTCGGAATTATGATCTTGATCGTTCTTTCTGTTATGCCTTCTTGTGGGTCTGTAATCTTTGTTGCTGTTCCTGAATAATGGCTTTAGTTTCATGCGATTTTATGTGAGAGGCTTATGCCTTAGTCTGATCACTTCGTCTGATTATAATCCTTTGTTCTTGTGATAATCTTGGACGCTGTTTTTGCTTGTCAATTCCTTCTTTTTATGTGTCTACGGCCTTGCCAAACGGTGGATAAATACCATCTTCACTTGGCTGTATCAAAGATCTTTAAGCACTTCAGATATAAAGATTATATGTCAACAAATCTGCCTCTAGGAGAAATCGATGATCTTCCCTTGATAAGCAATGAAAGGCATGACGTGAAAAGTTGTATCTCATCGATCATAACTCTTGCAAACTGAATTAGTAAGTTAACAAATCGCACCTCTTCCTTGTAACTAACATTGTCATTAGTTAGTTATCTAACGTAGATCATATTAATTCCTTCCTTGGGCTGCGATTATAGAGGAGATGTCTTCTCACTTTGTCCGATCTGATTTCCTCTTTCTAGACAGTGATTACTTATGTCTTGGACAATGATATTCTTGACTATTAATGTATGGCACGTCCTTGGAATTCCTTTGGATGAGGACATCTTCTTTGGGTGATATGTGTTAGCAATTGGATGGGGTTATTACAGTCTTCCCTACTTGGAGATTGCTTGCCTACAAGCAATCTTAGACCTTCATGTTGATACCAGGGTCCCAAATAAGCCTGTGGAACATCCCAACACATACCCATCTCTTCATGCTGATGCTACTGAACTCACTGAGTTTATTAGACTCTATCACACCATGTGGCAATTCCATATCATTCAATATATCCATCATAGAAATTCCATGATCCCAAGGTTTGTAGCGCCATTAACGTAGTTCAGTTGCAAACTAGTGAAAGTGATCTCTTGAAGATCACTAATAAGAAGATCACTCCAATATTGCATGATTTTTTCTGAAACATATTCTTGGATAAACTTTATCCCCATAAACTAATGAAAAACAACTACTGAATTCCAAATGATTCCAGAATTCCAAGTCAACCTTAGAAATGAATCATCATGCTGACGCTGCGCTACTCTGATTTCAACAATCTGCTTATCATATTCACATTGTATTTGCCTCACATGGAATCCTAAGGAGTATATGTTGTTCACATCCATACTGAAGATATATTACTGCCAAACTCAGTTCTGATTTGTAAAAGTCTAAAGATATTGGCTGAACCATAGAACCACAAACTTAACATATTTCCTCAAGAAGTAAGAGGAAAATCCCAATGACTCCACCCTATTGCAATCATCATAGTGTTATAGGAAGGTATAGCAATACCCTAGATTGTTGGGAGGAGTCATTGTTCACTGTGGAGGTGAAAATCTGAAGTGTACTTGTAGGTTGTAAGATCTCTCAAGTGTACTTGTAAGATCTCTCACAATTAGCTACCATAAAGCTAGTAATGGTTCAGCAAACACTTGGTCACTGACTGATGTCATCACTGAGGGGAAACAATGGCAATAATAACTATGTTGTGTAGGAGGTATGGACAGAGATACAATTGAAGTGTCACCTCTTCTTTCCACCAAACTTAAACATCCAACATTTGATTGTTGATTAAAAGAAGGAATCCTCTTCACCTGAACTGCAATCTCTTGTAATGTGATTTGAGAGTGATGGGTGATAGCATCATTATGGTTTGTCTCACTACTCCAAGCTTGTTTTCGCACTTTACTGATAGGAGATGCACCAGGGTCCCAAGTTTTATGATTGTCTTCAGTCTTATCACATAATTCCTGAGTGGCTTCTTTGTCCAACTCAAAAAGTGGATTATCATAGGTCACATTAGCTTCAACCTCAAGCCAGGGATTATTAATGGACTGAAAGTGATTCATGCTTCCAAAATCAGACCTATCTTTTCACTGGTTCCAACTCCTATTAGCTGATTCTTTGGGACAAATCTTTCATGTATGTTGTCTGGTTTTTTAATCTCCTCAGTCCCTCTTATGTTCCTTTGTTTCTTGAATTGTTTAGTGACTACATCCTGATTTTCTGCTTGTAAGGTCTTATGCACATGTACTGACTTATCCCTTTCTTGCTTTTATGAACCTAATATCTCATGACATCTAGCTGCAAATCTATTCTCGCTTATTATCTTTGTTACCTCATCCTCTAAGGCCTTCAATGCTATTTGTTGAGATCTTTGACTAGTTGAGTGTGGGGATGGGGCTCTTGTTGCACTACTACTCTAAAAACTCATTTCTTGTTCATCTTAGTGTCCATGCTTTTGCTTGATTTTCTGCAAGCTTTTCCTTGCTTGAGAAGCTATCATCTTGGCATGTTTAGTTTTCTCCTTCCTCCATTCACATAGTCATAGAGTCCTCTCCACATCTTCAGCAGCATCCATTAGTTTCCTTGGTTCTTTGCTTGCCATTGCTTCCTCAAAGATTTTTCCTCATCTGCTCGTCTTTATTATCTTCTGAATTTTGTGTTTTTGTTGACTCTTTTCTTTTTGTTCTCTCTGCTGTGACCCATAACTGCCTTTTCCCATCTTTCAATGCCACGGTTCTTTGTTTGTTTCCCTCTGTAATAACCCCTGCCGGGTTATAACTCCACAGACACCAGGAATATGACATTGCATTTCATGTTTTTAGTTTGCTTGTTTTACTCTAACGATATCATTTGCAGCCATAACTTTCAATTTCTAATTCCAGTGCCATTAAATATTTGAAATCCCAAATGCATCACTAAATCTGCAATATATATAATTTGGATCCTTGCAAGTAAATATTAAACTTCCGAAATTGATACAAATTCTACTACAATGTAAACTTCTGCAATTATACTATTAACTGTTGCAACTACATTAATCATTTGAATGCCAATGGCTGAGAATAATGAATTCAAATCCATTAATGGGTACCTTATTCAGATGAATTCTTACTGATTTTCCTCAATGCTGCCAATACCCAAACAATATGCTGACTCCAGACATGTATACACAACCCTCAATTTATATTTCGCTGTCTCCTTTGTATGTGACGTGGCCTCCAAGCATTTTGATTGCAGCTGAGCATTGATCGCTGCTCCCTGATAAATGTCGCCAGCCTTAATGTGATTAACACAGCCCCCACAATGCAAGCCGTTGGCTTATATTGTCATCATAGCCTCTTCAACAATAAACACAGCCTTTGGAAAGAAATTCGCAGCCTTGTATATGTGAATCACAACCTCAAAGAAACACGGTACCAGCTTGCAATAACGCACAACAGAAGAGCGAGGACTCAGCTCCTCGAATTCAGTCTTTTCCAACACACAGAAAATTAACACAATTCATCATATATTGCAATGGCTCAAAGTGTAGAAGAAAAATTGAGTTTTCCGTCTCAATTCTCAAAACCCAGCAAACCCTCGTTCTCCATCCAGAACTTCATCACACAATAAAAGATAATAAGACATGATTTAGTTTGCTGCTATTCACATACCCAATTCACCACTAGAAGAAGTGATTCAAAGTGCAGATGCCAATTGAGATTTGCGCCTCAATTGCATAACATTTTCAGAACTTGGCGTCTACCAAGAAAGAGGAATCTCAAAACCCTCAACACCATAATTTTCTAAGTAAATAATATCCATGAATGAATTGCCTTTCACAAAGCATTGCTTTTATAAGTAAAAAGTGTCTTCTTCCCCACACTTTTCACTTAAACACTTTTTATGCTTAGGCACATATTGAGTAATATAATTTATTAACTCATTTGGCTCCAAAACTGACCTTTTCATCAATATCATGAAATTATGACACACAAGGTCCCTATTTCTTGTGCCCAAGATTTAAAACTTTTCATCCCGGTTCCAACGAGCTATAACACTAAGGTGCCCAACATATAATACCAACAATAATGACAACCTTAGCAAATTTAATTAAATAATAATAATAATCCACCCGTCTTGCGAAAACAACTGAAGAAGCATCAGATTCAAAATCTGTCTGCACTGGAGTGATCCTGATGATAAAAGATGATGAACAAACCTGACGGGGTGACTAAAAATAGACGCTCTCTCCAAGATTCTTGGAGCCCAAACCGGAAGCCAGAAATGAAAACTAAGAGCATCATTCAACTCCTCTAACTCATCTGAGCTCATCGGAACTATCCATTGACTTACTATAAATAGTAAGTTCACACCAATGATCCTCTAAACACCTCGCCAGACCACGGGGATCGTAATAATGACTTGGCACCATCAATTCAATGACCTGCTAAACTCCCTCCCCAAGATTGCTTGTCCCCAAGCAATCATCGGAACAAGAAACATCACAATCCACTTGGATCCCATGGAAAACTGTAAGCCATGCCCCTCGTGCAAAGTGTAGGCTTCTGTAGCATCCCCTGAAAAACAAACGGGATGACTCTGTAAAAAGATCCATAAAAACCACTCACCCACACTCCCATACTGAATCTGTCTCTGCCCGGATCCCAAGAGAAATAGATCTCAGGACCATCAAAAACCAAGATGTATGGGTGACTTGGATCACATACACCCTGAACTCCCCCTGCACAGTACTGAGTGTGTAGACCATCTGCACAACAGTGATGAATACCCATGAATAAAGCTGTACCAGGACCCGAATATCCACCCACTGTATAATCTCTGCAATCACCATAACTCTATGAGTCACCTGCTACTGACTTGCAACCAAAACTCCCATCAAGTGCTGATGGCGAGAACCCATCCCATAATGGATGATAAGGACTGGGGGCCAACCCACGTCTATGTGCCATCAACTCATCAACATGTGGGTCAAAGGAAAAATAATGAGCACTTCTCACTGTGTAACGGCGATAAAATGCTCCAATCTCTGTCAGAGGCTCATCATCCACCAGTCGCGAACCCAAAGATGTCTCCAATCTCAAACTCTGCACAACTGGTTGGACAGGGTCCTGGGTGGCCCTCTCAGCGAACCCAACCTTGAAATCTCTGTGAGGGAGCATCGTAGTCAAGGTACCTACAATCTCTCTCACCAGACGTTGAATCGCGCTAGTACCCCAGATGAAAACACCCTCAGAAGCTGGGTAAGATCCCTCACGAAATTCTGAACTCTCAAGAAGGTGATCCAGGAATGACTCTATGCAGTAGAATTTATAGGTGGTAGCATCCATCTACTCCCCTCGGATCCATAATTGGTCATCGTGTAACTGTGACGTAGCCAACTGCCTATCATTAGCAGCTATGCGATCACTAACAACCAACTCAAGTGATACCATATCTCCCTGCTGAGCAATCAAAGGAGTAGTGTCATGAATCGAAACACTACTCACTGACGGGTCCACTACACTACCCACAACGTCTTGTACTATATAACCTGACGCAATGCTACCAACTGGAGTATCCATCCCAACCAGAATATCCACCCCAAAGTCAGACACACAACAACCCTCTACTGAAGTGCCTAACTCAACTGCACATGTATCCGATGGAAGTGAACCTGTACCTCCAACACTAGAATCAAGGGTGGATGTATCCCTAACTCCATCACATCCAACAACCCCAACTGTGGACATCATCAAATCACTAGACACCACAATATGTAACTGCACTAGATCTGGTGCTGGTGTAGACTGAAGCTGCACCAATTCCACAGTCACCTCTGCTAACTGAACCTGTGACTCCTGGAGAGCCAACTGAGTGCTCCCTAAAACCTCAGAAGTTGTCATGAGCTCCCGAGTAAGCTCACTCACCTCATGCTCTCTATCGAAGAGTGCCTCATATGCTATACTTCCCCACTCTACTAGGTGATCTCGGTCGGCTACCAATCGAAAATAATCCTGTCTCAAAATTCTGACATCCTCCTGTAAGGCATGAATCTCTGTTAGGGACAGGTAACAACTACCATGCTCATCATCCATAGGAGCTTCCCATCCATGAACAGCTAGCAGTTACTCAGCAACATCAAAATGCTCGAATGCGGTAACAATATCATACTCGCTGACTCTCATTTGACTAGACACATGATGACTTTGAATAATAGGCCTCCTATGCATCACCCCTGGCACACTGTTTGTACTGTGAATAGAAGTGGTACCCAACATACTTTTCTGAGAAATACTATTCCCCCAGTGTGCTGCCATCTGAGCTCTGAGAACTAACAACTGAACTCCCATCCTCAAACAGACTACTAGCAGTTGACACATCTCCATCAAACTCCTTTGTACTTGAGGAGACTGCTACAAAATCTACCTCCTCAACACTCTCAGCTGCCTTGTCCTCTGTAACCTCTAAGTAATCCAGATCCTGGGACAGTTCTGCACTCTCCAGCAACTCGGAGTCCAATCCCAGGGTGTGATACAGACATGACTCACCACTGATGGGGTCATCCTCATGGGTCACATAGGAAGTACCGGTAGCAAACCAAGATGCTAACAAGGGCTCTACCTCCTCTGGTGACCCGAACTGAACCTCATCTGATTCCCCACTAACAAATGAATCCGAGTCATGCTGGCATGAGTCCGTGTCTACTATCTCAAACTCAACACTGGTATCATCACATGCATACTCCATGCTCAAATCCTCAACACAAGAGAATACTGGCATCTCTTGCACTAACCCCATCTCGGGACTGCTGCTATCTAGATCTGTACTATTTGACTCCATCTCCTCAAGGCAGTCCTCAAAAGTGGTATCCTCCTCCTTTGGCAATCCAGAGTCCACCGTCATATCCTCCATCACTACAACACTCCCACTATCAGTAACTCCCTCAACATCGACCATAGAACTATCCTCCTGAGAAACTGAACCGGAGTCATTGACTGTCTCTATAATACAATTCGGTATAGTACGAACATCAACTGCAGGCATCAACTCCTGCTGTATCATCGGACCATCAACTAAGTGTTGAGTCTCCATGCATTTGCCGACCGGTGTAACTGTCATGTGTTCGTCCACCAAAATAGGTAATGACCCTATAATAAAAGTGTGGGGTAACTCAAGTGGAGGGGCATTGATCTCAGGAACTGATATGCTAGGTCCACATGCAGTTGTGAAATCATTCCGCAAGTCTCTCTCGACCTCCCTCACCGTGTCAACCTGTCTCGTATCCTGTGTCCTGTGAGAAGATCTGCCCAAGAGTGAAACCATGTATCTAGCCGCCTTGTCAAGGATCGCTGGATCTGACAACTGTTCACTAAGCCTGTTCTGAATATCCCGACTATGACCCAACTGTCTAACCAAGGCATCAGTTTGCCTTTTAAATTCAGACAAACTATCTGATGGTTTCTTCTGTCTACTGCTATACGGTTTCACCTGTCTACGGCTAGAAGTTCCCCTGCACCTATCCATTCAATTTCAATAGAGTGCTGATCACTCACTCAATTTTTATTTTTTATTTTAAATTCCCACAAGCTGGCAAGAAGAAGGCTCTGATACCACTGTAATAACCCCTGCCGGGTTATAACTCCACAGACATCAGGAATATGACATTGCATTTCATGTTTTTAGTTTGCTAGTTTTACTCTAACGATATCATTTGCAGCGATAACTTTCAATTTCTAATTCCAGTGCCATTAAATATTTGAAATTCCAAATGCATCACTAAATCCGCAATATATATAATTTGGATCCTTGCAAGTAAATATTAAACTTCTGAAATTGATACAAGTTCTATTACAATGTAAACTTCTGCAATTATACTATTAACTGTTGCAACTACATTAATCATTTAAATGCCAATGGCTGAGAATAATGAATTCAAATCCATTAATGGGTACCTTATTCAGATGAATTCTTATTGATTTTCCACAATGCTGCCAATACCCCAAACAATACGCTGACTCCAGACACGTATACACAACCCTCAATTTATATTTCGCAGTCTCCTTTGTATGTGACGTGGCCTCCAAGCATTTTGATTGCTGCTCCTTGATAAATGTCGCCAGCCTTAATGTGATTAACACAACCCCCACAATGCAAGCCGTTGACTTATATTGTTATCATAGCCTCTTCAACTGTAAACACAGCCTTTGGAAATAAATTCGCAGCCTTGTATATGTGAATCACAACCTCAAAGAAACACAGTACCAGCTTGCAATAACGCACAACAGAAGAAAGAGGACTCAGCTCCTCGAATTTAGTCTTTTCCAACACACAGAAAAATAACACAAGTCACCATATATTGCAATAGCTTAAAGTGTAGAAGAAAAATTGAGTTTTCTGTCTCAATTCTCAAAACCCAGCAAACCCTCGTTCTCCATCCAGAACTTCATCACACAATAAAAGATCATAAGCCAAATGATTTAGTTTGCTGCTATTCACATACCCGATTCACCACTAGAAGAAGTGATTCAAAGTGCAGATGCCAATTGAGATTTGCGCCTCAATTGCATGACATTTTCAGAACTTGGCATCTACCAAGAAAGAGGATTCTCAAAACCCTCAACACCATAATTTTCAAAGCAAATAATATCCATGAATGAATTGCCTTTCACAAAGCATTGCTTTTATAATTAAAGGGTGTCTTCTCTCCCACACTTTTCACTTAAACACTTTTTATACTTAGGCACATATTGAGTAATATAATTATTAACTCATTTGGCTCCAAAAATGACCTTTTCATCAATATCATGAAATTATGGCACTCAAGGTCCTTGTTTCTTGTGCCCAAGATTTAAAACTTTTCATCCCGGTTCCAACGAGCTATAACACTAAGGTGCCCAACATATAATACCAACAATAATGGCAACCTTAGCAAAGTTAATTAAATAATAATAATAATCCACCCGTCTTGCGAAAACAACTGAAGAAGCATTAGAATTGAGATATGTCTGCACTAGAGTGATCCTGATGATAAAAGATGATGAACGAACTTGACGGGGTGACTTACTAAAAATAGACGCTCTCTCCAATATTCTTGGAGCCCAAACCAGAAGCCAGAAATGAAAACTGAGAGCATCATTCAACTCCTCTAACTCATCTGAGCTCATCAGAACTATCCATTGACTTACTATAAATAGTAAGTTCACACCAATGACCCTCTAAACACCTCGCCAGACCACGGGGATCGCAATAATGACTTGGCACCATCAATTCAATGACCTGCTAAAAAATGGGGACATTACACCGTCAAGGTGATTAGAGTTGTTGCATAATGCATCTTCTGATTCACTTTGATTTAAAAGATTACTCCTCTCATCCATAAACATTGGCTTATTAGTGGATACCATGTACTCCTCAAGAGGTAAAGAAGAATTATGATGGACATCCTTATCTTTAAGCAACTTCAAATAATCTGATTTATGATCACTAGATTCAATCCCTTCTATGTCATTCTCAATGCATGATCCTTGAGATGTAGTAAGAGGAATCTCAGGTTCAAAAAGAATTTCACATGCATTTTTCTTTATAGGAATTTCACATTACTTAAGCACACAACAACCACTCAAGCTACAAAGACTTGATGTTCTCGTCTAGGTGAAACCCAAATTGTACGTACAACATCAATCGATATTAAGAGCTTTTGTTGGGCATAAAGAAACACTAAAAAAATTGCAAGGGTAGTATGAACAATTGGTTATGCCTAGTAATGACAGTCTCTAGCATATTGGTGCTCATCTAGGTAAGTTTTAAATTGCATGCACATTAATCAATGGTACGAGTGAAATATCTCAAGCATGCAAAAAAAACATAGACAGGATAGACAAAGATAGACCAGCAATCTGTGATTCCAATTAATGTTCAAACAAATACATTTGCTATTACAATTATGACAAAGCTCAAGAAATCTTGCACCTTAGCCTTCTAACGATTATTCCACGTTGGGAATTGCAAAAGAATGATAGCAGTATGTCCAATGTGCTGATGGTAGTTTTTTGGTAAAAACTTGAATGAATTAATTGAATGATCAAATGATCATTTATAGTTGTACAAAGACGATGTTTCTATTATGAAACAATTGTAAAATTAGAAACCATCTAATATTTACAGAATCTACAATATTGACCATTAAATAAGTAATAATAAAGATTTTATGAAGATATTATTCTGATACCTTCCCTTAATGGTCAATTTATCAACTACACCAAGTTGCCCCCTAAATATGACAAACTTGTCCAAGCTCAGAGACTTGGTAAGAATATTTGTTGTTTGATCTGCAATGGGAACGTACAACAATTGAACTGATCCATCTTCAACCAACTGTTGAATGAAATGACAATGAAGGTCAACGTGCCTGGTTCTCTCGTGGAAGACTAGATTCTTGGCCAGTTTGAGCACCCCTTGATTGTCATAGTAAAGGGGAGTAGGATCTGCTTGAGACATCCGCATGTCTGAAAGCATCCTCCGGAGCCAAGCCGCGTCACAAGCTACCTTATGTTTTCCCTCTCAGGGTGACAGAAAGTAATTGCATAGACACAGTTAAATGCTAAACAGGTAGTATAAGACAATTGTATTCAAATAATCATCGGAGTATTCCGCATACATTTCCTGTCCTTTACATTCACAGAATAGTGTACATATAGCTTCCGAAGGGACACGACCGAAACGTTGCGTCGTAACTGTTTTACCCTTCCGGTGACTAACCACCGAGATTAACATAACATTAACATAACACTTTATTATATGACACCCGTACAT
>MU214269.1:477700-488731 GCA_018584345.1 Thuja plicata | reverse complement strand
AGGTGCACTTCATTTTCAATTCCAACACCTACTCATGTAAGTACCACTCAAAATCCACCAATAAGGGATGAGAACATGGTTGTGATAGCAAGCTCAAGGTTCCAAGTAGCAACAAACTCTATCACATCATCTCCGCAATCTTTTCCCATTTTTGTTTGAGTGACTTTGGGAGTGACCAGTCATAGAAACCTCATTGAAGCCTACAAAGGCAACATTTTTTTAGTGTATGTCAGGATTACGTAATCCATTTTAATATAATTTTACAATTCCTTTCCATGATAAATTTGTTTGGACATGTGTTTGATTGCTAGGAAATAATTAAATTTATTTAGTGTATGTGGATGTAATTTTTCATGTGTATGCATTTGATTTGTGAATCACAAGGGTCAAGATTGCCCCGATCATTATGTGACATGAAATAAGTATGTGTTCACCATGTTGTGTGACAATTTGACAAATCAACACCTATAACAACTAAACAAATCCACTTCCTCACCTTATGGAATATCATTTGATCTTTCCATCCTAGTTAACCTCAACAACTATATGCATCCCTTCCCATTTACTTGTTACAAATGATAGGTCAACTTTTGAAGCATTTAACCATTGAATTTCGATGATCTTTACATGAAATTCGATGGATAATGACAACTAATTAACAAACTATAGTTAAAAGGGATTCAAATCGCAAACAAGATTATGTGAGAATGAAATGCCTGAAATACTTGCTAAGTGGGTTGTGTTTCCTTGTCCAATATAACTATATGAAGGATAGACACAACAAGATTGAGGCACATAATATTGTGACACAAAAAGAGGTACAATATCCAATTTTAAAATTAAAAGAAAACTACCTAACAAGTTGTCACTTGGTAAAGAACAATAACATATTATTGAATTAAATTGAGTTGGACCACTTATAATTCCTCTCTGATGGTAAACCTAAATTATTTAAGGATGACATAGAAAAGATATTACAAGAAATATAAGATAAGGGACACATAGTTTCTATTAAATGTCCTTTTGCTACTAAAGAAAAATGATGACTCCTTATTAAGAATTGAACAAGTGGATCATCAAAAATAGATATTGTGTTTGTGACATAGATAAATTGTTAGCTAACTTACAGCGTGACAACATTTGAAGAAATTGATTTGAGATTGGGATATTACTAGATAAAAGGGAGACTGTGTGACTAGTTTTAGACAACCTTCAAAACTAATCATGGTCAACATGAATCTTAGGCGATGTCTTATGGGAAAACCATTACACCAACCATATTTAAAGGTATAATGAAGTTATGTGCCCAATCTTTTAGCTTAATGTGGGAAATAGTCTTTAAATAACTATTGCAATGGCTATGTGTAGAATTCTACAAGTGAATGTTGGGATTAATGGGAAGTATGTACTGAGAGGGGAGAAGTGAATCAGTCCCTCTAAATTTTTTTATATCGTTTTATCAATTAACCTTTGTAATCAATTGTACATCCATTCAATCTGATTTATACTATCTTGATTTGAGTTATATCAAATTGTAACATTAACATACATGTGAACATTCATAGAAAAATTCATGAAAGTAATTTGACACATAACACAAGATATGATATCGCAGGAAACTCTTGTGAGGAAGTAAAAACTGTGGTGGGGATGGCACCCACAATATTCACTATCCGCAGATTGGAAGGGGCTGGTTAAGACTTACAATTTCATCACTTCTGATTATCTACCTATGTGCTAAAATTTTGACACAGTTATATGAGTCATTGTATTCAAGATTGCTCAAGAATGAGGTCTCAAATGGTGACTCATAGCTCCCTATTCATGGAATGCAAGGGTTTGTGATGAAGGCCCTCGGTTTAGACCTAGTTTATGCCCATGTAAGTACACCATGAAATGTGAGATTCAAAGAGGAAGAGCAAGAATGCTAGTCTGAGGCATCTGAATACAGTTGGGTGGTGTTGAAAAACACCATTTGTGAGGCATCTGAGATACTAACGCATCCAAGAGACCAAAGCTAATACAGTTATGCCCCCTAGACAAAGACAAAGACCAATTCCAAAACAAGGCAACAAGGACAAGACATGATGGAGAAAGGCTTAGTGTCAAGGATATGCGCTATGAAACAGGGGTACAATGGCCTCAAGTAGCACCTATTTCCAGTTTTTCACCACTTGGATTTTATTACAATTTTTTGCTACCAAGGCACCTGTTTCCAGGTTTTCACCAAGGCGGCTTTTCTATTTTTTTTAATTTTTGAATTTTTTGAAATTTTTTTGTATTTTTGGAATATATAATTTTTTTGGAGATACATCAAAGCGCCTATTGCTAGGTTTTCACTAAGATGATCTTTTTTTCAAGACATTTTTTAATTTTTAGAATTTTTGACAATATATCATTTTTTTTTGGCTTTTTTAGGATCAATAAGTATGTACAAAGGGTGTCCCCAGACAGAATGGTCATCCTGGATAGAAATTCTTCAGGTGCAAGAAATTGATATGATCAGGGATCTTCTCTCCCTCTATTATAGACAATAAATAAGCACTTAACCCACAAGCTGTTGTGATGATGTAAGGTCCAAGCCAAGTAGGTTCAAATTTTCCCTTTTGATATCTATGTTGTTGATTCTTAGGATTTTCACGTAGGACAAGATCTCCCACTTGGAATTGTCTAGGGCGAACCTTTTTGTTGAAGGCTTTTGACATGCACTTTTGATAAACCCTCATATGGTCAAATGATGCTTGACATTTTTCATCTAGAAGTTCTAACTCTTGAAGTTTCATGGTGCGGTAGTCTTCATCTGTAACTAGACCTTTGAGGGAAACTCTAAGTGAAGGAATCTCAACCTCCAAAGGTAACACTGCTTCAATGCCATATGCAAGGGAAAAATGAGTAGCCCCAGTAGGAGTAAAAATACTCATTCTATAGGCCCACAAATCCAGATTTATCTGTAAGTGCCAATCTCTACCATTCTTACAGACTGTTCTATGTAAGATTTTAAGAATGGTTTTGTTTGATGCCTCTGCTTGACCATTTCCTTGCAAGAAGTAAATGGAGGACCAATGTTGTTTAATATTGAATTTCTCGCAGAGTTGTTTAAGGTCCTTATTTTTGAAATGGCCTCCGTTGTCAGTGATAATCTCGGAAGGCACTCCATATCAACATATGATATGGTTCAAAATGAATAGAGAAACTGTCTTGCCCGAGGAAACAGAAAGTGGGACAACTTCTACCCAGTTAGTGAAGTAATCAGTAGCAGTGATAATAAACTTGTGTCCACCTGATGAGTTGGGATGAATCTTCCCAACAAGATCAAAGGCTTGACATTGAAATGGCCAATGAGATATAGAAGGAATGAGCTCCCCACCTGGAGCATGTATCATGTTACCATGTTTTTGACACTTTTTACATGACTTTGCAAAAGCTACCACATCAATCTACATCGTAGGCTAATATTAGCTCACCCTAAGAAACCTTCAGGCTATGGAAGGACCATTGAAATGTCCCCCACAGATGCCCTCATGTATGTCAACTAATGCTTGGTCGGGTTGTTCCTTTTCTAAGCATCTAAGAAGTGTTCCATCTAGACCCCTTCTATACAAATCACCAGAGATAAGGGAATGGCGAGAGGCATTTTGGGTAAGGTTTATGCGTTCATATCAGTTAAAGGTTTCAGGAATAATACCATCATGAAGGCATGAGTAAATGGCACCGTAAGAGGATGACTCACGACCAACGAGGGTACAAATGACATGAATTTATTGGGAGTCATATATATGGTGATGTAGCTCTTCCACCCAGAATTCAAATCTGGATTCATGTTTTTCTAACTGAAGGAGTGAAGCAAGTGTAGCCATAGCATCAGCTGCTTTGTTTTATGCTATAGGGATTTGTTGAAACGTGACAAAGGTGAAGTATTGTTTCAAGGAATCAACCATTTGCTTGTAAGGTACCAATTTCTCTTTTTTTGTTTGATATTCATCATTAACTTGGTTGATTATCAGCTGTGAATCCCCATAGATGTGTAACTCTGTGATTCTCCATTCTATGGTCATCTTAAGTCCATTTTTTAAAGCTTCATACTCAGCAATGTTGTTTGTACATGGGAAAAATAACTTGTAAGACTTAGGATTCGTGTAACCATGAGGAGAAACAAACAACACACCAGCTCCTAAACCATTTTGCATAAAGGATCCAGCAAAGAACATATTCCATGTTCTTTCAGTCATATATATGATGTTCTCATCTGGGCAGTCAACTTGAATAGGTGCAGTATCTTGCAATGGGAAATCAGCCAATTGATCTTCTATGGCTTGTCCTTTGATTGCTTTACGTTCAAAGTACTCTATGTCAAATTCTAAAAGTATCATCATCCATTTAGCAAGTCTACCTGTGAGGGCAACCTTACCTAGAAAATACTTGAGTGGATCTATTTTTGCTATGAGGTGTATAGTGTGTGCAAGCATGTAATGTTGCAACTTTTGGGAAGCAAACACAACTATAAGACAAGCTTTCTCAATGCTGGTGTAGTTAACCTCATATGAAGCAAGAGTGCAGCTAATGTAGTATATTGCTCTTTCTTTCCCATGTTCATCAAGTTGAGCTAGTAATGCCCCCAAGGAAGATTATGTCACTGAAATGTATAGAATTAGTGGTTTCCCTGGGATAGGAGGCATTAAAATAGGAGGATTTTCCAAGTATTTGTTGATTTGATCTATGCTCTTTTAACAACCCTCATTCCAAACACATTAGACTCCCTTGTGTAATTTCTTGTTGAAGGGTAGAGCTCTATCTTCCAATTGTGAAATGAATCTCCTTATGGATTGAAGACGTCCTTGAAGACTCCTCATTTGACTAATGTTTCTAGGAGGTGGTATATCTATGATTGCTTGGACTTTTTCAGGCTCTACCTCTATTCCTCTTGCTAAAATGATGAATCCTAGCAGTTTTCCATAGGTGACTCCAAATGCACACTTTTAAGGATTTAACGTTAGTTGAAATTGTTCCATGCGATCTAGAATGACTTCTAAATCGTCTAAGTGTGTATCTCTCTTCTGAGACTTGGCCAAGGTGTCATCCACATAATCTTCCATGTTTTTATGCATCGTGTCATGAAAAATGGTTGTCATAGCTCGTTGATAGGTGGCTCCTACATTTTTTAATACAAAAGGCATAACGTTCCAACAATAGGTACCCCATGCACAAGTGAATGCAATCTTTTTTTGATTTTCAGGAGCTATCTTAATCTAATTGTATCCGAAAAAACCATCCATCAAGGAATAAATCTCATAACTCGTAGTCATATCCACTATCATGTCTATATTGGGATGTGGAAAGTCATCCTTTGGGCATGCTCTATTGACATCTCTAAAATCTAGAATCATACAATAATGCCCAATCACTGGGTCAACTTGAAACTATTTTCTCTTAATATGGGAGTCATGCCACTTCTTCCTTTGTTTATGTACTATCTTAGTGCGCTCCAGTGCATATTTGTGCATTTCATCCAAGGAATTGAGATGCAGCAGTCGCTCTTTCTGTGTTGTAGGAAGTTCAATGTTTAACTCCAGTGTTGTGCGCAATGTTTTATGCTCAAATTCAATTGGTAACATTACTGCTTTCCCATATAATAACTCAAACGGAGTGAACCCTGTGGTGGTCTTCCAAGTTGTTTTGTATGCCTAGACGGCTTCTGAGAGTTTGCTACTCCTATCTCGACGGTGTAAATGAACTATTTTTGTTAAAATAGCTTCAATATCTCAGTTTGTAACTTCTACCTGACCATTGGCTTGAGGATGGTAGGGAGTGGACTTTCGATGTCTGAAGTTGTATTCCTTCATGAGTTATGTTATCAAATTCGATGTGAATTATGCTCCCTGATCAGCTACAAGTTCTCTTGGCACTCCATATCTGGTGAAGATCTCCTCATACAAAAAAAATTCTACCTTATGATCCCTCGCGTGCTTCATGGCCTTTACTTTGATCCATTTGGTCAGACAATCAGTGCACACCAAAATATAGGATTTCCCATTAGATGGAGGATCTATTGGACCGATGAAATCCATGCCCCATTTGTCAAATGGTGTTACCACCACTTGGGGATTCAAGGGCATTCATTTGATTTGGTTGGAGGAACCATCCTCTAACATTTATAACATTTCCTTTTGTAATTGGTTGCATCCTTGTGAAGTTTTGGCTAGTAGTAACTTGTGGTTAATATCTTTAGGGTTTTCCTCTTAGCTGCAAAGTGTCCTCCACATGGCTCATTATGACAAGTATGTAGGATTTCATATGTCTCATCTTATCGCACACACCTCCTCATGACTTGGTCTGGGCCAGTATAAAATAGTGTGTTTTCAATCCAAGAGAATTGGAAGCTTTTATCTACAAGCATTCTCATGTCCTTAAGATAGAAATGTGTGGGCATTTTGTTAGCTGCAAACTAATTAGCTATATCAGCATACCATGGACTCTTGACAACAATATGAAACAATTTCTCATCAGGGAATGTGTCATCTATCATAGTAGTATCTTTGTCAGCATGTTAGATTTTGGATAGATAACCAGCTACTACATTTGCCTTCCTTAGCTTGTTAATGATGGTTATGTCAAATTCCTGCAAAAGAAGAAGCCATCTTGCTAACCTGCCTAAAATGGAAGGTTTGTTCATTAGATACTTGATTGTTGCATGGTCAGTATGAACAAATATGGGATAACCTATTAAATAATGGCAGAATTTATTCAGAGCATAAACTACTGCCAGTAATTCCTTTTCAGTCACTGTGTAATTTAACTCTGGTCCATGTAAGCTCTTACTGATATAGTGAATTGCATTTTCAAGGTTACTAGACTTTATTCCTAAGACAACACATATTGCATAGTTAGAAGCATCTGTATGTATGTGGAATGGTAAAGACCAATCAAGGCCCCTAAGTACTGGTGCAGTTTTCAAAAGTGACTTGAGTTGCACGAAGGATTCATCACAGTCTTTTGTTCATGCAAACTCAGCCTCTTTTGTAAGCAAGGTGTACAGAGGACTAGCTATTTGACTAAAATTTTGAATGAAACGCCTATAATATCTAGCATGTCCTAAGAAATATCTAACATCTTTTTGTTTAGTAGGTGTAGGAAAAGTGAGAATTACCTCTATTTTTGCAGAGTCTACTTGGATTCATGCTTTTGAGATGAAATGTCTGAGTACTACTCCTTCCTGCATCATCATGAAACATTTCTCACTATTGAGAGACAGGTTGTGTTCTTAACATCTGATCAACACTTTTTCCAATTTCTTCAAGGCTTCCTCAAAGGTGACACCGAATGTAGTGAAGTCATCCATGCAATCATGTGATATGTCAGCAAAAATGTTGATTACAGCTCTCTGGAAATTAGCTGGTGCTTTACATAAGCCAGAAGCATATGAATGTAGTCTTCTCCTAATCCTCTGGAGCAATGTTGATCTGGTTGTAACCGTTGTATCTATCCAGAAAGGAGAAGTACTTCTTACCAGCCAAAGTCTCTAGAACTTGATTAATATATGGCAAGGGAAAATGGCCTTTCTTTGTGGCATTTTTCAATTCCCTATAATCTACACATATCCTCCATTTACCCCCTTTTTTAGGAACTATGACCAAAGGTGATACCCATTTGCTATCAGAGATTGGATATATGAAACCAGCATCCAACAACTTTTGCAATTCAGTTTTGACTATTTCTCTCAAGACTGGGTTAATTCTTCTCTAAGGTTGGCGGAGTGGTAGACTGCCTTCATTGATGTAGATTCTATGTGTGCAGAGCTTTGGGTTCAGACCTACCATGTCTTCATAATCCCAAGCAAAGGATTTTTCATGCTTACACGGGAGTTTGGTTAACAATGTCAATTGTTGTGGTGGCAGCTTACTATTAACATGGAGATTGTGACCAGGGGAAAGTTCCATAGTGGTTCTTAGCTCTATCATTGACACTTCATATATTAGGCTTGTGGCTACTTCACAGGGTAGTAATTGATTGATTATATCAGGACTTGCTGGAAAGACACAGTCCTCATAAGTACACAACTGCAGAATAGAGCTTTCAAAAACATCTTTTGCTATGACACACTCATTGGTAAATATAATTTGTATCACATCTTCTTCTTCTTGTATTTTCAAAAAAGATTTTTTGTGTAACATCATGAGTTGAGCAACAAAATTTAGCTCTTCTTCCTCATCTCCCAAATATGGCCAAATAGGATCACTCAAATCTGGTTGGGGTTGGGCAGGAGGGTATAATGCTAGCTTCTCTATTGCTTGGCCATTTGAAATTGTCATGTTTCCTGATCTGCAACTAATATTGGCATCAATGGTGGCTAACCAAGGTCTTCCAAGGATAACTAGATAGCCAGAAAAGTTCACTTTAGGTGATAGTATGAGAAAGTCTGCAGGGTATTCCCATGAATCTAAGGTGACTACTATATCCTCTATGATACCATTTGGGGTGATAGTGGAACTATATGCAAGTTGTAACATTGTTGGAGTGTTTCTCAAGCCCTCTATACTCAACCTATGCATTGTATCCTTAGTCATGACATTTATAGCTGCTCCCAAATCAACAAAAGCATTTTTCACAGACTGGTCATTAATTATCAAATCAACAACTGGGCTTCCAGGGTCTGAATACTTTGGTATAACTATCTTTTGTAACTTGATATCTACAAGTTGACCTATAACATGGACTGTTTGTGGATCATTTTTCTTTTGTCCAGGCTTTTTGAGGCTTGCTTCCTTAATATATTTTCCATGAATAGGAACATCTTTAATAGCTTGGAACATAGAAATCTGGATATGCATGTTTTCAGTTGCTCAAGGATATCAAATTGTGTTTATTCTTGGGATATAGGTTTATCCATACTAAGCCTGTGTGGAAAGGGAGGATTAACTGAGGTGTGAACATCAGTTTTGCTGGATATATCAGTTGGTTGGACAATATTTTGTAGTAGATCTTCTAGAAGTGATGTTGATGCTGCAGGAATGTCTGCAACTTCCGTTATAATAGGATGTTCAGGTGCAGGTAGAGTGGTACCAGATCTCAAATAAATATATCAGATATCTCTAATGCATAAGCAAGGTACTGTTGAGCATCAGTAGTATGCATTAGTTGTTGTTGTTTCTTGTTGTTAGGATTAGGTTGTGGCTGAACAGGTAATTGGGTTGGCTTTGGATTAGGACATGTGACTGCAGAAGGCGACATTATCGCAGGTTGAGGTACTGGAGGTGGTAATTGTGGATAACTAGGATTTTGGTTAGGCCACTGTGGAGGCCCTCTCCATTGGTTATTTTGTTTCCAATTCCCCTGTGGTGGTTGCCACTAATTTTGAGGCTGAGGCCACTGGTTTTTGTTTTGGTTAGGCCATTGGTTATTCTATTGGTTAGGTCACTAGTTATTCCAAACAAGTTGGGAGTAGTGAAAAGGATTATGATAATTTTGGGTTTTCCATTGACTATTATAAGGATTGGAAAATTGAATAGGATCTTGAGGCATACCTTGTCTTGAAGCCCATGGCTGATGTTGAGAAACAAAAAAAGATTTCTCTTTGTCTCCTTCTATCTTCATGTACTCAGTAGGAAAGTGTTGATTCTCCAAGTTTTCCACCAGCTTGCATCCTTATTCCTTCTTTTGTTTGCGGCAGTGAGGACAATACTTAGCTAAATGAGATTCATCATCTGCATGCTTATTCTTAGAAGTCATGGTATCCATATGTGTAGCAACATCATTAATGACGTCTTTCTTGAAATCTGACAGCATGTTAGATATCTCCAGCTTGGAAATGCCTGAGCTGATCCCCTTAGTGACAGTAGACCGAAATCATTTGCCCTTCTTTATAGTTGATCATGAATAGTTGAGGCAGATTTTCTTGAGGTCATCCCAGGAGGATTTGGATATGTTCCCTCCAACCATGAGGTTCATTACTTCCAGGTAGCTATCATTTACTCCCCTTAAGAAGACAATTTTCTGTCAATCCTCCTCTAGCACGTAATGGGGATTCTTCTGCATGTTGTAGAAGAAACGTGAAACATAGTCCTCCAGAGTTTCATCCTCCTTTTGTGACATTCAAAAAATGTCATCTCCTCTTGGGTCACACCCCTTGCAATACTCTTTGTATTTTTGCAGAAACATAGTCTGCATCTCATCCCAGCTAGTTGTTGCATTAGCTCTTAAGCCCATAAAACACAATAGGGAAGACTCCTTCAATGTTGCTGGAAACAACTTGAGCTTGTGACCATCAGTGTTATAGTCAAAGCTACGACAAAGGATGTCAAATTCAAACAAAAAGGTGTCAAGATATTCGGTTACCAGGCCATAGAACTTTGCAAGTGCAACAGTGGGTATGTTTTTGAGATTAGCATTGTTGATAAGGCTTGGAAGAGGGAATGGAAAGGTAGGTTGTGCCATTACTAGAGGTATCTAGAAATGTAGTTGCTATTGGAAAGGAACATTAGCTACATGATTATGAACGACAGGTGCACTTGGGGCAGAATTATCAAGAAAGCTGGCTAAAATTTCAGCAAAAGGTTGAATGCCAACTATATCAAAAGGCTCTGCTTCAGAGGAAGATGTTGCAGGAAATTTGAGACTTGTGTCAAAAAAAGGTAAATCAACTTCTTCAATGTCTTCGTTCAGATTTGCAAAATTTCCTGGAAGAAATCTTCCATATTCATCTTGTCTTCTTCCTCTCCGATGCACGCAAGTAAATTCTTCACACTTGTGAAGCAAGTTCAGGACTCCAAACTACTAATGAAAAAGTAGGAAACTATCTAAAAATGAAAAATGACTCAATAAGATTCTCAGTTTGACACCATCCTCGGCAACGACACCAAAGATGAACCACCTCACAATAGGTACTAGTAATCATGTCAAAGCCTCTCCTAGGAATAGTATATTCAAACTAAGGATTACTTTTCCCACCATGAGGTGCATTTAAATTGTCAACCCAGGGACGTATACATGAAATGGGACAGCACGATATGTGCACCAAGTTTCTCAGAGAGTCATACT
>MU214269.1:370418-456233 GCA_018584345.1 Thuja plicata | reverse complement strand
AAACAAATAAGGATGAAGGTTGGATTAAGGTGGAGAGGCGCAACAATGGCAAATCCAGACATCTCTTCAGATCTGCCCCAAAATATCAAACAGAATTGGAAAACCCTAAGGCGATGCCCTCCAATCAGATCTCTGCGGCCCAATTTCTATCCACACAATAAATAAATTCATCGAGGGAAAAAGATAAGAAAATTATACTCAAGGCTACTCTAAAGGTTAGAAGGGAACAAAATCATGTTCGCCTAAATTTGCAAAGAACCAAAATCAGAACGTTTGCACAACCACACAGGGAAAACATTGATACTGAAAGAAAGATGAGAAATCCCGTTGAAAGCAAGTCGCAAGAAATGGTGGCTATTCTAAGCAATCCTTTTACTAAAGGATACTGGAAGCACTGCTCAAAACACGGGGTTTACACCCTATGGAATGGTCCTCTTTCTTGCATGGGAAATATAGGTAAATTGTGACAAAGAATAGGTAAATGTGGTCAAATACAAGTATTTGTAGAAAATTGATAGAAAATAGAAAGACAGAAGACAACAGAATAGTGATGTGAAAGCCTGCAATCAATTACGGTATTAAACCAGTCAATTGTGGCACGATTTTGTCAATTGCGGCAAAATCCCAGCAATTGTGAAATAACACAGATATCGAGAAAATGATGAAAATTTAGGTATGCAACTGTACGATCATGGCTGATTGATTCTATCTGTCGTCTGCAAGAGATATTTGGGTTGTTTGCTTCACGTCAGGTTCACCAAAATGTACGCCTCCATTTGTGATTCGTGGTTCCCAAGCTTTCCAAAGGTGGGGGTTAGTAGCACCATTTTGCGATGATATAAACCAAATACATGAAGCTACCAATAACGAATAACTTAAAATGTAACCAATAAAATATATAAGCAAAGAAAGGAAAACAAATGAATGCAAACCCCAAAGTGCTTGATGCTTTTATTGTCTCTCTCTACTCCTTCTGAAATGCTATTTTTGATGCTCAGTATTGGTGTGGGCAGTGTCTATGACTTGAGAAGTGTCGATAATTTTCTAATTGAAATGGGTGTGTGATCGCAAGATGGCTTGAATACTAGAACCAAACTCACGAGTAACGACACACAAGAGCTTGAAATCCTGGATGTATGATTGCAAGAAGGCTTGATGCTTGAACCAATCTGAGAGAGTAATGACGCATGTAAGCTTGAAATCCTAGATCCTTCAAATGGTTATGAAGGTTTTATTATATAGGAATGGAGGATGATATGAACGGTTGAGATCAATCCCAGATATAGGGAGATGAACAGTTGAGATTAAAACGAACTGGAGAAGCCATCAACAAACTCCACCTCTTCAACTGGAAAAGAGGAGATAGAGTTTGGTTGACTGAAGAGATAATTGTGAGTTACCTTTTAGAACTGAAGAGGTGGGTGGAGTTACCCATGTGAATTGGAGAGATGGGTGGAGTAACCCATGCGATTTGATTAAAGATTATCTCTTTGAAAATAAATGAATATTTAATTCATTTATGTAATTAAAATTTTCAACATGTGAGATAATTGAATCCTTTTTTATTTAGAATTGCTTTATTGAATGAAATTAAATTAATTTAATTGGAAGAATTTAATTAGTAAGTTTAAATATTTCAATTTAAACTATAGGAAATTGAATTTAATTAATTAATTATTGGTAATTAATCAATAAAGGTTAATTAATTAAATAAAATTAATTATTTAATTAATTTTGGGAATCTGATTAGATGATTTGAGGAATGAATTTAGAGGAAAATAGATGATTAATTAATGATTAAAAACCATTAATTAATAGATGAAAATTAGTGTTTTTAATGTAAAGTCGCAAGCTTGTCTATTTTAGGGTGTCTACAAATTCAACACACAATGCCAAGGGAATGAGAAAGTAAATGTCTAGTTCTGTAAAGACCATACTTCGGATCCTATGAGATGCTCAACACATTTAAATGAAGCAGGGGAAAGTATTGATACTCCCAATCCCTCAACCTGTGAGCACTCATCGATAGCTAGAGTCTTTGACTTGACTCTTCACTTTCGAGCCATAGTCTATTGCTACTACAAAGTATTCTATTTTTGGTGCATTTTAAAATTTTATCTATCCACCTATTTTGTAGCTTCTCCTAAGAGGGTGATCTCAGTATCAACCCCGCTTATGCTATTAGGTGGTAGCACTCTTTGCGCCAGATATGAGCTGGTACATAATATTATTTTTTTGATACTCCTATCAGTATGATGAATCTTAGTGATCAAGAGTTGCATCCTTCTAACATCGACACTCACACCACTACTAATGACATTTTAAATTCCTTAGCCTCTACCTTGATTAGTGAAATTGCAGCAGAGGAAGGGAATATTTTAGAGTCAACAACTTATGAGGTTAACCTGCTAGCTCATTACTCTTCGAGTTGTCAAGAAGATTTATTAGATCAAATAATTACTCCACTAGAGGTAGAATTAGTGAAGGTTGAAACTATTTCATTTCCCTCAGCAACTATTAAAGATAATTTTGGGTTACAACTCTTACCTTATCCATAAGATAATGTTCTCATTTATCAAGATCACCATTCTTCCCAGCACCAGGAAAATTTGACAATGGAATCACATAAAATAGACCAGAATATCATATCACCACTGGATGATTCATTTGATTATTCTCAGTCAGTATAAATTGAATAATCTCCTAGAGTGGCAAATGTTGAAAATCGAACACCTAAAACAAGGGGAAGAAAGCCAAAAAAATTCAAAGATAAAAGAAGAAATTGTAGCAGGTATTCATTTCACATTGGATGAAACATTTTCTATCACCAAAAGAGTG
Organism: Thuja plicata; assembly: GCA_018584345.1. NCBI lineage: Eukaryota > Viridiplantae > Streptophyta > Pinopsida > Cupressales > Cupressaceae > Thuja > Thuja plicata. The sequence continues at coordinate 453,395 of MU214269.1, read as the reverse complement.
ACAAGGAGGACAAAGGGTTCTCCTTGTCTACAATGAAGATCACCTCATGGAATGTCAGGGGCATGAATGCCTCTAACAAAAGACAAAGAATTAAATAGCATATTGACTCTCTCAATGCAGATATTTTCATTATACAGGAGACCAAAATGTCAAATGATGTTTTTGACAAAATAATTAAAAATGGCCAGCATGACATCTGTCCACATGCAAGCTATGGGTGCATAAGGGGGCTTACTAATTCTATGGAATAAAAAGTCTATTCAAGGAAAACTCATAGGTCAAGATCATAATTGGCAACTCATGAACATGGTGTGTTACGACTTTACTTTTAAACTATTGAATGTTTATGGTCCATCAACTACCTTAGATAAGAAAACTTATGGACACATCTGAGTCAACTTATTCAACAAGAAGAGGATCAACTTATCATTATAGGAGGATAATTTAATGCAATATTATCACATGCAGACAAAAGAGGTGGCATTTGTCCACATCCAAGAACTATGCAAGATTTTTCCAACTTTATCTCTTACAATGATCTTCTAGATGTCACTCCAACTAATGGGAAATTCACATGGAAAAATAGAAGAACAAGTTTCCTTTAGATTGTTGAAAGACTAGATAGGTTTTTTATTCCACGGTATTGGAAGCTCTTACAAGTAATTTTCACTTCATAAATATTGCCAGTTTCAGAATCATACCACTTCCCTTTACTATTGAATGATGATTGGACCAATGCACCACAAACAAGGACATTTGGATCCTCTTTCAAATTTGAAAGCATGTGATTTAGGCATGCACATTTTTTGGCATTATTAAAATAGTGGTGGACTGCAGCTTCGTTTTGCAATGGTACCAAGATGTACCAGTTTTCTAAAAAACTCAAATTTTTTAAAATGCAAATAAAGGAATGGAATGCAAAAGTCTTCAAAAATGTCTTTGAGCATAAACAAGTTGTCAGTAAACATCTTCCTGATATAAATCAACATATTGTTACCCATGGTCTTAACTCTGAAACATTTAGCAAGTAGAAAGCACTCCAAAATGAGTGGGAAGAGCTCAGCTCCAGGGAAGAAGTGTACTAGAGACAAAAATCATGAGAATTATGTTTGAAGGAAGGAGATAAGAATACAAAGTACTTCCATGCCTCATCCCAACAAAGGAAGGAAAAAAATTCCATTTTCTCAATACACCACAACCAAACAGGGGAACTTATTGAAAATGTTCAAGGAATCAAGCAAGAAGGTGAGGCTTTCTTTAAGAATCTCCTATCTCCCCAGCCACACATTATCCTTCTGATACTATCGCAAAGAAACTCATCAGTTCTATTCCAAGAATCATGTCTGAGGAGGAAAATAGAGCATTATTAGCAACATTCTCTCTTAAAGAATTGAGGATAGTGGTGTTCTCCATCCCCTCTAAAAAGGCGTCAGGCCATGATGGTTTTACAACCCTTTTTTTCCAACAATGTTGGGAATTTATATGCAAGGATCTTATAGTGGCCGTAGAAATCTAGAAGAAATGGCTCAATGTTGAAAAGCTTCAATACTACAAACATTTTTATTATCCCCAAAACTAAGATTCCAAACACATTTGCAGATTTCAAACCTATATCTCTGTGCAACATGGTGTATAAAATAATAACCAAAGCTATATACCTTAGATTACAATATCTTGTGCCAACAATCATTTCTCATGAGAAAGGAGGGTTTGTACCATGGAGGGAGACAATGGAAGGGGCCTTGGTAGCACATGAAGTCCTTCATTCCATAGATACAAAATAGCAATCTAGCTTTATTGTGAAATTATACATGATGAAGGCATATGATCGAGTGAATCAAGATTTTCTATTTAAAGTGCTGCTCAAATTCAGGTTTCATAAAAAATGGTACAAATGGATTAAAGCTTGTGTTTTAGGAGCTTGGTTTTCAATTCTAATAAATGGGTAGGCAGTAGGTTTTTTTCCCTCAACCCAAGGTGTCAGACAAGGTGACCCTCTTTCTCCAATTTTGTTTATTATTATGGTAGATGCATTTAGCAGAAGCATTAATCAAGATCATGATAATGCATTATGGAAAGGAGCTCAAATAACGGGTACTACATTATCAGTCACTCACTCTTTTTTTGCGGATGATACTCTACTTTTTGGAAAAGCTTCAATCAAAGAAGAAAAGCATATAAAAAAATCCTTGGATGTATACACTTTGGTCTCAGGGCATAAATTCAACCCAAACAAGTCAAAAATCTTTATGTTCAATAAAAATGCAATAATTTCAAAGAAATTCATCAAGATTCTATACTTTAAAGAGGAGCTACTTCCCTCCACTTATCTTGGAATCCCATTATTTGTAGGATCCAACAAAACTTTGTTCTATTCCATGGTGGTTGATAGAATCAAAGGGCGAACTTCAGCTTAGAAAGGAAGATGGCTATCATTGTCAGGGAAAATTATGTTGATTAAAAGAATTCAGACAGCTAGCCCCAACTATTATATGTTGGTTCTCAAAGCTCCAACAACAATCATTTAGAAAATTCAGAAACTAATCACAGGATTGTTATGGAAGGGAAACATATCAGAAGCTAAGAAAATTCCACCCATTTCATTAGAAAATATGGCGCAAGAAAAGGCACATGGTGCAGTTGGTCTACACAACCTAGCTCACAAAAATAAAGCTTTTGGAGGAAAACTTATATGGCACATGTACACAAAACCAAATGCAAAATGGTGTCAAATTATGCAAAAAAAGTACTTAGATGTGCAAGACTCCTCGCGTATTTTGATGGTGGCAGACCCACCCAAAGGTTTAGCTATTCGGAACTTCATGCTTAACTCAAGGTCACTCATTACAAGTTATATCTCATGGGAAGTAAATAATGGTAACAAGGTAAAATTTTGGACAAACTCATGGAATGGCCTTCCTCCTTTAAATCTTTAGGAAGATTATGAGGAAATCCTTAACATTGCTATTAATTCTTGGGGATCTAACCTCTTGGACTATGTCTTGGCTATAGAAAGGCTCTGTTAGGAATTTTTCTTGCAAGTTATTAAAATAGTGTGAATGATTTCTCTTTATATTTCTAATTTAACTTATGCAAGAACATCAAATCAACATCTACAAATACATTAGGAACTACTAGTTTTGGTAACCCTGGAATCCAAGGGTTTGACACGGACACATGACCTTCACTATTCTTATGGAATTAGTTAAACAAGTGATAACATGAACAGTCAGGTGTCTTTGCATCCCTAATATAAGCAAAATTGTATCCAAGGTACTCATCGTTTACTTTTTTCCTTGATTGGATCCTAGAAGGATTTGTATGAACTCCTCTGAGTAATTCCTCTTTCCTTTCAAATCATCATCATCTCCACTTTTCTCACTAGTTGAGGAAACACTCACTACTCTTCTCATGTTGTCTATTCTGAATTGCAACTGATCAAATCTTCTTTCTTTACTTTGCAAAGTCTAAATGGCTCTGTTCTCTTGAAAACACTTATCACTTATGCAAATTTTGCTTTGAAAACTGAAACTCTTGGTGAAATGAAATGATCAACAGTAATGCCTACTTATTCAGAGAAATCAATGCACAAACCTTACTTCAAAATCATGGATTTGCAAGTCAGTCACTTCTATCATTACATCTATGTGTTCTGATATCAATTTTCCATTCTAGCCGTGGCATTTGAAACTAACAGGTGATCAATTTTGAATGATTTCCTTTTCTATTAAAACCTTATTATATTCAAAATAAGATTAGGATTTGATACGATTGGCTCATTTATCACAACTCAACAACTATTTAAACATGTTGTCATAATCTCTAAGCTCTAATTGGATAACAACTATACAACATGGCATAGAAGAAAACCTTATATTTTACCTCGCTCTTACTCTGGTTCCCTTCAGTGACTGCACGACTATATGATCTCTTTGTCACTGAGAGTTATCTTTAACTCTGGTTCTTTTCTAAGATGTAACGATCACTACATGATCAACATCTCGATCAACGTTCATCTCTTAATCACTGATTGAATTCTCTTAACTCACATTCCTTTTAAGACTCCACGACTAAGGCTTTGAATAACTCTTACTTAAACCTTTAGTACCTTTAAGAGACTACGTGACTATGCAAAATCAAAGTTGCTTTAATATTTCACTAACTCTGAGTTTATTTTGAGATTACGCGACCATCGCTAGATCTTCCTTCAATCAGATGGTTTGTGTGTAATCTCATATACATTTTGTACTTTCTCTTTTTGATTTGAGACTTCGCAACTGCCCTTTGATCAAATTTTAATCTAATGGTTCACGTGTAATCCCATTATATTTTCTCTTAACTGCAGTTTACTCTAAGACTTCATGACTTAAGTTATCTCCAAGTAACGGAAATAATTTATTAACCTCTGGTTTGCATTGAGACTTCATGACTAATTTAGATCTTTGAAAGACTTGGACACATGTTCAAATCTGAATCACCATTGCTGAATAGCTGAACTTTCTTTGACTATTTGACTTTTATTAGCAACTTCATGCTATCCACTAGATCTTTTCCTTTTCACGGTTCAGATCATCTCACTGCAAACTGCTAGGAATGGGAACACTGAGAGGGGGGTGAATCAGTGTTCAATAATTTATTAAATTTTAGCAACTTGAAACTTAGCCCAATAAATAGATATCAAATTCAATAAGAAAAACATATAATACATAATACAAGATATGTTTACGGGGAAAGCTTGATCAGAGGAAGACCTCCATGGAAACTAGTACCCACAAATAATTGTGCTAGTCTTATGAACTTGTTAGAGTTCCTTTTCCCTATTAGGAGTAGTCATTACAATGTTGAGTACAATGATCCTGTTCGAAGTCTTTTACAAACCCTATTAAAGGTGGATGGCACACTGCCAGAGCTCACTGCTCAATAAGAAGAAGGCTACAACCTCCTAATAACAGATACTCACAATATCTGAAAGTTGAACTGTTGTTATGACACTGCTTCTATGATCATTTCCTTTTGTGCGCTAAAACTCTAATCACTGGTAGAGATTTATCTCATACTAATTATTATTGTTTTACTTCTATCTTACTTGCAATCATTATCTATTCATCATTCAATGGTCTAATACAAAATATATATTAAGTATATATACATACTCAATAGACGCGACTGAAACTAATACTTAGTCGGCCTAAAATCAACATACACAACTCTTCCAAATTAATTGCCTTAAGCATGTTTAAATGAGTGATAATAACATCATTACAAACATATTAAAATAGGCACATAGCCATAACAAAACAATTTAATATGCGCTAATCAAAATCTATAGTCAGCTCCATGCTCTGTTTTGGTGAACTTCTTGTGACACTTAGTTTTCCTGTAACTTCATCGTACAGACATATCTGATGCTACGTGTGTAGATTTAGTCTAATGTTGTATCCATAATCTTATATCTGAAGGTGCAGGTCATGATGAGTTCATTTGTACATGCGTTGGTGCTCTGATCATTAGGTATATCTCTGTCTACATTGTCTTCTATACTTAGCCAAAATCTGATCTTCAAAGTTTATGAGATGACTATCAAAACTTCATATGACTTTGCTACCATTATGACAACACAAAAATAGTCATATAATCTTAGTAAATTCAACTTGCCAACAATCTCCCCCTTTATCATTAATGACAACAACAGAATGTGGTCAAGTTACTAAAATTTGACTTCATAAAAGAAAATGTACTTATACTGATATATCTCTTGATATTATTTTAACTTTGGCTGTATACACTATGCTCATTTATACACTATACTCCCCCTTTTAAATTAATGACAAAGGTGCCAAAAAAGGAAAATCTCTAAGTACTTACTCAGAGTAACATCTGGATATGCAATCTGCAGGTTTTTGACTTCTTGCTTCCAAAACACCTTGAGTGCATCAACTGTCTGAAGATGGGCGCATAATGCATATGTGAGTTTATCCATCTTTATCATATCCATGTAGGGGCCTTGATCATATGTGACAATAGTTTCATCAATCTTCTTGATATTCTTATTCAGTATAGCTAAGGAGGGTGCAAGTGCATTTCTCAGTTGTGTTTGTCTAGTCCTTATCTTGCTAATCTCTATCTTGGCTTTCTCAATTTTATCTAACTGCCCTTGATAGATTTTGTTACATATATTGATGTCTTGAGAAGAGACTTCAACTAATTTTATTATGGTTTTAATCAAGATGTCTACTTCCTCAAGCTTCTTTGTATGTTCTAAAGTGAGCTTACCTCTATCCATATAGTTAGCTACCACTTTTCTGCCTTTTGTTGCTAACTCTTTCAGAATTGCTTGAACAATCTTCAATGAGTTAAGATCTAACGAGAAGTTCTTTATTAATTCATCTAGCCTTTCCTTTTTGTACTTGTCTTCTACAATTTTAGTAATTGAGTCTACTAGACTTGTGAAATTTTCTTTGGAGCTTGTCAAGATACTATCGACATCATCAACTGATTTGATATTTTCCAATTTCTTATCTGTTGGCACTAAGTTGTTCTAAATGTTGACTGACTCAAGAAAGAGAGGATTTCTCAGTAATTTTTTCACTTTAGCTTTCTCCATGGCCAATACACTTATTTTGATCAAATCTTCTTCTCCCCATGCATCTAGGTTTGTTGTGTCAGTGGTCAAACTTGACAACAATGATATTGATGGTTTGATAGATGGAGTAAATATTGCATTTTGACTCACATCCATACATTCACTCTTCACTGGAATCTCAACAAGGGGTGATTCATTAGGTTCATCCTTATTCTCTTTATCCTAACCTGTTGTTTCTTTAGTTGGAATGTGTTCTTGCTACAAGGAAGCTTTATTAGTGCATAATGTCTCAGCTTCTTTATTACTCACAAAGGCTTCCACAAACTTATTCAAATCATTATTTAAGGCTGACATGGTTATCTCAACATCATTTATCATAATATTTTCATCTAAATCTTTGACTGTATCAGAAGGTGACAATACTTTGGGCACAGAATCCTATGGACCTTTCATGGGTACATTTAGAATCTCTGATTCTTTTTCTTGCTTGGAGGGAACTAGAGTCACTTTAGTTATAGGCATGATTGATGGATACATGTGTCTATCCAAAAAAACTTTCTCAAATTCTTTTTCAGTCTCCTTTCCAACCAACTCATACTCTTTATTCATAATGTGTAGAGTTCTTGTCTTAGTTCTTAGATGAGGTTTTACCAGATCTAACAGTATCGCTTTCTCATCATGTGATAAAATAGGGAGAAGATTATCTAATGTTTCTTCTCTAATCCTCATATCCTCTTCTATGGCTTGTCTTTTTAATAAGTCAACTATGTTCCATAATTTATCTAGAATGATTGTCTTAAGTTCCAAAACTGACCTTTTGAACTTGATCATATGTGAGATAATCATAGAATGTATATCTAATTTATCAATCTCTTGATATTTATCATAGACATTTGCAATTGAATCTAATCATCCTTCATTAATGACTTTGTTTCTCAAGATTTCAAGACTAGGTCAGAATCCTACCTCAGGAGGAGCTTGAGTATTCTTTACTTTGCTTCGAGTTGTCCTTGAGGATGGGTGGCTTGTGGGGACTTTCTTTCTTCTTCTAGTCAACTTTCTTGGCACAGAAGGCGGAGAGGATTCCAGGTCAATAGTAGTAGAGGGTGCAGATATGCTCTCACCAGACTTATTCCTTTTTTTCTTATGGATATCATCATATTTTTCAATTTTGACTTTTGTAGGTGTTTCCTTAAGTTCTCTAGAAATTTTAGCTTCCCTAGCTTTATTTAGGTCTTCTTGGGTGACACCACAAACTTTCAAAATGTTAGAGGTAATCCTTGATGCTTTCCTCTTATTATCTGCACTATATAGGACAAAACCAACTTGATTTGTCTTTTCTCTATATGTGCCCCATCTAGGCTCATTCGGATCTTTAGGCACAGATAGAAGGACTTGTGTATATCCTTCCAAAATATGTTCTTCTACCTCATAACCAAGTGGGTGAATCCATTTGGTTCTTGGCTCAACTGCTTCCATGCATGTACAATCTGTTTCTACCATAAAGCATATGGTTTCCTTGTATTTGTCAACTATTTTCCCAGGTATTATGAACCTCTTCTGCATCTTAATTTTGAATGTCTTGGTCTCCATATCCATAGAATCCTTTATACTCCTTTTAGATGTAGCTTTCAATGAAATTTAAGACAAGGTAGGTTTTCTTTTGTCTAGGTAAAGATTTGAAACCTTACCAACAATGTGGAAGTACATGTATATAATCAAGGAACCAAATCTGAATATTTTTCTTTTTTCATGCTTGATAGATTTAATATTCTCAATTAGCTGTGCGCACAATATCTCACAAAGGTTATATTGAGTGTTATCTCTTGCCATCCTTATTGCTACCAGAACTACAGCTATGGATACACTATTTAGTCTACTTGCATGTTAAAACTTGTAACCAAGTATCATGGTGATGAGTTTGATGTCTTTCTCCACAATAGGATCAACGGTCATTCCACGCCTATCACTCCTAGATAAGCATGCCTACTCAACCTATTTCTTAACATCCTTTCCAGTGGGAATAATGGGACCGACCTTGGAGAGTCCATTCATCTCATGAATGAGATCTGCAGTAATACAGACAAGAACTTCACCAATCCAAAATAGATCATCATGAATCCTACTGAGTAGAATTTTAACCCATTCTGGTTCATAGAACTCATGTACATTTGTATACTCAAAGATAGAATTATCTGAGAGATGTGAGAATTCATCCTTGAATGAGTAGTTAGGGTTAATCATAGATGCCATGAGCATCGTTATGTTGTTATCACCAATAGACTCCTCCTTATAGTAAATGCAAGCATGTATATCCTCAAAAATTACAACTCCTAACGGAGTCTTGGAAAATGCCCCTTCAACATCATCCAAAAATGACTTGAAAGGATGCTTCTTAAACACATATCTCTTCTTCTCAGAGATGTCAAAAGCTATAGGAGTTTCCATTACTTACTTGTAGCTTGCTTAAATAGGGTTTCACAGAGATTCTGAAATGACGCGTCCATGCTAGGGTTTTTTTTATAACTGCAATCCAGTTTGCTAACCAACCAATGGTAATTAGTCAATACTAAGACAATTGAATCTCCTGTGCTCTCCAAATTCTCAATCTCAAATGTAAAAGTGAAGACATTAGATCTTTTAGTGAATTATAAATGAGTTACTACAATTAATTCTTGTTGTTGTAACACGGTTTCCACTGTGAATTCTAATTTTAGTTCATGCTTCACTTAGAACCTTGTGCTCTTGCATACTATATCAAAATGTTACCAAGAACATAAAACTGAAGGTGCATACTTGGAGGTGAGTATACCTGTCACACATGGGTTTAGAGCTTGTCTAGCTCCCCCTATGACCATGAGGGTCATCTATCCAAAAGTAGAAGTTGCGTCCACTATGGATGCATCTACCACTTTGTCAACACCATCATATTTTTTTACTTCAACCCATATTTTGCCTAAAATCTTCTATATCTTTCACAAAATTGACTTCTCCAGATTCTTCAAATAGAGATCCTTGAGACTTATTAGGTCTTCCTTGTTTTTGCACTCTAGATCTGCAAAATTTTGAGATGTGTCCAGCCTTGTTACAAGAGCGACAAATTGCTAGAGGCTTGTTGACATGATTATTGGAGCTTAGCTTCTATCTAGGTATGCGTCCTTGGATTGATGTTGCATATTCAACTCTAGTAGCAGCAGCTACTGTTGTTTTCTTGATTTACCCTATTGGGTCAAGGAAGCTTCTCTGATGGTACACCTCTAGGAATCTCTGGTACTTTCAATTTCATGATTGTATTCCAAGATGTACACAATATTATTATGCATCCATTTTACATGTTAGGTGTAGCTGGTGTATTTGGCGGCTCTCTATTTAGTGCTATGCATGGTTCCTTGGTAACTTTGAGTTTGATCAGGGAAACTACCGAAAATGAGTTTGTTGATGCAGGTTACAAATTTGGTCAGGAAGAAGAAACCTACAATATTGTAGCTGCTCATGGTTATTCTGGTTGATTGATCTTCCAATATGCTAGTTTCAACAACTCCCATTCTCTACATTTCTTTTTAGCTGCTTGGCCAGTAGTAGGTATCTGGTTTTGCTTTGGGCATCAACACTATGGCTTTCAACTTAAATGGATTCAATTTCAACCAATCTGTTGTTGATAGTCAAGGTTGTGTAATTAACACTTGGGCCGATATCATTAATCGTGCTAACCTTGGTATGGAAGTTATGCACGAACGTAACACTCACAACTTCCCTCTAGATCTAGTTGTTGAAGCTAATTCTATAGACGGCTAATTACTCAAGATGAATTGTTAGTGTCTTTCAATTCTATTATTTGTAGCAGAAAAAATCTCATTGGTTTGATTTATGATCTAGTACTTTTTTTATTGTGTTATTTATTTCTTAATGACCATTGAGAGGCCATATGAAGTGAAAGTTTTCCATATGGTTTTGGAATAGAGATGAAAACAGTGATGTTTTTGTCAACTATAATTATCCAATAGTTCAAGTACAATTGATATAGTTGAAGCACAGTGTAGATATAGTTTTTCAGGATGGAATTTGTGGCGTCAACCTATAGGGTTTTTAGATTTTTTCATCTCATCTCTGGTAGAATGTGAAATATTGCCCTTTGATTTACCAGAAGCAGAAGAAGAATTGGTAGAAGGTTATCAAACTGAATATTTAGGTATCAAATTTGGTTTATTTTACCTTGCTTCTTACCTAAATCTATTAGCTTCTTCATTCTTTGTAACAGTTCTTTACTTGGGTGGATGGAACTTATCAATTCAATTCATACCCATTCTGGAACATTTCAAATGGGATTCTATTTCTGCAATTAGCAGGGTCATTAATATAACAATCGAGATTCTAATTATATTAGCTAAAGCCTATCTGTTCTTATTTATTTCTATCACGGAAAGATGGACCTTGCCTAGGATAAGAATGGACCAATTATTGGATCTTGGGTGGAAATTTCTTTTACCTATTGCTTTGGGTAATATGTTACTAACAACCTCTTTACAACTTATTTTATCGTAACTAATTTTCTTTTTAGGTTCTTATCAAGTTTGAAATTATATCCAAATTTGATAGATCAAATCTATCAAGAGAAATAAATTTATATGAAATGATTATTCAAGGAGATTTACACATGTTCTCCATGGTAACTGGGTTTATGAATTATAGTGAAAAAGCAATATAGGCTGCGAGATACATTGGGCAAGGTTTTATGGTTACCTTATATCACATGAATCATTTACCTATTAGTATCCAATATCCCTATGAAAAATGGATCCCATCAAAATGATTTCATGGGAGGATCCACTTTGAATTTGATAAATGTATTGCTTGTAAAGTATGCGTCCGTGTATGCTCGATCAATCTACCTATTGTGGATTGGAAAGTCGGAATAGATATGGGAAAAAAATTATTAGAAAATTATAGTATTGATTTTGGAATTTGTATCTTTTGTGGAAATTGTCTCAAATATTGCCCCACAAATTGGCTAGCGATGACTGAAGAATATGAAATTTCAACCTATGATCATCATGAATTAAATTATGATCACATCGCTTTAGGACATTTACCAATATCGGTTGTTGAAGATTTAACAATTAAAACAATTCCAAGCTCAACATATTAACTTAGTATGTCTAAAGAAACTACAGACAAATTTTATGATTCAATCATTTCTCTGATTATTCAGATTGAGTTCCGATCAAAGAGTATCTAATAAACAAAATATTCCTTTTTACAAATAATGTTCGGATAATTTTGCTATGATTGATTTCTCTAATTGTACTGAGTCTAACTTCTTTGGTTTTTTTGTGTCTGATTTCTTAGATTTGATCTACATTATAGGGCTCTATGACCAAATTTATTACATAAGTAATAGTAACCATTGAAAGGTATTACCTCTTTACAATCCCTTGCCATATGTACTTTTTTGTTACAGGAATAGCAAGTGTGTTTAACTGGTTTGTGTTAATCTTTAGGTGATTCTACCTTAGCTTCTGCAAGATTCTCAGTTGTCTTTGCTTCTGGAGATTCTTCTTGTGCTTTCTTTATTTCTTGCATTGCATTGATTTGAATTTGTGCTTCATTGTATCCAACACCAATGGTATCACCTCTTAACTTTTGTGCATAGAGCTGTGATTGTAATAGATCAGAACTTTTGTGTAATTTTTCAATATGATTCTTGGCTTCTGTCAACTCAAATTCTATCTTTTTCTTGATGTTCTCCAACTCAAATATTTTCATGTTTACTTGCATAAGTTCTTCATCTAATTGTTTAATTTATTTAGTCCTTTGTTCAAAAGTTGTCTATCTATCTATTAACTATTCATTCAAATATTCAATCTTATCCTTTAAAGACATGTTTTCTTCATTCATCTTTTTGACCATTTTTCCCAAATCATTTGTAGAGCAATCTTTCAAATCTTTTCTTAATTTTTTGATGAGCATTTGCGATCCATCAACTTTCAATTTCAGTTCTTCATTTTATTTTTCAGATCTATCATGATCTTCAAAAGTTGCTTCAAGATTCTTTTTTAGATGTTTCACTTTTGCTAAGTCCATGATCTCCTCAAGTGGTTAAACTTCTCTCAGAGGACCAAAGCTTTGATACCAATTGTTAGGAATGAGAACACTGAGAGGGGGGGTGAATCAGTGTTCAACAATTTCTTATATTTCAACAACTTGAAACTTATCCCAATAAATAGATATCAAATTCAATAACCAAAGAATATAACACATAACACAAGATATGTTTACGGGGAAACCTTGATCAGAGGAAAACCTTGGTGGGAATTAGTACCCACAAATAATTGCACTAGTCTTATGAACTTGTTAGAGTTCCTTTGCCCTGTTAGGAGCATTGATTACAATGTTGAGTACAATGATCCTATTAGGAGTCTTTACAAACCCTATTAAAGGTGGATGGCAGACTGCCAGAGCTCACTGCTCAATAAGAAGAAGGCTACAACCTCTTGATAATAGATACTCACAATATATGAAAGTTGAACTATTGTTATGACACAGCTTGTCTAATCAATTCATTTTGTGCACTGAAACTCTAATTATTGGTAGAGCTTTATCTCATACTGATTATTATTCTTTTAGTGTTATCTTAATTGCAATCATTATCCATTCACCATTCAACACTCTAATATAAAATACATATTAAGTATATATACATACTCAAAAGACACGACTGAAACTAATACTTAGTCAACCCAAAATCAACATACACAACGCTTCCAAGTTAATTAGCTTAAGAGTGTTTACATGAGTGATAATAAAATCATTAAAAACATATTAAAATAGGTCCATAGCCATAACAAAATAATTTAATATGTGCTAATCAAAATCTATAGTCGGCTCCATGCTCTGTTCTTTTGAACTACTTGTGACACTTAGTTTTCCTGTAACTTCATCATATAGACATGAGAAACTTTTTAGAGAGACATGGATGTTGCATTCAAAGAGTTTATTGATTTATTCATGGTAATCTACCAAGATGATTTAACAACATTTTCCAAAGAAGAAGGGGATCATTGTGAACACCTTGAATTTTTTTTCAATAAATCTTTAGAATATGGTGTCTCTCGAAATCCCAGAAAATGTCAATTTGTAGTGACATAGGGAAAGTTGATGGGACATATAGTGTCCAAAGATGGAGTAAGGATTGACCCTGAAAGGATAAAATCTATTCAAAAGGTCACTGCTCCAAGGAATATCAAAGGTGTATAGTCTTTCCTAGGAAAGATAAATTTTGTGAGAAGATTTATTACAAATTTTGCTGAGATTGTAAAACCAATTATTAAACTATTGAAGAAAGATGCAAAGTTTAAATGGAGTGAAGAAGCCCAATAAGCTTTTGAAAGAATCAAGAAAGTAGTACAGGAGGCACCTATCTTGAAATCACCTGATTACAGTAAGCCTTTCTCTTTATTCTCATTTGCATCTTTTCATACTATTGCTGCTATTTTACTCTAGAAAGATGAGGAGGGATTTGAGCATCCTATTGAATTTTTTAGCAAATCTCTTCAAGCTACAAAGCTAAATTATGAAATGATGGAGAAGCAGTCATATGCCTTGGTGAAAGTTGTGAAATCATTCAGGCCTTATTTGGTTTGTGCCAAAGTATTAGCATTTTTCATAGTTGAAAAAGTTTCTCATAGATCTCTGGTTGCATGACCAAAGCATTTTTCCAAGTATCTAATGAAAATGGAATATTCTTTAGGATTAAAGAGACATCGCGAACAACATGTAAAATATGAAAATAGGCACATGACTTAAGTTACTTGGTCTTTTCTGAAAAAGTAACTGCAAAATTGAAGCAATTTTGAAGAACTACGGTTTTTCTCTTGGATATGCATGAAAACTAAATTAGAACTTAGGGTTTTACATACTTCATTAAATTTTAAATTTTAGAGACCATTATTTGTAGAAGGATTTTTGATAGCATTGGACAGGATTTGACATTTAAAGCAGGAAACTGACTAAGAACTCAAAAATTTTACTGACAAGATTTAAAACTAGAAAAAAACCAATAGTGGCTCTATCTAAGGATGCTTAAAATAAATTTTAATGCAAGAACCACATATCTCTGGTTGCAGACCACACAAACTACACTTACTAACCTACTACAGAAAGCAAACACACAACAAAATGAAACACACCTATATACATATGAAACAAAAACTTATTGTGCATGGAAATTTCCTTCTCAATAGAAGAAAGGTTTCAAGAATTGTCCATGCACTAGCATTTCAAATTCTTCTCCATCCATGTTTTTCAAAAGATAGGAATATTTTCCAAAACTGTGATAAACAACAAAGGGACCTAACCATAAGGATTCAAACTTCTTGTGCTTCCATTTGTCTTCAGCCCTTACATTTCATTGGAGTACTAAATCACCAGGCTGAAATTTTTTGTTACTTTCTCTCTTATCAAAAATATATTTCATCTTCTGTTGTAGTTTAACATTCTCTTTTTGACTTTCTTTTCTGACTTCATCAAGCTCTGCTAATTGCATCATTCTATCTTGCATTGGGTTAGAAACATCCAACTCTTGTTCTTGAATAAACTTATATACTGGCATTAAATTATTCATGGGAATTCTAGATTCTAAACCATATACAAGTTCAAAAGGTGACTTACCAGTTGCTTTTTTCACTGTTATTCTATCAGCTCATAGAGCAAGTTTTAATTTTGTGTGCCAAGCTCTTTTATTCTTTTCAAGGGTCTTCTTCAAGATTTTCAATATTATTTTATTGTTGGATTCTGCTTGGCCATTTTCTTGAGGATGATATGGGGAAGAATAAGACATCATAATCCCATACTCATCACAAAAATCTTTAATCTCATCTGATCTAAAGCACATAGCATTATCCATTATTAATTTTGCAGGAACACCAAATCTGGTTAGAATGTTTTCCATCAAAAAATTAGTGACCACTTTGATAGTTGCTTTCTTTGTGGGAATTGCTTCTATCCACTTTGTAAAATAATCGGTAGCAACAAGTATCCAACTATGTCCTCCACTTGATTTCTCTGAAAAATTCTCCAATGAAGTCAATGCCCCACATAGCAAAAGGTGCTTCAGCACTTATAGGGTTTAATAATAGGGCACCTGAGAATTTCAATTTATTGGAAAAACTTTGGAAAGGTTCACATTTTCTAAAAAATGCATGAGTATCCTTGAATAAGCTAAGCCAATATTAACCAGCTCTCAAGATTTTATGGGCAGTGGTCTTAGTAGAGAAATTTCCTCCACATACTCCAACATGTATCTCAACTAATACCTTCTCAGCTTGGCTCTAATCTAAGCATAATAAAAGTACACCATTTCTATCTTTCCAATACAAATCTCCTTGAACTAGGGTGTAATTTTGAGCTTGTAATCTGAGATTCCTTTTTCGATTATCTATCATAACTTTGGGACACTTGGTATTTTTTAAGTAATACATGATATCAACATAAAAATGTTGTCTTTCAATACTGGTTATTGTTGAATCTTGTACTTTTATGTTGTTTACTTGCACCAAGTCTAAGTTTTCTTCTATCATAAGTTTTCCTAGACCTTTTCCTCTCACCAATTTAGTAATATGGATTTCTAAGTTAAGCTCTTGAATTATATTAATCCATTTACACCTCTTACCAGTCACTTCTAATTGAGTAAGGATGTCCTTTACTGCTGAGTGAGGTACACATGCTAATACTTTGGCACAAACCAAATAAGGCCTGAATGATTTCACAACTTTCACCAAGGCATATGACTGCTTCTCCATCATTTCATAATTTAGCTTTGTAGCTTGAAGAGATTTGCTAAAAAATTCAATAGGATGCTCAAATCCCTCCTCATCTTTCTAGAGTAAAATAGCAGCAATAGTATGAAAAGATGCAAATGAGAATAAAGAGAAAGGCTTACTGTAATCAGGTGATTTCAAGATAGGTGCCTCCTGTACTACTTTCTTGATTCTTTCAAAAGCTTATTGGGCTTCTTCACTCCATTTAAACTTTGCATCTTTCTTCAATAGTTTAATAATTGGTTTTACAATCTCAGCAAAATTTGTAATAAATCTTCTCACAAAATTTATCTTTCCTAGGAAAGACTATACACCTTTGATATTCCTTGGAGCAGTGACCTTTTGAATAGATTTTATCCTTTCAGGGTCAATCCTTACTCCATCTTTGGACACTATATGTCCCATCAACTTTCCCTATGTCACTACAAATTGACATTTTCTGGGATTTCGAGAGACACCATATTCTAAAGATTTATTGAAAAAAAATTCAAGGTGTTCACAATGATCCCCTTCTTCTTTGGAAAATGTTGTTAAATCATCTTGGTAGATTACCATGAATAAATCAATAAACTCTTTGAATGCAACATCCATGTCTCTCTAAAAAGTTTCTCATGCATTTATTAGTCCAAATAGAATTCTAAGATATACATAAGTCCCCCAAGGAGTAGTAAATGAAGTCTTGAACTATTCTGATTCTTTTACTAGTACTTGGTTGTATCTTGAAAATCCATTCATCATTGATAATAGCTCACAACCAGTAACTTTATGTAACATTGCCTCCATATTAGGTAAATAATAATTGTCTTTCAGAGATGCAATGTTCAAATTTTAGAAATCAACACATAATCTTATGACACCATTCTTCTTTCTCACTAGTACTAGATTAGAAACCCAAGTTGAATGTCTGATAGGCTGGATAATCCTTGCATCTTTTAGTTTCATCAACTCTTGTTGCATCTTAGGAGCTAAAAATGGATTGATGGGTCTCTGTTTCTATATGAATGGTTTTACATCTGATTTTAATGGGATTTCATGTTGAAAAAGGTCTTCCCTATAAGATTTAAAATCTTCATAAAACCAAGCAAATACATTTTCTTAATAATTTTATCAAATTTGTTCTGACATGGGAATCTAATCCTTTTCCAATATATACTATCTAAGGAGTGGTCTCTGATCCTAAATTTATCTCTTCCAAATCCTCAACTTTATCATTGCTTATTTTTTATGAATGATCATTCTGATCATTAAACAATGTTTCTAGTTCTACCAATCCCTTAGGAATCTGATTAGAACTTAGTTGGACAACCTCATTCCCCAAAACACAATCCCTACCATCAATGACCTCAAGTAAAGAGTTTCAATCTATGTGTTGGTCTTTATAATGGTCTAGGCATTGAATAAATCTAAGAATATCTTGGTCATCTTCAAATACTTGCCAGTTGTAAATATTGTCAGGGAAAACTGGTCTTTTCTTGATCTCAACTATTGATACCCCATTTAACGTCAAATCATCAGTTTTCAAAGCAACATTAACTAAGAAATCTGCCATAATGTTTTTGGACCTTTCTATCTAGTTAATATTAAAGGCATCAAAAGATTCAATTTGGTCCCAAATAGCATGCTTATACATTTCTAGTCTATCATTTTCACAACATATTTGGACTTGACTTGGGCTACTACTAACTCTCAATCACCATAAACTTTTAGACATTTTATTCCATGTTTAGCAGCAATGTCTAGCCCTAAAAATAAAGCCTCATATTTTGTTGTATTGTTTTTACATTGGAATGATAACATAAAAGAATACTTAAATGTTGTACCAAATGGAGAAATAAGTAAAAAACCAACTCTTGATCCTTCTTTAGAATAGGCTCTATCAAAATACATCTTCCATAAACCATCATTTTGTGTAACCAACTCCTCAGCTAAAGGATCGACATTTTTACATTGATGAGCACTCCTCTTCACTCTAAAGCTCTCCATATCAATATATACACAATAGTTGATATTATTATCTTCATGTAACTCAATTATATGAGGTTTCCTACCTTCTCTAGACACCTTGAAATTATTCCCAGCAATATTGAAAGTGGCATAAGATAAATCACACTGAATACTGCCCCCATTGAAGCACTTCATTTTCTGGATAGCAACATGTCATAATATGGTGGGATATCAACCACCAGTACACTCATTTTCAATACTGTATCAGTGCATATAGCTAACTTATAAGGTAAGGCCTCAATGGTACCAACAACAAGGGTCTCTCTTGAACCCATTTCTTGACATCTCCCATGAGGAGTATCAACTTGTAATCCCATGGATCTCATGATTTCTGCAGGCATGACAGTATTGGATGCCCCTAAATCTATCATGCAATTTTTGAGCATCTTACCATTAATTACCAATGTTAGGAAAAAAGGATCAACAATTCCTATGGAAGTATTTGTGTTTAGATAAATCTAAGGGATCTCAGAAATCATTCCCTCAGGCTCTTTTCCCTTATTGTTAGATTTCTTTTCAACAAATTCTAGTTTTTGAGGTTTCACTGGAGATAAATTGTTTAACACTAAAAGGACCTTTTCTTTATGCTCTTTTATCCTCATCATTTCTAGAAATTGGACCTTGATAGTCATTTGAGATAGATATTGGCCCATATCAACTAGATTATATTTTATATCAGAGGATTTTGGTTTTTCTACAATGATATTATTTTCCTCTATTTGAATATTCAGAGTAGACTCTTCCTTCTTAGATTTCTTATTTTCAACTTTGGAAGAGGAAGCACTTGCTTCTGGCACTTTATCCTTTCCTTCATGTATATCTTTTGAATCACTAGCTTTGCTTACAATTTTAACCTTAGGTTTATTTACATTTTCCCTAGGTCCATCTCTTTTTGGTATATACTTGACATCTGTCTTATTTTCTTTGATAAATATGCATGTTGGCTGACTACCTACATCACCCACTACTCTATTTCTCAAACGGTAGTTATTTATTGCTTTATTTACTAGATCAGCAATTATTCTAGCATTTTCTTCATCAAAAGGTTTTCTTATTGTCCTAGATTCTTAAATATTTTGTGCATAGCATCTTATATCATCAACCTCCTCTTCTTCACTGTCAAATAGGACTTGTTGGTGATATACCTCCATTCTTCCTTGTGAACCATACATTTCATGGTTCTCCACTTCATCTTCAGAATCTATGTCAGGGCATGCATACGAATTAGTCATATCACATATGTTATGATCACATAGCTCACCCTCTTCACCTTCTTTCTCTTCATTAGAACTTATATCTAGGGCTACAACACAAAAATCTAGGTTGTGTGGGCTTGACAAGCCTCACACCAATAAGTGTCACTGCACATGTTTACAACATTTTTTTGTAGAGGGTCAGGGGTCCTATTTTTTGGTTTATCTTTTCTTGGTGGGCCAATAATCTTTCCATCCTTGAATTGGGTACCATAGGGATGATTCTGCATCCTATTTTGTGGATTATAATTATTGTTATAGGATGGTCTGTTATTTTGTGGAGCCTTGTATTCTTTATATTCAGGTTCTTTTCTCATACTAAATCGTGCATCATCTCTTCTACCCATCTTCCTTGACACCCTTTTGTCCATTTCTATGTTCACAGCTATTTTATATGCATCAGTTAGACTTCTAGGATTTTTATCTCTAAGAGCATAACCCATCTTAGAATCAAAAGCATTTAGATATGTAGATAGACATACCTTTTGATCCAGTTTTATTTTTTGAAAAAGCTTGTGCATGGCTCTTTGAAATCTTGTGTTAAATTCAGTAACCTCTTCATTGAAGTTCTTCTTTATGTTATTGAATTCATTTAACAAGAATCCTTCATTAGTTTTGTCACCATAGTGATCTTTAAATAAATCTATTAACTCTTCCATACATGTTATAGAACCATTAGACAATCATCTAAACCATTCCCTAGCATCCTCTACGAAGGATTGAACAAAGAGCTTCATTAGGACATCTTCATGATTAATATTCAAATTATATATGATATTTATAAATTTTCTGAGATGTGCTTCACAAGAAATAACATTGTTTCCTTAAAAATTTGGGAGTTTTTCCCCAATATCATTAGGTACTACATTTGGATAACCAGGAATGCCAATAAAAGTAAATTGTTTATACCTTTCTGAATGCAATGTCTTCCTTTGAAGTTTGTCATCATCTTGGAAAGAGGAAACTTTAGCTTTTGAAGAGGTAGCATTTTCAACACTAGCATAAGAATATTTAGAAGATTGTAAGAAATCAATCTTCTTCTTCATCTCCAAGGTGGCAGCTTCAGCTTCTGCCTTTTCCAACATCTTTGCAATGGTTTCTTTCTCCCTTATTTATCTTTCAAGATCAATATCTAGCTTAGACATTTGTTCTGTCTAGACTTTATGATTTTTTGGTTCCTCAACTTCATTTCCAGTAACTTTATTTTTTCCTTTATCTCTAAAGTCTTGAGGACCAAAACCCTTGTGAGTGATTGGAGTCTCTTGGTCTCTACGAGACCTCTCAACATTTTTTGTTGCTTGATGTCTTAAAGATCTTCTTATAAACTTATCAACATCTTTTTTATCATTTTTTTTCTTTTTAAGATCTTTTTTTCTCTTCCTTTGTTGAATAAGGGCCAACTGCCTCATGAGGATTCTTTCCTCTTCAACAAGCTCATCAGAGGGAACTTCAGAATCTGAACTAATAGTGTTTGTCCCTTCTCTCTCACTAGAAGTAGTTGTAATTGCATATGTTTCTAATCCTAGGTCGGGGGCTTCTCCATACTCTGAGGTGTTCCCCTCATGAGTGGATTGATTTGCATCTTTTCTTCTAGTGTTGTTTTCTTGATTTCCTGGAGAAGAGTTATCTATGTTGGCTTGGTTCTTCTTCTCTCTCCAAGACATTCTGGTCCTAGAAGTAGTTGGGATTCCACTATCCAACTCAACTTCAGGATTATCTCTCATTCTTGACCTTGTATTCATTTTGAAAGGCTATGTATGAATATTGAAATTTACTTTAGCACTGATTACAGAGATTTTGTTTTAGAGTCACCACCCAACACAAGTTTGGGCAAGATACTACACAACTTAAATATGAGTACTATAAGAATGACCTAGATAGGAAAACTCAATTGTGATATTTGTAACTCAATCTTCTTCAACTAGAGATTTTGGGATAATTGTTTCTATTACCAAGTAGAGTCGCCAATTTGTTAGGGACGTTTCTTGCAAGTTCTTAAAATAGTGTGAATGCTTTCTCTTTATATTTCCAATTTAACTTATGCAAGAGAAATCCTAATTATTGAGGACTAATTCCTCCTTCGACTTTGAGATCCACAGGCTCAAGCGGGTGTACCTTCAAATGACTACTGACTTTCAATATCTATTATAGTGGATTAGGTCTCTTACTAGATTGCTAAATGCCTTTTACTGTATCAACAGATAGAAAACTATGCAAATGACTATAATCAATCTAATACAGAGCTTAATAATGCAAACCATTAATTTAACAATAGAAAATAGTAATGTAATAAGGATTCTCATCCTTCTTCCTTTTGTAGTTCTCTGAACTTAGGAGGGTTAACCTAGTGATTCTCTCTTGAAAGAATCAGAAAATTGAATTGTATTCTTTGAAACAATTGCTTAAACTTATATGTATTTGTAACTGAAATGTAAATGATTGATTATTTTTTAATATTGGATGATGATTAACTGTTTTCCAAACCCTGAACCAATGCCTAATCCTTGGGCAAAGAGTTAATATCAAATGTAAATCCACAATAACTAATTAATGTAAATACATGTAATTTGGGTATAATGCCTTACAGACTACCTTTCACTCCAACACCCCTATTATCAAATTCTAATACTAATGCTTAGCTCTCTGGGATCACCTATAAGAATTACTCCTTCCTTGAAAGAACTCACAAGCAACTACACAATCACCTTGTAATTGGTATATCTAAATGCCTTGCAAATTAAACACACAAGTGCTAGAAAAAAATTATAAAGAGACAACACAAGATATAGGACATAAACTGCAATGTATTTTATTAATGTTGTTACTACTTCAAATACATTCAATAGACAATAAGCACAAAAAAACATACAAAATTGAGTAGTCTGGCTTACAATTATATTTCACTTCTCATCTCCTCTTTTACAAAACGATACAAATGTTGTACATATAGTCTAAACCATCTTGGAATCCTTAAAATCAAGGATGCAACAAGCTTTAGATTGTTTAATACCTAACCCTAAAAGCTAGAAGAAGACAAAAGACAAGAAGACTCCAAGCGGTGGAAGGAAAAAATAGGAATACAAGAAAATTAGATCTTTGAAATCTTTTGCTAGCTGGCACCTTTGTCTGAATAAATTCTGGATAGCCTCCAATAGTTTTTGCGAGATTTAGTGACCACCATTATAGGCTAACACACACTAATCTTTTAGATGACTAACCTCCTTGTGCTCAAAGATCAGGTGTCAGGTGTCCTTTGACTCTTCATCTATGATGTCAAGGTTAGTTGTCACAGGCTTCTTCTTCTTGGGCTCCATAAGAACATCCCATGCTACTCACTAATCTTTTAGATGACTAACCTCCCTGTGCTCAAAGATCAGGTGCCAGGTGTCCTTCGACTCTTCATCTATGATGTCAAGGTCAGTTGTCACATGCTTCTTCTTCTTGGGCTTCATAAGAACATCCCATGCTACTACATCTTCCTCTACAGGCCAATTAAATATTTTAATGCTTTCAAGTTGTGCATTTTTCCTCTCCCATCTAGCATCTTTTATGCTCTTGACACCTATTACAAATTTATTGAAATCTGTTTCGGTCTTAAATGCCTCATCCAAGGTTTTATTAAACCTTTCCAAATCTAATTCATTGGTATTAGAAATAAATGCCTATTTACTAGGCAGTAATAAATCAAATTCATTTCTCCAAATCTCCACTACTTTGATCTGATTGTCCTCTATTCTGATTGAAGGAACAAACTTATTATAATTAGACCCAAACATATTCAATCTAGTCTCTATCTGATTTTCCTTTCCCTTGAAAAAGGACAAGGTTACCCCAATTTGATCTTTTTCATCACCTACTTGTGTGACTATCTCTGGTAGGTCTGCCCTAAGTGGCTGCAGGGATGATAACCTTTCAAATAAACTGGTCCTAACTGACCAAGTCCCAAAGTAGGGGTTCAATATTGATACAAAACTAGTTACCTCTACTTGTAGTCCAGGTAACTTGTTGTAGGATCCATGAACTAAATCAACCTTATCTTTTAGGATTTTAATCCTATGCTGCAAACTATTTAGAAAGGCTTCTAAAGCCACACTGTTCTTCTCTTCATCTTTCTGCTCTTTTTCCTTCTGAACATCCCCTATATCCTCTGTTTGCACAAGTGCATCTTCAGCCTGTTTACGTTCAACATGAACAACCTCTAGGATCTTTTGTAACTTCTGAGTTAGATCTGCTATTATTTTCTCCATAGCACTAATTTTAATTAAACCCAACTCTCTATCTTTTGCAATGAGGCTTGTTTCATTAAATAACTTCTAATACTTGTTAGAAATTTGCACATCTTTTGCTTCATTCAAATTAGAAAAGTGGGTTATGGCCTGTGAAATTTTTAGATCCCCTATATTGTGCACAGACCAAATTATTTTAGCCCCTTCCATCTTCTCTTGTATATTGATTAGTGATGACTTTTGATTTTTGGGAGCTAGAGCCCACATAGCTAGGGTTTGAGATTGTGCCTTGTCACCACACCCTTTGATCATCTCCCCTACTTGTGTCTCTATTGAGAACTTGATGTCTGGTTGCCTTCTAATTTGATCTATGATGAAGGATGAAGCCAGGTCCAATCCTTTTACAAGTAACATGCCACTAGATTTCACTAGTTGTCTAGCCTCATCAAGGGTCATATTTTCAGATTTTGGATCATATTCTTGGAGAGCCTGTAAGGCTTCACTTGTTATGGCTTCTCAGTCCATCCAATTTCAATTTTTCCCCCACTTTTTGTTGTTTTTCCCATATAAGGAATTATTTGAATTCTTTGGTCTTTATGAATTCATCAACTTTTAAGAATTCCTCCTGCTGCAATTCCCTTTCATCCTGACACAATAAGAGAGGCATCTCAACATTATCATATGTATCTTCTCTTTTCTTTTTTCCTACTCTTATGAACTTTCTCAATTGGTGATCATAGGCACTTGTTCTAGTGAATAGTGCACTTACTTTGTCCTTTTTCCTCTTCTGTATCTTGACAACAGAAGGTTCCCCTGCTTCCACCTTTTTCTTTTTATGTGGAGGTTCAAAAACTACCTCAGCCTCATGTCCCTGTGTTAGGTCAATTGTGTTTTCCTTAGTCTGAGGTGGCTGATCCATAGGTAGTGGGATGTGTACAGAGTAACTACTACTATATTCTAAGGATTATTGTTTATTAGGACCTCTGTCCTTATCCTCAATTTGTTCCTCTAGCTGATTATAAAGTGTACCATATGATTCAATCATCTTATCTAAACTTTGTAGATAAGGCAAACCTGGGAAATATCCTCTAAATGGGATCCCTTTCTTCTTGAGTTGTTTCTCCAAATCCATTAATTCTTGATACTTTTTTGTCCTTGCTGAAATTTCATCCTCTTCAAGGATGTTCCTGATCAAGTCCTCCTCTTCACATGGCTAATGTTCTTTAGTAATTGGAATGGTGGGTGTCAGAAGTTTCTAGGAACTTTTTATGAAACCTTCTATATCAATGTATCTATATAGGGCTTCATTCATTTTGTAATGCCTCAAACATCTATTCACAGCATCATAAGCCATCTTATCTATTGTAAATTCAGAGTCAATAAATTTTCTTAGTGCGAATGTTCCTTTCCTATGTGGAGCCAAATGCTCCCTATCTGTCAGCATGAGATGCCATATAAACTCCATGATAGCAATTCTAGGTGGTACTCTATATGGAAAAAATATGTGGTGGTTGGGAGAAACCATATACTCTAATCAGAGTGAAATTATGATGATAATAAAAGTCTTCCTAGTTGTGATCTCCATTCTATTTATCCACAAACTTGCAGGGCCTCATGAGTTGTAACTCTTTGATTGGTAGCCTAGTCATATTGACTCCTAAATTGCTCAATAAGGGGTATACTACCCAGTTCTCAAATGAACAAAACTCATTCTCTCTAGATGTGTAATTCCATACCCTCAACCAAAGTTGCACGGGGTAGGATTGACCATGATAAAATATTATAAAATGCAGATTGTGTTGATCCATTATATTAAAATTGTAGAACAAAATAAAATGCATGAGCAATGCACATTGCATAAATTTAGGGCTTCCTACCTTGTTCTGGATATCCACAAATCCCTGGTGCATTTTATCAATTACATATTGAATGTAATCATAATCAGTACCGACATAGGGACTTTGCAAGTCCATAATTATCATTAACATATCAGATTATACTCTCTCTCTCTCTCTCTTCCACTATCAACCCCTAAGACTCTACACAGGGCATTAGAAATGTATTTCATATAAAATTCTAGGTCTTTGAATAAATATGGTGCATTATCACTAGGAATAGGGGCTATATAATTCCTGGTTCCTTTTGGCACATGGGCCTGAATCAATTTGGACACAATGTCAAACTCCTTAGTATAGATAGCAGGTAGGGCCTTCAAATTGATCTCTGTTGTGCAGGGGTTATACATATTAAATGCTTTCATGAATGATGCCCTATCAAAGGTTACTATAATCATGCCATCATCTTTCTTAATGGATTTTGAAATGGTGTCATACCTACTCGCTAGTTCCAATATCAAATCAACATCTACAAATAGATCAGGAACTACTAGTTTTTCTAACCCTGACATCCAAGGGTTTGACACGGGCACAAGAACTTCACTATTCTTATGGAAGTATTTAAACAAGTGATAAACTAAATAGTCAGGTGTCTTTGCATGCCTAATATAATCAAAATTGTCACCAATTTACTCGTCATTTACCTTTTTCGTTGATTGGATCTTGGAAGGAGTTGTATGAACTCCTCTGAGTAATTATTCTTTCCTTTGAAATCATCATCTCCGCTTTTCATTCTAGTTGAGGAAACTCTCACTACTCTTCTCATGTTCTTTTTTTCTAAATTGAAACTGATCAATTCTTCTTTCTTTACTTTGTAAAGTCTGGATGGCTCTATTCTCTTGAAAACACTTATCACTTATGAAAATTTCGCTCTAAAAATTGAAACTCTTGGTGAAATGAAATGATCAACGGTAATGCCTACTTATTCAAAGAAATCAATGCACAAACCTTACTTCAAAATCATTTATTTGCCATTCAGTCACTTCTTTCATTACTTCTACATGTTGTGATATCAATTTTCCATTCTAGCCATGGCATTTGAAACTGAGAGGTGATCAATTTTGAATGATTAACTTTTCTATTAAAACCTTATTATATTCGAAATAAGATTGGGATTTGATATGATTTGCTCATTTATCACAACTCAACAACTCTTTAAACATGTTGTCATAATCTCTAAGCTTTGATTGGCTAACAACTGTAGAACATGGCGCAGAAGAAAACCTTATATTTTACCTTGCTCTTACTCTAGTTCCCTTCAATGACTACGTGACTGTATGATCTCTTTGTTGTAGAGAGTTACCTTTAACTCTGGTTCTTTTCTAAGACTTAACGATCACCATACGATCAACATCTCAATCAACGTTCATCTCTTAATCATTGATTTAATTCTCTTAACTCACATTCCTTTTGAGACTCTGTGACTAAGGCTTTGAATAACACTTACTTAAACCTTTAGTTCCTTTTAGAGACTACGTGATTATGAAAAATCAAATTTGCTTTAAGATTTCACTAACTCTGAGTTTCTTTTGAGATTACATGACCATCACTAGATCTTCCTTCAATTAGATGGTTTGCGTGTAATCTCATATACATTTTGTACTTTCTCTTTTTGATCTAAGACTTCGCGACTTCCCTTTGATCAAATTTTAATCTAATGGTTCCCGTGCAATCTCATTAGCTTTTCTCTTAACTGTAGTTTACTCTAAGACTTTGTGACTTAAGCTATCTCCAAGTCACTAAAATAATTTCTTAACCTCTGGTTTGCATTGAGACTTCATGACTAACTCAGATCTTTGAATGACTTAGACACGTGTTCAAATCTGAATCACCATCGCTGAATCACTGAACTTTCTTTAACTATTTGACTTTTATCAGTGACTTCATGCTATCCACTATATCTTTTTCTTTTCACAGTTCAGCTCATCTCAATGAAAACTTCACTTGATCTTTACTTATCTTCTATTAACCATAGTCCTTATTGAGACTTCACGACTAACTAGATCTTGTTGTCACTTTATAATTTATCTAACTCTAGGTTTCTTTTGAGATTGAATGCTAGCCTTTGGATCCTTTTCTAATCTAACAATAGTCGCTATACCTTTTAATCTTTCATCCATCTGAACTTTCATCTTGTGACTTCATGCTGGCCACAGGATCAACTTTACATCTGACAGTAGTCGCTTTATCTCACAACTTTTAACTTAACCCTTTCTTTCAAAAGAGATCTCGCGATTGAAGGATTTTAACTCATCTCTTAACCTTGGTTTATTTGTGAGACACCACGACTGAAGAAACTCGAAGTCACTTTAAGATTTCTTAACTGAAGAGTTAGTTGCGAGACTTCACGCTCACTACTAGAATATCTTTTAAATCAACGGATATCATTGAATCTCATATCTTTTGACTTAACTCTTATTTTGTTTCACGATCACGTGACTGCTTGAGAACTTCAACCCTTCTTTAAACTCTGATTAGCTTTCGAGACTGTGTGACTGAATGATCTCAAAGTCGCTAAAGGATTTTCTAACTCTGGGTTTTCAAACAAGACTTTCCGCACACCACAAGATCATTATCTTCATCAACAGCCCACGTGAAATCTCACAAACATAGAAAGTATATTCTTTTCTCTTCGTGGCAACATGACCAAAGCATTTTTCCAAGTCTCTAAATAAAATGGAATATTCTTTAGGCTTAAAGAGACATCGCGGCCAACATGTAAAATATGAAAATAGGCACATGACTTAAGTGACTTGGTCTTTTTTGAAAAATTAACTACAAAATACAAGCAATTTTGAAGAACTAGGGTTTTTCTCTTGGATATGCATGAAAAATGATTTAGGACTTAGGGTTTTACACACTTCATTGAATTTTAAAGCTTAGAGACCATTGTTTGCAGAAGGATTTTTGATAGCATTGGACAGGATTTGACATTTAAAGCAGGAAACTAACTAAGAACTCAAAAATTTTACTGGTAAGCTTCAAAAATGGAAAAACAACCAACAGGTTCTCAGGAAAGGTTATTTGGAAAGAACCATCCATTCTGCCAATCAATAACCAACAGTCCTCTATGCTAACAAATATTTTCCAGAAGCTTGTTGTTTATCTCTCCAACCAAGAAGACAAACTCATATGGGAACCCTCCAAAGATTGCAAATACATAGTGAAGGAAGGATAGAGAGCACTACAACATCTTGAGAATAAAAAATATAAGAGAAGAGATTTCTTCTTTTTCTGGAACTCCTGTGGTCTACCCAAAGCAGGTTTCTTTACGTGGGTATCTTTACAGAACATTATCGTAACAAGTGAAAGCTCTCAAATGTAAGGATAGCAGAACAATTTAAGTATTTTCTTTTCGATAAGGAATTGGAGACAATGGATCATATTCTCCTCAATTGTGAATTTGCAACACAGTGTTGGATGTTTATCATCAACAAGTAAAACATCTCAATGCCTTTACCAAATAAACTATGTGATCTATTTTGAATCATGACCCTTAATTTGCATGAACTCAATATTTTCTTTCCTTTGGAAATGAATTCCTTCAGCAGTGGTTTGGGCCATCTGGTGGGAGTGTAATAAGAGGTTTTTTAGAAGATTAGTTTCTCCAATTGACGTTGTCACAGCCTAGCTAGAACTCTCAATATCAGAGATCATAAAGGCCAACCTCTCCACAATCAAGTATAATTATTATTTATCAGTATGGGATGGATGGATAGTAAGAGAATGGGAACACATTCATATACCCATTGGTATAGTTCTGAATTGGAGCTCATTTCATAGGATAGATAGAAGTAAGGTTATATGGCAACCCCCAAAAAGGATGTCATCAAAATAAATTGTGATGGGGCCTCTAGAGGGAACCTAGGATAGTATCGAATTGGAATATGCATGAGAGATTTGTTAAGAAAACTACTTCCTATGAGAGCTTCACTAATTAGTCCGATAAAAAATAATGTGGCAGAGGCACAAGCTCTCCTAGCTGGGCTGATTTTGACAAAACAAGGTGGAATGCACAAAATTCATGTTGAGGGAGATGCATTAGTAGTCATTAATACTTGCATTAAAAATTCTATTCATCATTGGCAGTTGGCTTACATTTTCAAGAATATATGGAAAATTCGAAAGTCCTTCATGAATTATAATATCTCTCACACCCTTTGTGAAGGAAACAAGCTCACATACTAGTTATCTAATTATGGATGTGATGGCAATGATGTGCAGTCATTTAATCCAAATCAATTTGCACAGGATAATTCAGACTTTCAAGCTATAATTGTTGATGATGTCAGCAAAATCATGTATTAATATTTGAAATTTATCTTCATGTACAACAAGATCTCTTCGAATGTACACATGGCACACACACAAGTTGCTTACGACATAATCAAAAGGTAAGGTCAATTTGCTTACACCATCAAACTTCATCACAAAGTATTCTATTAGATTGAGCACATGATAATGTTCAATCAAAATAATGTCAAACTCAGTTGATGGTTGTATTTTAAATATGGCAGCTTTCTTCATTTATGTTTAAGCTCGATGTTAAGGATTGTGATCTAATCACATGCCCAAGATTAATCCTTCTATACACTTGAAGCTACTTATAACACAAGGCTGAAAGTGTAGATTATAATCAGTTTTAATTATGTGTTGCACGTCCAAGTGAGCATTTTCTAATCTTGCCTCTTCTTGGGGAAAATCATGGCTTCACATACCAGTCTGAGCTGTAGAGAGTGTAGGCAAACTCACTAGGAGAATATGTCATGGAATGACCGAATCTTTTTGAGAGTTGAAGACAATTAAATTACCATCTCCATGCACATTGATGACTCTGTTCTGGATAGTATGTTCATGCTCTGTAGCACACACATGCGATGAGCAGTCAAGGAATTCCTTGGTGAAGACATTACAACTCCTAGGGAAAAATGATGCTTATTCCTATCTCAAGTGATGTCAATTTTCTTATCAAATGCTATGGACCTTTTACAAAGCACCCAATTGTTGCACATTATATATAACAAAATTGTCAACAAGGATTTTCTGCATTTGGATAAGTTTGATAGGGCAGTACATGATTATAATCTATGGCATGGGCTCAACCTTCTTGGGGGTTTATTTCCTAGACATTACATACAAAAGTGTCATGCTTATATGCTAATTTATGAGAACATCAAACATTCCCTAGACAAGAAGAGTTATTGGCATCTACAAAATTCCATCTACGTGCATGATAGAAATTAATGAGGACATTGCATTAAGAATTCACACCAGAGTTGTTGCACTTTTGGACATTCTCAAGGCAGATAATGTATCAGAGGTACGCCCACAAGAATCCTCACATTTGTGTGTACAAATCGTAGACAATGAATTTGCACAACAATCAGGTTCGACACAAGTTCCAGACCTTAACATTAGTCCTACAACTAAGATTCAATCTTCCAATTGGGGGGATGTAGTTGTTGATAGTCAGACTGAGTAGGATGGTTAGAACAATCAGAATACAAATGAAATGGAGGAGCATGGTCATGAATTGGGGTGGCCGAGTGAGATGCTCGAGCCTCTATATCTGCATCTACAGGGTGGTGATTGTTCAACTATTGATGTTGATCCTTTGGAAATGGAGGAATGAACAAACTTCGAGATGGATTTTTGGTTTCTTCCCTAGATAGTTAATCAAAAGAAAATATTGTTTGGTCTCAGTTTTAGGGCATAATGGTTTTGATAGATCAATTAAAATATGGATTACAATGTAAATATACCACACTACATATGCTACTAAATATGTAATGTTCATTTATGGTAGTGGTTTGGTCTAATGTTTAGAAGACAATTTCATTTTTTTTGTAATTCCTGTCATTATAGCTATCTTTTGTAACCGGGCTAGGATATTGGGTTTTCATATTGGTTCTTTCCCAATTGAGCTCTCAAACTAGGTTTATTAATAATATTAAATATTGGTGGTTCACCCACTTTTGATTAAAAAAAACATTGGACAATCGCATAGATAATTTATAAAGATGAGAAAATGATGAGATTTGAAGATTGAATATTTGAGTTCAAAAAAATGGTACCAAAGATTATTGTACACATGATAAAGGAAAAAAATACAAGTGTCCGATGCTTCAATATGTTCCAAGCCCATATCCTTACACTGGACACTATCTTTTCAAAATTTATAACAGAGGTAAGGGCGTTGGCAGGGAAGCAATGGAAGGACCATGCAATAAACATGACTACTTGTATAGAAGAAATTGGTGAGAAAAGTTGAGAGTAGAGATCACTTGCCAAGGTCCTATGGTATACATTGGGAATACAAATCCAACCCTAAAGTTCAATTTTTATTAGCACAACCAAATGGATGAAGGGAGCTAATGCATAGCTCAAATTAAAGGGGAATTTGGTATTCCTTTTGAAGGATATTGATTAAGGGATTGACAATGGATCTAGAAAATAATTGAAAATGACTGATTTAATGATATATATGAAAGAAAATACAATATTGGAGAAGGATTTGTGCACCTTGAAATGAATTAGGAGGTTATATTCCTTGAAACTGCAATTTTCAATCACAGAGATGTTGTAGATTGAAACCATTCTGGATCTGGGACCCTGGCGCCTGTAACTTTGACAGTGAAAATATGAGGCCTCCAAGAACAAGTCAACTTTTCAGGTACAAGTTGAGATTAAACTACACCCCTTTTTTTTATTATGTACTTTTTTATTATGATCTCTAAGATAACCCCAAAAATGCTCGGATCCAATTCTGTAGATCCCAAAACCTATTCCTACACCCAGAAAAAAAGGAAATTGTTTGTGGAAGAGGGGCTTGCCTTGGTCAAGTCCCAGTTTAGGAATTAACCTTGAATTTAAATGAAGTAATAAATGCTAACATGTAATAGAGATTAGATCTGAAATGAAGTGTATCGTGCAATGTAGATACTATTACCTCTTTGACTGTTATCAAGAATGTTGATGCATTAGCTTTGACTCCACACAAAAACCAAAAGGAAATCATGCAAGACAAAACCTTATAAAGATGTTTTGTAAATTTCTAATGAATGATGCCAATGTCCTTCCAAGAAACTCATTTTCTTGGCTCAATGGGGAAAGAAGCTTGATCCATAGAAGATGCCTTGAATACTTGAAGACTTGAATGCTAGAATGCCACTTGAAATTGCACTTGGATGCTCAATGTTTTTCTTTATTGCTTAATCAATGGTTTCTTGACAATAATCGTTGCATGCTCATAATGATGACATGTCTCTAAAATGAAGGAAGAGGGAGATATTTTTATATTACATATGAAAATAGAATTATGCAGGCCGACCATGGATCTGAAACCCTCATGAATGTGCTAGATAAGACCCAGGGTCCAATCTTGAATAAAAAAACCAGGGATAAAGTCAAACTTTGACTACACCCCTAGGGGGTGCGGTCGAACCTCTCCATAAATTTTCTTGCTTGTGATTGGAGGGCGTGGCATATAATGTTTGCAGCATCTAGAAGGTCAATTGATTCTAATATCAAGAGCAAATTCCAAGATCATAGCATGAAGGGGGAATTTTGCAATTGGATAAAATAGGGGAGGATGTTTGGAAATAAGATCCTACCTCAATTTTGCATAAATTAGGGAGGATTAGGGAATAAATAAGGACCCATATGTTAACAAAGTATATATTTAAGTGCAATATGAAGCTCAATCAAAGGAAAAAATTCTAAAGTGGGCCCAAATAATCCTAAATTGAGCACAAATCAAGTGCTTACTTTTTAGGAAAATACATTTAACCTCCACTTTAGCGGGAGTATGAGGCAAGCTCATATTCAGAGTAATGAAAGAGATGAAAGAGAGAAAGAGATGAGAGAGAAAGTGATCATGGTGAATAAGAGCGATGAAACATCACTAAGCTTAAGGACCTCAAGCCCCCAAACAAAGGATCTCAAGTCAATATCTATGCATAAGGATGATGACATTAAGTTTTTTCATTAGTATACTTAAAGTGAAAAACATGATAAAGGTCATCGATATAGGCATAACCGATGGACAACAAGCATACCCGATGAGATGACAATGCCTATCGTCAAAATGCTAAGTATAGAATTACCCGACGAACATTGACAAGAGTTCAACCAACGACAAAGCATAAAGGACATTACTGATGGTACAGTTTTGTGAACATCGCCGATAGAGAAGAAAAGGCATGAACCTGATGAACAGTTCAATTAAGGGACAATGACAAAGTAGAAAACTGATAGACTGACAGAGCAGCCTGACCATCAGAACCGACAGTCAGTTACAAAACCCGCAAAAAGTGGATCTGACTTTCCACGTCAGATAAAACATTGCAATTCTATTTTTAGAGTTTTTATTTGTTTTAAAAATTTACTTGAGGGTCAAGAAAGCATATTGTAAATGTTTTAAAGCATCCTAATGGATCTAAAACATAACTAACTAAAGATCAAGGTCAATTTGTAAACCTTGGATCTAGAGTTAATCTGAAAAGCGTGAATCAATAACAGAGCTAGAAACTAGTATATATAGATGCTCAATCATTTGTAATAGAAGACATGAAGTAACTTGGATAAAATTATTGTAGCCATGGAGAGAATCTAATCAGAAGAAGAGAATTCATCCAAAGTTCAGAAATAGATTATATCATTTATCAAGAACATAGACAAGGCTACCGACGAGCAGAGACAATGTATTATTCAAGTCACTCAAGGTGATTACATATACATTGTAAGATTTACAAGATATATTATCATCAATTAGAGATTGCATACACTATCAGATCAAAATTTACATTGTAGTTGCATTCTAACAAGTGCATCACATCATAAATCCTTTTGTAGAAGGTGGACTTAACAGTTCTTTGATAAATCTCTTAACATAGTGCACACTTAACAGTGTTGCCAAAGATTCAAATGAAGTAGATCCTAACAGGTCTCCACTCTAATACTCCTAACAGGGTAGATCATCAGAAGTGATCAAATTGTAAGCCTTAACTGGCTCCCTTCATATCTAAGGATAGTGAATTTTTGTGGGTAGACATCCCCACCACAGTTTTTACTTCCTAACAGGAGTTTTCTGCGATATCATATCTTGTGTTATGTGTTATTTATTTTCATGTATGTTTCTTGACTGTTTACACGTGCAAAGAACTAATATTATGATTTCACATACATAAAGAAAGATAAATAGATAGATAGGAATATACAAATCTGATGACTCAAAGGTTAATGGGCCAACCACATAAAAAGTTTTAGAGGTACAGATTCACCCCTCCCCTCTCATTACATCATTCCAATAATTCCAACAATTGGTATCAGAGCTAAGTCTCTTTCTTGAAAAGCTTAAAGACTTAAGAGAAAAGATCAACACAATGGAAAAGTACAAACTGGACAAGACTATTGAGAATGAGCAGTTACAAATTTAGATTTACTATGAGAAGTATAAAGAGGCAAGAGTAAGCATGAGAAATTTGGTTGATGAAAGAAAGATTATGGTAACTAAGATTAATGAGAAATATTATCAAGAAGAGGAGATTCTAGATTACTTCAACACAACTGAATCATCAACAAGCAAAGCATCAGACACATCAGTAGAAGAGATCACAAGTCTACAAGAAGTCAATCTAGATCTGATAGAGAAAATCAAAATGCTGCAAATTGGTCAAGAGACTTAGATGGTAAAAATGATTGATGTCATGAATGATTCAAGAAAAGTTGAATCAGAAAGAACATTGGCTATTGATGATAGGAGGAAAATTATTGAGAAGCTACAAGAAAAAGAATCAGAAATTCAAAGACTTACTGATCATCACCATGAGATTACCAACCAAATTACTCTTATGAGTCAAGAGGCAAATAGATTAAATAGTGAACTCATTGAAAGAATACAGATCATTGGTGAGCTAAGGGAAGAGAATGAGAAGCTAAATCATGAAGTCAAAATTCAAAATCAACACAATGAATTAATCAAGAAAGCTGAAGATAGCAATAAAAGAATGGATGATTTCTTTGACAGACAAAGAAGAATCAACAAATACATAGGAATAGGGTACACCAAAAATGGAGAATCATCTAATCAATCAGATCAAAGGAATGTTTATGCAACTCCAAGAACCAAGAAGCTGTCATGCAATCACTGTGGAAAACTAGGCCACACCTCAAACATTTTCAGAAACAAAATGAAAGGTATTCCTCAATCACAATCTACTTTCATTGGTAATTGTTATAAATGTCACAAAAAGGGACACAAAGGCATTTGAATGTAGATCCAAGGTGACAAATCCAAAGAAGGAAACCTACATGGACAAGTACTATCCTACCTGCAAAATGAATGGACATACATATCAGGAGTGTTGGAAAAAGAATAAGAAAGCTTGGACACCAAAAGAACCTGATAATGGCTATAAACTGACAAGAGTCGGTAACTCATATGTTTGGGACTATAACACATGGGTAAATTTCATATCATGTGGAAGGTATGGTCATATATCTAACAAATGTATGAGAAAATGGACTAGAAGACTAAGAGGATGGTTCAATCCAAGTATGGCATTTTTACATTGTCATAAGGTTGGTCATGTGATAAAAGATTGCAAAGACCGACTGACAAAAACAAGCACTTATCCCAATGGAAACACCATTGATGACATCAAGAAGATGAGAAACAAGATGTGGGTAAAAGCTACAAACATTGAAGGTGCTGGAACAAGCAATGCAAATGATGATGCCCCATCCAATGGATCTGGTGGCATCACCATTTCCAACTAAGTTGCATAAGTAAGTATGGAACTGCATTATGACAACTTATATTATGCATCGGTTCCATTACATATTAATCATATAGAAAAATTAGCATTATTGAAGATGCACTATATTGTTACTTGTAATATTATTAAAAAACAACCATCGGTTAATGGGTAAAAATTAGCATCGGTAAACACACACAGAAAAGTTGACATTACTTACTGAAATGTATCGATCATTATACAAAATCCAAGTCGCTAAGTGTAAACTAATGGACATCAATGATCCTTGAGCCGACAAAAGTTATCATCACCATTTTACCGACAATCATCGGTGAAGTCACCAAAGCTGCTAGCAATCCTGACACTTTGTGCCTACACCAAAGATGTTATTTATGCCTCAACCGACGAACTCAATCTTTGTATACCGATGAGTTTTTGGGCATTAATGACAACTTAGGGCACAAAAGTTATAAAAGTGCGATGGAAGAACTCATTTCACACCCGTGATTTTTTGAGCAACCAAGAAGAGCTAAGCAGAGCGATTGAAGAGAAGATTGAAGTGCGACCTCAGCAAGATTTTAACAAAACTCAAAGGATTCATAAGCGATCACAGAGATTTAGTAAGTACCTACATTCACTGACCACACTATTTAAGTTACGGAAAGCCCTAAATTTCTGAAAATGATGGCATCTACTTCAATAATTGAAAAATTGGAAGAGGATAAAAAGAAAATGATCAATCTTATCAGCAACAACACTTGTGTTGAACCTAAATACAAGTTGCACCCAGAAATCACATCACAACCTGATGATTCCGGAGCATTCTCCAGAATCTCACCTAGGGTTTTGCTGGTCGAGGACGTAAGGTCCTATATACATTGCAAGATCTTAGAATTAGGAGATCTGGACCTAGATAATGCCTATAAAGAACTATGTGATGAAGCTAGAAACCTGAAAGAAGAGCACAAGCATCCGGAAGTGAAAGGTCTGATGAATGCATTACATTTTCCTAGGGTTTTTAAGACCGAATGGATACAGATAGTTCTCAGAAGAATGCATAACCAGAAATTATGGCTTAATGAGCCAAAATGAATAAAAAAAAGACTTTATTCATGTGGTTACTAGATATCCCACAATCGACAAGCCACAAGATGAAAAGCACCCATCCTTGAAGGAAGTGGAAAAGCTAACTAGTGCAAAATTAGATAAGAGATGTCTCAAGGTCAGCACTATCACCAACGAGGAACTCAAGTTTGGTGCATGTGTGGTAGGATACAAAATATTCTAGGCTGGTAGAATGAACAACATAGCAAGCACTGCTATGAGCACAACCTACAAGATCATAAAACTAGGAAAGAAGATGGATCTTACAGAGATTTTGTTGAATCAACTTGACGAGAACATGAACACCATCAGATCTTCAAAGACAGACACCTATAGTTTTGGTTCTCTAATCATGTGCATATTCTTTTACTTTGAAGAATACTTTCCTTCCATAGGCAAATTAGTATGGGACACAAGAAAACTGATCACCATACAGATATGTGAGCATATAGTGTCATTAGGGACTGATTTTGATGACCTAATGAATGAGTATTTCAAAGGATTTAAATAAAAGATGCAAGCGAGAACTAGGATACCTGAGAGTTTGATAGAAGAATACAAAGAGGATATATGTTTTATGGTAGATACTAATTTTACCTATATCAAACTAGTAGTACGTAGGAAATCCTGGCTATCACCATTAGAATATGAGATCAAAATAGGACAAGCTACTAAGTG
The DNA here is from genome assembly GCA_018584345.1 of Thuja plicata. NCBI lineage: Eukaryota > Viridiplantae > Streptophyta > Pinopsida > Cupressales > Cupressaceae > Thuja > Thuja plicata. The sequence continues at coordinate 415,080 of MU214269.1, read as the reverse complement.
CATCAAGGCACTATTAAATGAACTAGTGGACAACAAGCAAGCAAGATTTGGCACTTATGAAGAAGCCAAACCAAAGATCAAGATAGATCTTGTTGTCAAGAAAGTTATAAACAAGAAGAATAAGATAATAAAAGACTTAACCAAGAAATTTGCAGTTACTGAAGAAGGTGAAGAGGAAACAGAAGGAAAGGTGGAACAAACTGAGGGCCAGTCACCTATCGGTGAAGATACAAAAAAGAATGACTCAGAGGGTACATAGTCAAATTCACCACCTCCTCCTCCACCTAAGAGATCAAGAACAACAACCGCTTCAAGAACAAGAAGCAAAACTGCAAAGCAAACAACTCCTTCACCACTAAAGAAAGGAAAAGTGAGAACCTATAGGAGGAAACTTTTCTCACCAATAGAAAAACAGACCAAAAGGAGAAAGATGACAAGAACTAGAGAATATTTAGAAGTCTCAGTTATGGATAAAGCTGATATAGATGTGCAAAAAGAGAAAGAACCCTTGATTCCAAAAACAATTGATGAAATATGTAAGAACATCTCAGAATCACCATCTATTTCTAATCCTAACATTAGGAAATGGTTTAAATTTGATCCAGAGGATCAAAACAAAATTGAAGAAGCTATTATAGCTAAAATGTGAAAACACCATTATGTTTCACTACAATTCTCATAATATGACATTCCCAAGGAACTATCAGCGAGATTGTCTGCAAGATGGACATTTGCACTACATCAAGAAAAAGAGATAAGAGAAAGAGTACTTGTTAATCTTATACCTTCTAATTCAAAGAAGGAAGAGATAAGTGAAATGATGAAAAAGTATGAAAAGGAGTTCTCACCCAAAATGAGAGCATACAAATTTCTCAAGGAGAAGCTAATTGAGCTGGATCAAGACAACATTAAAAAGTGGTGCAAGATACTTAACGAGCCCATTAAGGAAGCTAGCCTAGAGAAGGAACACATCATCATTAAGGATGCAAAAGATGACTCATCAGTGGAATTAGATAGAGAAGAGAATGAGGCAACCGACAACTAGAATACTAAAGTTGCAAATGAGGTATGGCCCAACACAACTCTTGACAAAACTCAAAGTGAGGAAATTCAAATTCCACCAAGTCCAATTAATATTGACTTGAGTAATGAAGAAGAGGTTACCAAAGAAGAATTAACAATAAAAGGTAACATAATGGAAGATATCAATGATGAAACATGGTTGGATAACATCATCAATGACACTCTAAGAAAATACCATGCAAAAGAGGTGCAAAAAGATGAAGATATCAATGTTGCACAGGGTAATACTGACGGACATGATACACTAACTGACACTGTAGAGGTTAATACACCGACCAACATGAAAATTTTGATACAAGCTATTGATATTGAATCAACTCAGGAGAAATCATCTAAGAAAGATGATGATATACCCAAAGACACGGGTAATAATAAAAATAAAGATGCATCGGACACTCAAAAAGATACAAATACAAAAATGAAGGATGCAAAAGACACTCAGAAAGAGGTGTCTACTGAAAAAGACAAAGGAGAAGATAATAAAATAGATGAAACATTGAGAAAGGATGAAGAGAAAGAAAAGAGTGAAGAAGTTAAGCAAGATTAGAGCATGAGAGAAAAGGAGGATAAATCTGTTGATACACCCAAGGTCAATGAAGAGACGTCTTCACAAAACCAATCGGTGGACTCTGAATAGAAGCAACAAGATGCTTTCTCTTCTCGACCTTCACCTACCAAATCAATCCAATCTCAAGGTCTACAAATGGTAGTTCACCAATCTATATCACAACCGAAGAAGAAGAAGAAGAAGAAGAAGGTAATGAATAAAGACATCTTGGATGTAACACTTGATGAGGTAATTGAAATACCCAAGTGGGATGTATCTACTTTAGATATTGAAGCACTTCAAAATTTTGGAGTGATGTGTCAAAGAAAAGCAATACAAGAGAAAATGAAAAAGGCACATAGGGAGGCCCAAGAACTTGATAAAGCTAGGGACATACATCATTAGCTTGTTCCTGATATAAAAGTTGATCATGATATAAAAGTTGAGAATGACATATCAGTCATGGAGTAAATTTCATTTCTGGTCAACGCCATCACCAATCAAAATGTAGATACAGAGAAGGCAATGGAAGAACAGGCAAAGATGAAATATCAACACAAACTCGTTGAAAAGATCAGCCAATAAGTGGCAGAGAATAAGGTAAATCTCTCTAAATTAGAAAGCCAATTAGAACCTATGATTGCTGAAGTTGTTACCTTAGTTTAGAAATTGTGCACACTGGAAAATTTCACAAAAGAAAATAGTGAAACGTTGTCCCAACTAGATTCAGATCTGACAGTTAGTGCACAAAGTTTAACCTCTGATGCAAACACAATAAAGTTGCATCATGAAAAGATCACAGAGGTAAATAGATTCAGACAAGAGATATGGGATGTAGAAACACCATTTAGAAATGAGGTTACCAAGCTACAAGCTCACATTTTGCCAAACCTCACCACTCTGCAACAACGCATAACAAATGCAAGGAATTTGATCTCAACCCCATAAATGTCTGTAGTAGACAGCATATATGACATGCATGTGAGAATATCACTTGAGCACATGGCTCTTGAAAATTTGAAGGAGAAATGGGAGAAGATGATGGAGGAAATTAAAGCCTCACACTCTCACATTTTTGACAAGTTGTAAGTACCTTTGACCTCATTATAAAAAAAGGGGGAATGTATAGTACATATGTACAATATACTACTTTAGAAAAAATGAGATAAGGATATGTATAATGTATGTACAGCAAGGATAGATATGTACAATATATCAAAAAAAGGAAATAGAAAGGAGAAGTCAATTATATGTACATAAACTTACACTTACCGACATATGCATAGGGGGAGTCATTTCATGACTAAGGAAGAAGTATACAAAGGTGTAAATACTAATACATCAAGTATGTTGCACATATCAGTTTTTGATACAAATGTCAAAGGGGGAGATTGATGACATTAAGTTTTTCCATTAGTATAATTAAAGTGAAAAACATGATAAAGGTCATTGGTATAGGTATAACCGACGAACAACAAGCATACCCGACGAGATGACAATGTCTATCGTAAAAATGTTAAGTATAGAATTACCTGACGAACATTGACAAGAATTCAACCGACAACAAAGCATAAAGGGCATTACCGACGATACAATTTTGTGAACATCGTCGATAGAGTAGAAAAGGTAGGAACCTGACGAACAGTTCAATTAAGAGACACTGACGAGTAGAAAACCGATAGAGCAAAGAATGAAAGAAAACTGACAGACTGACAGAGAAGCTCAACCATCATAACCGACAGTCAGTTACAGAACCCGCAAAACATGGATCTGACTTTCTACGTCAAATAAAACATTTTAATTCTATTTTTAGAGTTTTTATTTTTTTTAAAAATTTACTTGAGGTTCAAGAAAGCATAATGTAAATATTTTAAAGCATCTTAACAGATCTAAAACATAACTAAATAAAGATCAAGGTCAAGTTGTAAACCTTGGATCTAGAGTTAATTTGAAAAGCGTGAATCAAGAATAGAGCTAGAAACTAGTATATATAGATGCTCAATCATTTGTAATAGAAGACATGAAGTAACTTGGATAAAATTATTTTAGCCATGGAGAGCATCTAAGTAGAAGAACAGAATTCATGCAAAGTTCAAAAATAGATTATATTAGTTATCAAGAACACAGACACGGCTACCAACGAGCAGAGACAAGGTATTATTCAAATAACTCAAGGTGATTACATATACATTGTAAGCTTTACAGGATTTGTTATCAGCAATTAGAGATTGCATACACTATCAGATCAACATTTATATTGTAGTTGCATTCTAACAAGTGCATCACATCATAAATCCTTTTGTAGAAGGTGGACTTAATAGTTCTTTGATAAATCTCTTAATAGAGTGCACACTTAATAGTGTTGCTAAAGCTTCAAATGAAGTAGATCCTAACAGGTCTCCACTCTAATACTCCTAACAGGGTAGATCATCAGAAGTGATCAAATTGTAAGCCTTAACCAGCTCCCTTCTTATCTGCAGATAGTGAAGTTTTGTGGGTAGACATCCCCACCACAGTTTTTACTTCCTAACATGAGTTTTCTGCGATATCATATCTTGTGTTATGTGTTATTTATTTTCATGTATGTTTCTTTAATGTTTACACATGCAAAGAACTTATATTATGATTTCACATACATAAAGAAAGATAAACAGATAGATAGGAATATACAAATCTGATGATTCAAAGGTTAATGGGCCAACCGCATAAAAAGTTTTAGAGGTAATGATTCACCCCTCCCCTCTCAGTACATCATTCCAATAATTCCAACAAAGGATACAAAACAAAAAGAAAAGAAAAACAAAGACAACAAACACACATAAGAAAAAAAAGAGGGTTAGCACTAAAAGATCCCAAATTAATTAGTGAAGAGACCTTGATCAAACATATCCCATCTACTAATATCATATCCAGGAAGCTATTGCAAGAACATACGTGATCACAAGGAAAAGGGAGAGATTATTGAAAAAGATGATGCCAAATCCAAGATAAAATAAAAGAACATGAGAATAATGCAAAGGTAAGAAATGCAATTATCACTAGTATGGGTGATTCAGAGTTGCTAAAGGTCATGGATTGAAAAATCACATTTGAGGTATGGGAAAATATTCATAGTATTAATGAAGGAGACAAAAAGATCAAGTAGATCAAGTTGTAGAATCTAAAGTACAAGCTATAGACCCTAAAATGATAGAAGATGAGAACTTTGAAGGTTACCCACACTAGGTAAATGAAATTTTCAACTCTATTAGAGGATCTGATGGAACTCGTGAAGATATTAAAGTGGTGTTGAAAGTGATGAGGAAAATGACAAAGACCTACAAAACCTTATTGATCATTATTCAACAAACGCAAGATATGGAAAAGTACACTTTGGAGGAGCTCTATGGTGTTGTCATTGCATTTGAGCTATCAGAAGTTGAGGATAACAAGCATGATAAGAAAGATGTTACTTTCAAGGCAACTCAAAATACTAAAGATTAATCTGATTTGAATGAAGAAGCAATTTTTTTTAGAAAACTAAAGAAAAGTTCCAACAAATATAAAGGTAAGTTACCCTTCAAATATTGGAATTGTAGAAGAATAAGACACTATGCTGCTAAATTTTCTTTTAGAGAAGATATGAAGAAACCTGATGTTTATGAAAGGATATAGATCTATAGAAGATATAAAAGGAATTATAGATCAAATAATAGAGATAAGGAAAATAAATTTTTTCACTGAATGGAAACTCATTCATTAGAGGATGAGGGAGGAAATGACTCAAATAAAGAAGTGTCATTTTTGGCTATCAAGGATAATAACAATATCATATCTAAAGGATAAAATATTTCTCTACATGTAATTGAAGAATCTAGATCGTATATCATTGATTTATTTTTTCAAATCGTATGACAGATGACAAAAGGGTGTTTGTAAATCTTGAAAGTTGTGATGGAGGATCAATTTCCTTTGTTGATGAATGTTGTGCACCTATACGTGGTAAGAGGACTATTTCAATTAATGAAAATCATAAAGCTATTGATTTCTATTATGTAAAGGGATTAAGGCCATAGTGTTTTAAGTGTCTTTTAGTTGTGCTATAAAAGGATTTTAAGTTAGTTTCAAAGGAAAATGTGAAATCAGAAAATGTTTTTAAAAACTTGTTGCAGAGGGTATAAGGAATGATAATGTATACTATATAAAGAGGAAAAATGGAGGTAGTTGTTCATTGGCTTTAAAGAATGAAGGTTTTCCATGGAAAAAACTAATAGGACACATGAACTTTGCCAATCTAATGACAATTAGTCCCTATAATATTGTGAGGGACATTCCAAGAATTACCAAAGCTGCCAACACAATTCGCAGAGAATGTTAGATGAGAAAGCAAACCAAACATATAATCAAGAACAAAGAATATTCAATCACAAGACCTTTGGAGATGATACACATTTATTTATGTGGACCTAAAATGTAACAAGAGTACTCAATAGTGAAAGGTACTTCATGTTTCTTATTAATGATTACTCTAGAATAAAATTGTTAACATTTTTTAGAGAGAAATCTGAAGCACTAAACTGATTCAAAGTATTTAAGAATTTGGTTGAAAATCAAATGGATACTAGAATTAAATAGCTGAGGTCTGATAGAGGAGGATAGTTTACATCATATTAATTTTATAGCCTATGTGAAAATTATTGGATTAGAAGACAACTTTATTCTCCTACGACTCCACAACAAAATGGAGTGGTTGAAAGAAAAAACAAAATTGTTGTTGAGATGGCTACAAAAATGTTGAAGGATGCTAATCTACGTAATGTCTACTAGAGAGATGCAATACACACCATTTTTTATCTTCTCAATAGAGTGTAGAACAAATTGAATCATACAAAGACTCCCTATGAACTATGGTTTAGAAAAGTGCCTACTATCAAATATGTCAAAATCTTTGGAAGCAAATTTTATATCAGAAGAGATGAAGACAATCTTGGAAAATTTTATCCAAGATCAGATGAAGGTATCTTTTTGGGATACTCTACTACAATAAATGCATACAAATGTTATAATATAATATTGAATAAAGTGGTGGAAAGTGAAAATGCTAAGGTCAATGAAGTATAGGATCAACTTTCTCTAAAACCAAAGATTGAATTAAAAGAAGTTCTTGTCACTCCTATAGAAGAAAGGAAATATCCAAAAAAATATAATAAAGAATCAAAGGATGAAAATAAATAATAAAAAAACTCCAAGGACACCTACTAGGAATGTTCAGAGCGATCATTATGAAGAATGGATCATTGGACACAAGGATAAAGCTATTCAAACAAGGAGAAGAATTGCTAGGGTAGGTGAGAAAAGAGATGTAGGTTCCTTTCTACAATACAATCAAAGAATTATGTAGAAGAAAGAAAAGATAAATGATGGATAAAATATATAGAAGAAGAACCAAATCCAATATAAAAGAATCAAACATGAGATTTGGTACCCAGACTAGTGGATAAAGATGTGATTGGAACTAAGTGGATATTTTTGAACAAGTTGAATGAGGATGGACAAGTTACTAGAAACAAAGTAAGACTAGTATGTAAAGGCTATACTCAAGTTGAAGGGATTCATTTTGAAGAAATTTTTTCTTAAGTATCTAGAATGGAAGCTATTAGAATATTTTTAGCTTTTATTGCGTACAAATTTTTTAAAGTATATCAAATGGATGTTAAGTTTGCATTTTTGAATTGAGAGCTTGAAGAGGAAGTTTACATAGAACAATCAAATGGTTTCAAGTTATAGGAGATCTATATATGGTCTTCAAATTCAATAATGTATTTTATGGACTTAAGGTAAGCCCTTAAGGCTTGGTATGTTAGGCTAGATAGATATTTTCTACAACAAAATTTTAACAAAGGTATGACATGCATCAATATTTACTTTAAAATTGAAGATGATACATTGTTGATAGTAATAGTATATGTTGAATATATCATATTTAGAGGTGATGAAAATGCCTACAAGAATTTTTCTAAATAGATGTAAAAATAATTTTAAATGTCTATGATTGGTGAAATATAAATTTTCTTGGTTTTTAAGTTTTCGATTGAGGTTAAAATAGTTTTTGAAGGGAACCGTAACCCTGTACAATTTAGAACAAAAGATATGCAGGAAGAAAAATTACAAAAAAGGGAAAGACAACAAAAAAAAATTGTTGGGGGAAAAAGATAGAGATAATAGAAACCCCCCAGCACAAACTACCAACAAAAAGAAGCTAAGCTGACGAGAATTACAAGCCTGAAAATAGTTAGGTCACTTTTTCCATAATCTCCGCAGAGTCATCCATCACTGTCTTATATTTATTGATATCCTCTCTGAGATCCTTTATTTCCTTAGTGCTACCTGTTTTCACAATTTTTTCACTCACTCTAGTACGAGTCCCAGGACCAGCAATGTTGGGGTCTATAGTAGTATCATCATCCATAGTAATGGGAGTAGTGTTCCCATCTAGCACTGAGAGTAGCGCCTTTAAGTTGCTATCAGTCACCTTCATGCCCTCATAGTTAGTTTTCATGATATGGCTGAGGGTGTCTTCAATAATTTGAATACGGATTTTAGTAGTCCAATGACAGAAATTAACCACTACATTAATCCTTAGTTCTAGCTTCTCGAGCAGCCTTTTATCCACTTCTTCCTCCTGGGTCTTATTATCATTAGTAGCCTTGGTCACTGGTTTAACAAGCAACAGAGCAATCTTATTCACCCTGTCCTAGAGCTCATCATACGTACCATTTATATCTTTGATTTCTTCAAGAAGCCAGGAATTCAACTGATAGTCCATCTCAGCTTGCTCTTTAACTACCTACATAAATCTTGTAGGCTCTTGGATTTTCACAGTCTCATTATCATGTCTGCCTCTAGCTTTCTCTATTCCTTTTATATTATTCCTCTCTTTTTTATTAACCTCAATCTTCTTAGAAGTATCCCTGGAGAGCATACCCTCTTTAGACTGAGAGTCTGCATAGTTCACCAGAATAGGAGTATTGTCAGGAGTAACCCTCACTTTTAACTTCAAGCTGGACTCACTATTATTCTTTGTTGGGGAGGTAGTACGCACCTCACCATGAGTACTAGTATCTTCCAATGCCTTGTTGTCTCTGGGTCCTTCTATGTCCATGTCCTCAGTATTACCATTGTTGTCGATATCCATCTCCTGAGAGGAGCCAGTAACACCCTTATCCTAAGAATTAGTTTCCTCCTTTGTATCCATACCAGCTTCCTTAGAGAGGAATTTAGCCACTTCACCTTATCACCTTTTTCTTCCTCCTCCTTAGCCTCAGTTTCATTATCTATGTCCATACCAGCCTCCTCAGTGAGAATCTTAGTAGGATCTGCAACTAGATTGTTAGCTTTGGCCTTCCTCTTTTTACCTGGAGTGTTGCCTTCATTAGCCATAGGTATTTTTCCCTTCTTCTCCCTGCTTGATCCAGCGATGTGGGTGTTATCCTGTAGCTTAAATTTTGCATACTCATATATTAGCAAAATAAGCCCATCATGAAGGATAGGTTTCTCTACATTCTTCCTGTTTTCCATAATGCTATTACCCAGAGATTTGAGCAGAAGGTAGGGGAAGGAAATTTTCCTATTGTAGAAGAAGCATAAAATGGAAATTGTAAACCCTAGTGTATCGACCCTCAAGTGTAAAATATTGCATGATAGATTTGACCAATTTTTCCCAGAAAAGCTTCATATGACACCGCAAGACATAGTCCCCTGACTGTTTGACAAGAAGATCTCTTTCACCTTGGGTCTTAGGATACATTCTAGCTGTAGTTTTGGCCTTAACCCTACTTCCATAGTATTTCAACCCTGACATTTTAAGACCCATAATTTCAGAAATTACTCTCTCAATAACACAGAGGACTTACCATAGATTATCACTTTTCTGTTATCCCAGTTGTCCGCAAATTCTTTAGAGAATTCCTTGTCATAACCATGGAGTCTCTCTATATAATCAGTGACCCCACCTTCCTTGAGTCTATTCCAGACCTCGATTTCTTTTTTCCATTTATAGAAAGAGGGCTCTTCACCTTTCAATTTGCCTCCCATTTTTCCAGTAGACCAGACTTTAGAATTTCGCATTGGATGAGTGCAAAGATAAAAAAAAAATAGAGCAAAGCGAGTAAATTGTGAAAATGGGCCACCTTTTAAAAGAAATGATAGCATCTTTCCCACAAGTGTAATTATTATTGCAATTACCATTGTGCGTGCGAGACCCAAATTTAAGGCAACTATAAAAACTATCCCTTATTGTCATCATCATTAGTAGTAGTTCCAGGTTTATGGTGGATTTGATCGTACCTTATAAGATTTAGGACTTCAATATTTAATCCTTGATTTCCTTGCCAATTCCTGGCATCATTGCTATATACTCCCACATTCGCCAAGCTATCAGCCATAGAGTTCGACTCTCTAAAGGCATGACTGACGTGTGTGACATCAAAATCAGATAAAATCTTTTTAATCTGAGAGATGATGTGAATTGTATTTCAAGATGGGGTATGAATACCATTAATGCAATTAATAGTATTCATGGAGTCACCTTCCAGCCACAGTTTGAACAATTTTGTCTTTTTGCCAACTTGCAAGCATAGAGAGCCTCCATAGCTTCAGTGACATGGCTAGTTTGAGAACCAATAGGGATAGAAAAAGTAGCAACATAGCTACCTTGGGAGTTTCTAATAATGTAGCCACATCCATTAATGTCAGGGTTTCCTTTAGCAGCGCCATCAAAATAATGTTATATCATCCAGGAGGAGGGGAACTCCAGATAGCAGACTCACGGGTAGTAGGAGTAGACTTAAAATTTGCAGAGAAATTCCAATGCTCAATAAATTCCTTATCAGGAACCCCTTCCATGAGTTTTGGTTTAATTAGAAAAGCTATTTTTGTATTTTCAACAATACTTTTAACACTTTTGGAGCCAATCAAAAAGGAAGTGGAGATTTTGTTTCTGAATATCCTATCATTTCTTTCTTTCCAGATCCTCCATATAACATGTGGGGCAGTATAATTCCAGATAAGTTTTCCCAACTAGTGAAGGATGGGAGATCTCCATTGTGCCAAGAACTCTTTAATAGTGTTAGGGAAGACCTGGTTGATTTTCCAATGTTGCAACACAACGCTCCAGATATCTCTTGAGAACTAACAATGAAGCAAAAGGTGAGAAGAAGACTCAACATCTTTCATACAAAGATAGCATCTATTAGGAATCATCCAGCCTCTTTTAGTCAGGTTCTTGGTAGTAAGGATTTTGTCCTGAACAAAAATCTAGATTAAAAATTTAATTTTAGGGATAAGGGAAGGATACCAAACCTTAGCTCAGTAGGGCTCCATACCATGGGAGGAAATCAACGAATAAGCTGAAGCCATCAAGAAATTACCGTTAGGATTAAAGGCCCAAATGAGCTCATCTTCGCAATTATCTTTGATATCCCAAAGGGCTAGATCAAAGTTAATATGTTTCAATTAGGGGTCAATGTTACTGAGGTTGACCCATTTATTATCCTTCCAGTAATCCACAACTTTACACCTAATTCTTAGGGAACAAATTTTTACAAATTGAGCCATAATAGGGTATTGGATGAGGGGTTTATCCCTAAACCAAGGATCATCCCAAAAGTTGATTTTCTACCCATTACCAACTTTCCAACGTGCTCCTTTAGCAACAACAGGTCTAGCTTTCAAGATACTATTCCATATCACAGATCCCTGCACAGTGATAGGAGAGGAGAGGAAAGAATCAATAGAGGGAGTAGTGAAAATGTATTTTGATTTAAGGATTTTATTCCAGCCTTTTTCTGCTCCAAAAATTCTCTAGCATTGTTTGGCTAGGAGGGCTAGACTGATATCCTTAATTTTTCTGATGCCAAGACCCCCATGTTTAATAGGTTTGCACACATTCTCCCAAGCCATAAGATGGATTCTATTTTTTCCTCCATTCTCGACCACAAGAATCTTTTTTATAATTTCTCAATAATATCAGCAATCTTGGATGGAATTTTGAAGAGGCTCAGCGCGTAAACGGAGAGATTCTTCAGGGAGCTCTTGAGAAAAAGGATTTCCCAGAATTGCTAAGGAGGGTCCCTTTCCATCCAAAAAGTTTTCTTTTGAACTTATCCACAATAGCATTTCAAAAAGAATCTAGAGGTTTTAGGCCCAATGGGAGGCCCAAATAACTAGAGGGAAAAGAGGCAATTACACAACCAATAATAGTCATCATTCTCTATTGTCTCTCAGGAGGGGTGTTGACAAAGAAGAGGGAGATTTTCTCCCAGTTAATTAGTTGACCCATAGCGGAGGAATAGGTATCTAGAGCCTTCTTGATAGCTTTAGCTTATTTAATCAAGGAAGAACCCATTAGCCCTGTATCATCCACAAATTTCTCATGGTAGCTGGGGGAGCATGAGAACGAAGGGAGTAGACCCTGAATCAAACCCTCCAGGACTCCTTTAGAAAAAAATCACCCAAGGCTCTAAGCCATGATAGAAAAAAGGATGGGGGATATGGGGTCCCCTTGGAGGAGCCCTCTAGAAGGGAAGAACATATTAGAATCAGAGCCATTCACCAGCACTAATATTGAAGGAGAGGAAATGAGTTGCTGAATAAGGCCAACCACTTTCAATGAGAAACCAAAGGCTGAAATAACATTGCAAAGGAAGCTCCTATCCACTCTATCATAGGCCTTTGAGAGATCAACCTTCATAAGGAATCCATCCTTTTTTGATGCCTCTAGAGAATGGATATTCTCATGAACTAAGATAATAGAATCAAGAATCTGTTGTCCTGAGACAAACCCATTTTGCTGGGGGGAAATGATATCCAGGAGAAGCTTCAAAATATGAACTATGAGGACTTTAGAGATGATCTTATAGAAAGTGTTACACAATTTGATCAGTCTAAAACTATCAACATTATCATTCCCTGGTCTCTTAGGAATAAGGACAAAAAATTGGATTTACCTTCCTTCAAAAGGGATCCAGAACCAAAGAACTCTTTCACTGCATCTGAAATATCTTTCTCCACAATGTGCTTGAAATATTGGAAGAAAAATGGAGGGAAACCATCTAGACCAGGGGATTTTTCTCCCTCAAAAGAGAAGACCATAGCTCTGATTTCTTTAGTAGATGGTATTTTACTCAGCATCATATTATCAGCTTTGGTCATGATGCACGGGATAGAATCCAAAAGTAGTTGTTGGTTTTCTTCAGAAAGGTCAAGGTCAGCTTTGAGAAGAGAAGAAAAATAACTACATAATTCTTTTTTGATATCCTCCTCCTTACTCAACCTACCATGGGAACCATTTATATGCTCTATCCTTTTAGCAGCCTTGTGTTTCTGGGCAGTCAGATGGAAGAACCAGGTATTCTTATCCCTCGCATGAAGCCATAGATCCCTGGATTGTTGTCTCCAATAAATTTCCTCCTTAGAGATGATGTTATGATAATCAGCTTGAATTTTATTTTCCTTAAGTTTTTTCTCCTTAGTTAAACCCTCAAGCTTGATATTTTTTTGGATCTCTTGGAGGTCAACTTGGATCAAGATTTTATTTTTGAAGATGTTGCCAAACTCTTCTATGTTTTAGACTTTAAATTTTCTCTTAATCCTTTTAAGTTTTTGAACCACTATGTACATTTATGTACCTTCCACTTGGACATTTCACCAATCAACAATGTTCCTAGCAAGGTTAGGGTGCTGCATCCACATTTTCTCAAATCAAAAGGGGTAGTATCTCTTACCCGAGAGAGGATTTGCCTGGATAGAAATGGGAGAGTGGTCAAAACCAATATGGTAAAGGGTAGACAAAGAGAAATCATAAAGGAGGGTCCAATCCATAGAGATTAGGGTCCTATCTAGGCAAACTTGGATCAAGTCATCCCTAATTTTTCTATTCGACCAAGTAAATTTGCTACCTCTGAGATCGAGGTCCAAGAGGGATTGATTATTAATGAAATCCATAAGAGCCACTCCACTATCAATCTTAGAAGAAATAAATCTAAATTTTTTCAGAGTCATTGAGAGGAGTATTGAAGTCTCCAACCACCATCCAGTAATCATTCTTGAAGTTGCTTCTTTCAGTTTCCAGTTTATGCCAAAATCTATCTATGCCAGTTTTAGAGTTGGGCACGTAGATGTTTGAAAGAACCCAAGTGAAGCCATCCTGAATATGATTAAACTGAATAGAGGAGATGTTTCCTTCTAACTTAATAATATCCCCTTGAATATTATTAAGGTTCTAGAATGAAGTAATACCCCCAGAGTCCCCAATTGAGCTGCATCCCACAACACCACAGTTTTTAAAAAAATTTAACTTTTCCACTTTATCTCTAGCCATTTTGGTTTCCTGTATGAGGATGATATTTGGCTTCTGATCCCTAAAAAAATTTCTCAAAAGGTCTTGTTTATGGGGGCTATTTAATCCCCTTATGCTCCATGAAATAATCTTCATTTATTACTTTGAGAGCAATCCTGGATGGTTTGTTGTCTCCCATCCGCAATACTTTTTCTACTTTCATGTTCTCTTCTGAATCTATTTTTGGGTGTTCCCCTGGGGGGTTTAGGAGTTCCCACATCCGCTCTCATCACTCTTATAACAACACCTCCTAGGGGCATCCCTAGATTAAGGATATTTTGTTTCTTCTTACTATGAGAGACCTCAGTCCAGAGTTCCTCTGAGCAGGCTAAAAAGGGGTTGGATTCTTCAAGAGAGTCTGCCCAGCTAGTATTAACTTAGGGAGTTTGAGGGATTAAGATTATATCCTTAGTTTTAATACCTTTTTCAATAATTACACCAGAAGGAGAAATATATTTCTCAATACAAAGAGTTTCCATACCTGCCGAGGCTCCTTCTATTTCTCCTTCTTCAAGGGATTCTTATAGTTTTGTCACTTCCATCGGAGGATGCTGCACACTTCTCCTTGAGTTATTAGAAACTTGAGAGGGACCATTCAGGATTAACTATGAACCATTGCATTAAAATATAACTAATTCTGTTGAGCTGGAAGCTTTAGGGTTACCCGATGTTTTTTCCTTCTAGATCTTCCTTGGTTCCTTTGGTGGAATGGTTTTCACTTTCTGAGTTTTGAGAGGGAAGTCCTTAGCTCTGTGGCCCAATTTATTACAAGAAAAAAAAACAAAGGGGATGGATTCAAACTCAACTTCCTATGTCCAAGCCCCAAGCTTTGAGTTAATCATAATAGTATTTGGCACATCCGCCATCTGAGGAATGTTCACACAAACCCTGGCATACACCCTTCTCATTTTCATCATTGTCATTGGATCTATAGATAGGAGGTCTCCAAAGGAGCTAGCCAGTCCACCTAGGATGTCTTCATGCCAGTATTCCAATGGGAGACCTAGGAATTTGACCCAGATCAGGGCCGAGACAAAAAAATCTGAGTCGTTGAGAACCAGATTGGGGGACCATTTATGCAAAGCTAGAGAAAAATGACCAAGCATCCAGGGACCACCACAAAGAATATAAGAAAGATCTTCCATGTTAGAGAACTCAAAGGAAAAGAATCCTTTAGTCATTGTAGCACTATCAACTTGACCTTTAAGGAACCATTTTCTCTTCACAAACTTCCTGACAACTTCTATATTGGGTCTACCCCCAACAAACTTTCCTATCAGGGTCATCTCCATATTAGAAATGGAGAAATCAATCAAGGGATCAGGAATAAAAATAGAAAATTCTCCTTTTGTAGGGTTAGAGACCACATTAACCATAGGAAAGGAGGATTTCCCAGTTGGTTTTATACAAAAGAGGGTAGACCACTTTCCCTTAGATGTTGTCAATCCTTCTTTGAAGATTCTTTAGCCTGACAAGGTCTGTTAGATTTTGGGGGGCCCTCACCGATAGTACTCTCAAAGTCAGCAACCCTTGTTCACTTCTAACTAATTTGGTCAAGATCCACCTTTTTCTCATTCTACAGAGGGATCCCTCCCGTAGAGCTGACTCCCTGAGGAGAGGCCTATGCAGATTATGCACCTGTAGCACCAATACCGCCATTGATAGGCCTGGGATTTGAAAAAAATTTCTCGCTCGAGCGAATTTCCACAGGCTTACCTCCAGAAGTTTCTGCCATTCTACCAGAAATTCTTGACTGCTCCATTTGGTTATCTTTTGAGAGATTCACACTAGGTTGTAGTGTACTATAAAGAGTCTTATATTCAAATTCTATAGGCAAAAAAATCAATTCTCTTGGCTTTTAAGTTATGCAAAAGGAATATGGTATTTTTATTTATCAAACTAACTACATCAAAGAAATTCTAAAAAGGTTTAGAATGGAGGATTGTAAACTAGTGGCAACTCCTATGGCTACTAGCTATTAGTTGAGCAAGGATTATGAGTCTCTTAAGGTTGATTAGAAGTTGTATAGATCTGTGATTGGTGGACTACTATATTTAACAACTTCACGACTAGATATTATCCATGCAGTCTGATTAGCTGGTAGATATCAAGCAATCCAAGACAATCTCATGAAGTAGCAGTGAGAAGAATATTCAAATACCTAAAAGGTACTCCAAAATTTGGCCTATAGTACATAAGAGATGGTGATTTTTCACTAAAATATTTCACTAATGTTGACTCAGTGAGATTTATAGCTAATAGAAGAAGCACAATTAGTGGCACATCCTGTCTAGGAGACATGTCAGTATCTTGGACTAGTAAGAAACTAGAACCATTTCATTATCCACTACAGAGGTTGAATAAATTGTAGTGGCATATTTTTTCACTTAGATAATTTGGATGAAGTGATTTGATAATGTGTGATGACACCAGTGTCGTTAATATTTTAAAAAATCTAGTGATGCAATTAAAGACAAAACACATCTCTATCCAGTACCATTTTTTAGGGAGAAAGTTCCTGAGGAGGAATTTAAGTTGGAATATGTGCCTACCAAGGAACAAATTGCAGACATTTTCACTAAATCTCTAGCTAAGGATACTTTTGAGTATCTTGGACATAAATTTGGGTTTGTTACCTCTTCTTTTTCAAACTAGATTCATAAGAAGAGCTCATCTTTCCAGGGGAGAAAAATTGTCTATCCTTTGTCTCTATGATTTATGCTATGACTACTCTTAAAGGGAGAAATATAGGTGGAAGGTTGCATAAATGAATTTTAGATAGTTGGTTTCCCTGATAGGGAAAGAAATTGACGTTGTTGCTTGCATAATAAAAGGGGGAAAAGGATTTGCACCATTTTGTACTTGATGTCGAAGAGGGAGGAGAAATTTCAAAAAAGTTATTCAGTCTTGGTTGTCATAGCCTTTCCATGAATGAAAAGGGGGGATTGTTAGCTTTATGTTTTCTATTGTCATTGATGTTAAACTTTAGTGTAGTATTGATATCAACTTGTTTAGGATATGAAATTGATTGATGAAGAAGATTTTAAAGTCTATTGACTGATTGATGAAAATGATTTGAAGTATAATGATTAAAGCTTGGCATTGCATGTTTAAAGGTTTTGATGATTGTACCAAGATAGTTGAAGCATATAAAAAAAAGTATAACAAGCTAAAGTTTATATGAAGAGAAATTTAAGACCTTATGGGAGAATGCTCTGCATTCCTCCACATAATATGATGGTGGATTTTTTTTTGAGTTATAATGGTTATGCACTATAAATATTGCACTAACATGTTTCCAGGTTCCCAATTGATCACTTGATAAAGATATGATGCGTTGTTTGGATGATAGTACAAATGGATGTCAAGAAGGATTGAATAGGCTCGAAGAATGCTCTACACTGGAATTTTAGGGTAAGTAGTTTGGTGGACATGGTCAAATGGTTTGTGTAGTATTTTACTTCAGATATCTTTTGATGGTTTTGTTTGCAAGTGAATATTTTTTGTCACAAGTGCTACATTATTGTTTGTTTTAGCTCTTGGCCGAATCAACAATTTGTGGTGATTGGATTTAAGTAATATTGGTCTAGGTATAGGTTAAGGAAAGAGTAAAGAGGCTTGTGATTCTTTTACCATAGTGTGTCATGCTTCAAATGGCGTTGTATATTTTATAGAGTATTTTTGGGTTGATCGATAACTTGCTTTCAATATTTTTTCTACATGTTAGCCTTGGGAATAGCTTTGGAGAATGTTGCAATGCATGTGGGTGAATTACATTATTTGAGGAATCCCTTTTATGATGAATTTAGGTCTCTTTTATATTCTGGGGTAGACCACATTAAGTATTTGTGCTCAAGATTACCAACTTTCTATTGATAATGCTTAAATTTTTATGGCCAACCTTGTTGATGTTTTTTATGGAGAAATCTCTCTATATATAAGTAGAAATGGATGAGTGAGGATGAGAGTGTGTGCCAGGTTATTGTGGAGTTCATGTGGATCAAGTGTGAAGGCTAAGTTATGTAAATAAGTGATAGAAGTAACCTTGTGAGTGTGCTTACACAATGCTCTTAGACTAGATTTTGTTCTTTCTAGTCCACTTAGGATCCCAATATCTCTTTAGGGCCTCTCTAGTATCTATGTATTGAACCTAAGACCACTCCTATCTCATATTTAGGAGTCTTTAATTTTTTGTTTCACTCTAAGGGACAACTATCTCATAGTTTTGTCTCGATGCTTTCTATGGCTTGAAGAATTTCAATGCCAAATTCTTCATACCGAATTATCTCTTGATACAAGGGCCATGTATAGGCTTGTAATTTTCATTCTGCATCCATTCAATTCCAATCCCATAAGTCTTCAAACCCAATTTGGTTGAGTTCACTATTTTCCTTCAAATTGTCCTATTAGGCCTAATGATCCTATTAGCCCTATCCAGAGGGTTTTTCTAGATTAACTCTAAAAAATTACTCACAACCCCCAAAAATAATTATGGATCTAGATACCCTTTTGGGAGAGATAAAATATTTATAAGGTCTAGGGTCCCCAAACTGTCTGTACATCACTATCCTAAAAAGTAGGGCTTTTAGGCCTATTTTGGCTCTCTACTAGAAACTCTCTGATTTCTCCTCAAAACTCAATCCAGATGGATTGGTTGGCATCTAAGCCTAACACTAGGGACCTATTAGACCCTAATAACACTAAGACCACACTTTTTTCAGTTCTCCATTACACTCCCTTGTCTCTGCAAATGGATTTATCCCTGTCATACTCCTAACCGAGCTGTCCTAACTCGCCTAGGGCATGACCTTATAAATAGATAAAAATTTCTCCTAACTTCCTACCTCTATATAAAATATGTATAGTGGATCCCCTAAGAATTTCATTCAACCTTTTGTTACCCTGAATTGCAAAGTTACCCTGAATTGCACTAGCAGACTACCTAGTTTAGGATTATTTTTCTACAGTTAGCAAATAAACTCAAAATGATTGACACCCTAAATGAAAAGATATTAGAACACTCCCTTGTACATGAATCCATAGTTATATATTATTATTCAATCCATTAAAATTCTCTTTAACTCAAAATACTCAAAAATATCACTAACACAGAATTGCAGACCTTTTCACTATTCCAAAACTTGCTTACAAAAAATCATGCCTCAGGAAATGAGTCACATACATCCTTAAGATTATTCTTCCTTTTTTATAGGCTTTTTTCATTAATTTCCCACTCCTACAATGAGGGGAATCCAAAGTTGTCAAGTTGCATGCAACATTTGCAAAAATTGCAAATGTTGTCATGACAACTTTTGAGCAACTTTTGGCATCTTTTCATTTATGCCTCCTCCCTAAATTTTAGGGCCTCTAACCTCTATAGCTTGATTAACCAACCTCATTAATTCCTATAAAAGAAACTTTCCTACTATGCTAGGGTCTAGGACACATTTAGACCATATTTCCCATTTAGACCTAAATTACAATAAAGAAAACTAACTATACTAGGTTGGATTAGATACTGACTATCTATCCACCTAGTAACACATCTTGCATGCCCTCCTAAGGTCCAATTTAAACACACACTCTGACTTGGATAAGGTCATATACAAGCCAAAACTTGAGGGCCTTGAGGATTTCCTAGGTGCTCCTGCATCATCCTCCCCTAAACAAAATACTTCAATCCACCCTTGGATTGAGTAAGTTGGTATCAACCCCCAACTTATTAAACTCAATTTCCTTGATCCAACACTACATTTTCATCATGTTATCCTTTCCATTTTACCAAGTGTTCTTTATACTCCTTTATGATCTTCTTTTAGATTCTAGAATCCAGAATGCTCTCTTCTTGTTTGGTTGGTGTAGATGGCAATTGTAGTTCTTCAACCTCTTGTATTATTTCATTCAGACTCTAATCAGCATCAAGGATTGAGACTTTATACAACACCAAGTCTGCAACATTAAACACTAGTGATAAACCCAAATCCTCTGGAAGTTCCACCTTGTAAGCATTGGCTCCATACTTGGCTAGTATGACACATGGACCAATTCTTCTCATCTGAATTTTATGAGGTGTCCCCTTCTAAAGCCTTTCCTTCTTGAGGTGAACCATTACTAGATCTCCAACCTTGAATTGGACATCCCTTCTTCTCTCATCCACTTTATTCTTGATCATCTCTATATTCTCAATGAGTGTCTTCCTGACTGTCTCATGAACCTCTTGCATAGCACATGCAAAATCTTTAGCATATCCACTTCCTTTCATTCCATCCTTGAGTTCTCTGAGTTCATGAATGCCTCTAGGATGAATTCCATAGATAATTTCAAAAGGAATTCTCCCTGTGGTCCTATTCACTGTATCATTATAAGCATATTTTGCTTGTGCAATGAGTTTATCCCATGTCTAACCATACTCTTTTGTTAGGCATCTTAGGATATTTCCAAGGATCCTATTTACTACCTCTGTCTGACCATCTGATTGATGATGGTAGGAAAATCCAAATGATTGTTGCCAAAGAGTCTTCCAAAAGTGGCTCATAAACTTGGTGTCTCTGTCAAACACTATACTTAATGGTAGACCATGAATTCTAACAACTTCCTTGAAGAATAAAGAAGCTATCTGACTGGCATCATTGGTTGTCTTGTAGGGTACAAAGTGTGCCATTTTGCTAAATCTGTCTACAATCACATAGACACTGTCCATTCCTTGTCTAGTCTTGGGAAAACCTACTACAAAGTCCATGCTTAGACATTCCCATGGTCTAGTTGGAATGGGAAAAGGTTGATATAGGAATGCATTTTTGGATGTCCCTTTAGCCTTTTGAAAAATAACACAACCTTCTACATATTTCTTCACATCCAAGTTCATCTTGGGCCAAAAATAGAATCTTTGGACTAACTCTTGAGTTTTATTAACTCCAAAATGGCCACTAAGTGCACCATTGTGTTTCTCTTGTATGAGATTCATTCTAATAGACCCCCTAGGGACACATAACTAACCCCCTTTAAACAATAGACCAGACTGCAAAGTGTATTCAAAGTATTGAATATGAAAGTTGTTTTTATACTCTTAAAATACTGTGTAAATGTCTTCAAAGTCCTCATCTTCCTCATACAGGTCCTTGAAGTTTTCAATTCCCATACTCTGTAGTTGAATCTCTTGTATGATCAAGGCTCTTCTTCTTAAAGCATCTGTAACTTTATTCTGCAACCCTTTCTTGTGTTTGATGTTGAATGTGTATGCTTGCATGTAGTCAACCCACTTCATGTGCTTATGACTCAATTTGATTTGTGAGTTCAAGAAACTCAATGCTTGATTATCTGAATATACAATGAACTCCTTTGGCAATAGATAATGCCTCCATTTTCTCAATGACTGGACCAAAGCATACATCTCTAGGTCATAAGAAGAATATTTATTCTTATCTTCACTCAACTTCTCCGAATGGAAAGCCACTGGTCTTCCCTCCTGGCTTAAGACAACTCTAATTTCCACATTGTTGGCATCACACTCCACTATGAATAAATTTTCAAAACTTGGCAACACTAAAATTGGTTGGGCTACAATCTTATTTTTTAGTAGCTCAAAGCCATTATTAGCTTGCTCATTCCAAACAAACTTAGTCTTCATGTCTCCTTTAATTGTATCTACCATAGGAGCACCTATTGCACTAAACTATTTAATAAACTTTCTATAGTATTGTGCAAGACCATGAAAGCTCCTTACCTCAGTGATTGTTCTTGGAGTAGGCCATTTGATGATGGTCTCAACCTTGCTTGGATCCATTTTTAGGTTACCCTCTGATAGCACAAAACCAAGGTACACCAACTCTGTCTTGATGAACTCACACTTTTCTAAGTTGATCATCAACTTCTCCTCCTGCAGATTCTTGAAAACCAATTCCAAGTGCTTGAGGTTCTCCTCCCTTGTCTTACTATAGATGAGTATATCATCTAAGTAAACCACTATAAACTTCCCATTTTACTCTTTAAGTACTTCATTCATCAACCTCATGAATGTTGATGGGGAATTTGATAGCCCAAATGGCATGAAAAGCCATTCATACAGTCCTTCTGTGGTTTTGAAGGTTGTCTTCCACTCATACCCTTCCTTTACCCTTATCTAGTGATAACCACTTTTTAGGTCTATCTTTGTAAAGTATCTAGCCCCTCATAGACAGTTGATTAGGTCTTCTATCCTAGGGATAGGGAACCTATACCTATTGGTAAATCTATTGATTGCTTTGGAGTTTGTACATAACCTCAAATTTCCCCCCTTCTTAGGTGCTAGGACTATGGGTATGACACAAGGGCTAATTCTCTTTCTTAGAAGACCTTGTTCTAAAAGTTCTTGGATTTGTCTAGCAATCTCTTCATTCTATTGGGAAGTCATTTTATAGGTTGTCTTATTGGGTAGGGTAGCTCCATGGATTAGGTCTATTTAGTGGCTTACTGGCCTCTTAGGTGGTAAGGTGGATGGTTGTCCATCACTCACTATCCCTTGATACTTTACTAACATCTCTTGAACTTCTGTTGGCAACTCTGTCCTCTTCTCTATTTTTTCTGCAACTTCCTTTGGCTTTAACCCCAGTGCAAAGCCAACTCCTTCTCCCTCATCTAGAGTCTCTAAGAAATCCTTTTCACCCACCATGAGAACATTGGGACCAGTAGAATTCACTTTTGCATCCTCCAATAGTGATTAGATTTTGTATGTCACATTATCTTTCTTGAAAGTGTATGAGTTTTTAACTCCATTATGCATGCCCATCCGGTCAAATTGCCATGTTCTACCTAGGAGAAAGTGACATGCATCCATAGGTAAGACATCACACAAAAATTTATCCTTATATCTCCCAATGGAGAATTCCACCCAAGCTTTCTCATTAACTAGAACATGTTGTCCTTTGTTTAGCCAAGTAACCTTATAAGGATTGGTGTGGGGTATCCTTGTCATTTTCAGCTTACTGACTGCCTCTTCTAACACTATGTTTTCAGTTGATCCTAAGTCTATGATGACTCTACATACCTTGCCCATCATCTTACACTTTACTCTAAAGAGTGCTCTTCTCTGACTTCTTTCTTCCTTCACTGGTTCTTTTATCAGAGTTCTCCTCATCATAAGATTTTCTCCTTCCTCTTATTCCAATGGCACTTCGGGATTCTTGTTCCCACTTGTCTCTTCATGAACATAGTTCACTCTTTTTTCACCCCCTTGAGAGGTACTTCCCTTCTCTAGACACTTATAGGCTGGATGTCCTAATAGATTATAGTGATAACACTTCATGTTGGCAAAATAGTTGCCTCTCCCTTGGCTACTGCCTCTTCCTCTATTGTTAGAGTTCCTCCCTCTGTTTGAACTCCCTCTATTAAAGTTTCCTTCATGTTGTTCAGTGAGCTTAGTCTCTAATTTTTGTTTAGATTCAAAGCTTCTTCCTCCATAACCACTTCTTTATCCTTTGGTGTCTCTTCCTCTACCTCTTCCTCTTGAAGTATTGGAGTCTTGTTTCTTCTTCAACTTATCCTCCATTTTTTATAGCAATTTGGTGGCATTTCTGAACTATATCTAGAGTCAAAAGACTCATCTCATCTTAAATGGTCCATTTGAGGCCATTAAGATACCTTGATACTTTCACTTTCTAATATTATTCTACCCTTGACCTCATACAAAGTCTTTGAAACTCTTCAATGTATGAGTTAACATCTAGGTCCTTTTGTCTTAGACCTTGTCTTCTCTTGTGGAGCTGTATTTCATAATCCTCAGGGATGTAAGCATCCCTTACTCTTGCTACCATAGCTTTCCATGAAGCAATGGGCTTCTTTCCCTCTTTCTCTCTCTCATCTTGGATGAACTTCCACCAAGTGAGAGTAGACCCTCTCAATCTTGCCTTAGCAACTTTCACCTTTTGAGCCTCTAAGATTCCATCACACTCTAAATGTTCTCTAGTCCCTCTATCCAATCAAGGACTACTTTAGGTTTCATCTTACCACTGAAAATGGGAACTCCTTCCAATTCTTTACCACTCATAGCCTTTAGGGATTTTAGGAATGGTTCCTTGTTTAGGATTGGATAAGCTTCAGGGACTTCATCTTCAAGGGAAATCTCTTTGCCTTTCCCTTCCATTTTGTCCTTCACTTCATCTGCCTTCACATCAACTCCATCCACTTTTTGCTCCAATTGAGCAAGCCTTTCTCAGAGTAATCTGTTCTCCTCCTCTTGTTCATCTACCTTCTTTTCTAATTCATCATTAGTCACCATTTTTTACTCTCCAATGGATTCCTCTAGTTGTAACATTAACCACAAGCCTGATCAAAAGAGGATCTGATACCAATCTGATAGAAGTAACCTTGTGAATGTGCTTACACAATGCTCTTAGACTAGATTTTGTTCTTTCCAGTCCACTTAGGATCCCAATATATTTTTAGGACCTCTCTAGTCTCCAGGTACTAAACCTAAGACCACTCCTATCTCTTCTTTAGGAGTCTTCAATTTTGTGTTTCACTCTAAGGGACATATATCTCATAGTTTTATCTCAATGCTTTCTATGGCTTGAAAAATTCCAATGCCAAATTCTTCACACCAACTTATCTCTTGCTACAAGGGCCATGCATAGGCTTGGAATGTTCATTTTGCATCCATTTAATTCCAATCCCATAATTCTTCAAACTCAATTTGGTCGAGTTCACTATTTGCCTTCAAATTGTCCTATTAGGCCTAATGATCCTATTAGCCCTATCCAGAGGGTTTTTCTGGATTAACTTCTAAAAACTTACTCACAACACCCAAAAATAATCAGGGATCTCGATACCATTTTGGGAGACTAAAATATTTCTAAGGTCTAGGGTCCCCGAAATGTCCGTACATCACTTTCCTAAAAAGTATGGCTTTTAGGCCTATTTTGGCTCTCTACTAGCAACTCTCTAATTTCTCCTCAAAACTCAATCTAGATGGATTGGTTGGGATCTAAGCCTAAAACTAGGGACCTGTGAGACCCTAATAAAATTGAGACCACACTTGGTTCAGTTCTCCATTACACTCCCTTGTCTCTGCAAATGGATTTATCCCTGTCATACTCCTAATCGGGTTGTCCTAACTCGCCTAGGGTATGACCTTATAAATAGATAAACATATCTCCTAAATTCCTACCTCTATATACACAATGTAAAGTGGCTCCCCTAAGAATTTTTTTCAACCTTTTTTGTTTCCCATAGTTAAATTTCATGGGGGAGCCATGAAAGCAAAGTTACACTGAATCACACTAGCAGACTACCTAGTTTAGGATTATTTTTCTACAGTTAGAAAATCAACTCAAAATGATTGATGCCATAAATTAAAATATCTTATAACACTCCCCTCTACATGAATCCATAGTTATATCTTATGATTCAATCCATTAAAATTCTTTGTAACTCCAAATACTCAAAAATATCACTAACACAGAATTGCAGCCCTTATCACTATTCCAAAACTTGCTTACAAAAAATCGTGCCTCAGGAAATGAGTCACATACATCCTTAAGATGCTTCTTCTTTGTTTCTAGTATTTTTTCATTACTTTCCCACTCCTACAATGAGGGGAATCCAAAGTTGTCGAGTTGCATGCAACATTTGCAAAAATTGCAAATGTTGTCATGACAACTTTTGAGCAACTTTTGGCATCTTTGCATTTATGCCTCCTCCCTATCTTTTAGGGCCTCTAAACCCTATAACTCAATGAACCAACCTAATAAATTCCTAGAAAATCATCTTTCCCACTATGGTAGGGTCTAGGACACATTTAGACCATATTTCCCATTTAGACCTAAACATCAATAAAGAAACCTAACTATACTAGTTTGGATTAGATACTAACTATCTATCCACCTAGTAACACATCTTGCATGCCCTCCTAAGGTCCAATTTAAACACACACTCTGACTTGGCTAAGGTCATATACAAGCCAAAAATTTAGGGCTTTGAGCATTGCCTAGGTGCTCCTGCACCAATAAGGTAAAAGAGATGTATGAATTGTTGAATCTAATAGAGAGGTAAAACAAAGAATAAGAGATCCTTTTTTCACTATTTTCATTATGTATACTGGAAATAAGTGTGCTCCTTTAATATATTTTTGGAGACCTATATTTTTTGTTCAAATTCTCTTGAGGGTTAGTGAGATCCTTCATAGTGTGCCTAAAACAACAGAGACAAATAGTTCCTTGGCTTCTGGCCTAAAGCTTTGTAATTAGATATTTTCATATAGTGAGTGTATTTATTGTTAGAATTCATAGAATTCAACCACCAAGATCCATTGCATACAAAATAACCTATTACAAAATAAAATCTTGGAGACAAGAATCATCTGAAAAGATAAAATATTCATTCAGAGAGGGAATAACAAAATATAAAAAGATCAATCCTTATAAAGGAGATCGAACTCCAAGAAGGTGGAGAAACCTAGGTTGCATGAATAATTAATGTCGAATTAATTATTAAATGCCTAAATTTTAGCTTAAGTGAACAAGAGATAAAAGGGTGACTTAAGAATTAAATCAATAATGATTTAATTAATAAGTGAACATAGAAATACCTTTTTACTCTAACACCCTCATTAAGATAAACTTAGGGAGAAGCTAAAAACCTAGAAAAAACTACTGAAAGCAGTAAATTTGGGTCCCGACAATAAGGCCTGATCAGGTACCTAATCACAACCAAATCTTTGTAAAGTGGAAAAAAAAAAGAGAAAACCACATGGGAAAAACTCTACTCCAAAATGAGATGGAAAAATCATGTTGAAAAACAATGGCCCAAGAGACTCTCTCAAAACCATAAGTACAACCAACCCCACCATGAGATAGGATCAAGGCTCCAAATCCCCCCAGAATGATAGAACCCCTGTGTTGATGATTGGACCAATGTGGCTCCACTATGGAAGAAACAAAGGCACTGGACGAAGAAGATGAAACCCATGAATGTAAGGAGAAACTAGAAGGCCTAGCTAGTGCTCAAAAGAGAATGCATGAGACTCATGTAATGGAATATCCAATGAAGGTGGGCCAATAGATGTGTTGAATTTATCATCTGAGAGGAGATGAATATCCTCTAATATGTCCTCAACAACTTCAGTAGGTGGCTTGATGCATGAAGCAATAATGTCTAGCAAAGCTAAAGAGGAATTCTGATGAACATATGTAAACTCAACATGAGGTGGAGGTGTAGAAGTCAGAACACTGATCTCAGGAACTATACATAAGTTCAAGTGACCTGACTTCACCTCAATAGGCTCTCATGAAAAAGGAGAGTTATTCTCCGACAATGGAGATGGTGGACCAAAATGAGAGAAGGAGTACAAGAAGGAAGAATGATCAAATATCCATGTTGCAACAATATTGCTTGTCTCACTATCTCTGATGTGTACTGGATCTAGAGTAAACTCAACTGTCTTCCCTATCCCATTGTGAGTAATTTGGTAGATAGAGAGAAGGTTAGAGGACAAAAATGGAACACATAGTACATCATGGAATGCATCATCATCAATGTCAATAGAACCTTTCCCGCATATAGTCATAACATTGTTATTCCCCATCAAAATGTGTGGAGTAGGAGAAGCTTTAAAAGAAGAGAATAAACCCTGAGAAGATGCCATATGGTGTGAAGCACCTGAATCTAATAGTCATCTAGAAGAGGGAGGTATAGTAGTTTCACATAATGCATGACCCTTTCCTATGTCCTTTCTATCTGTCTAAAGTGATGATGAAGAAGAAAACTCATGAGAAGTAGAAGAAGAAGAAGGAATATCAATGTTGCTCTTCTGAAGAAGAGTTTGCGAGTTATAAATTTTCTTTGCATATCCATCTAACTTCTTCTCATAACAACGAGACTCATCATGAGTGCCCTTTTTACAATAAGCACACTTAGTTCTTTCTATCTTTGGTTTTTCCCCCTTAGGAGAAGGTGAGACAAAAGAGTGCTAAGAACTAGAATCCTTCTTAGACTCAATGGTTGATGACTTATGTTTCTGCTCCTGCTTCCCTGAAGATGGGTGAGCTACCAATGCATGGTTCTGTGATCCTGTGAGAGAATCAAGCTAAAATAGCTTTGCCTACTCACGAATCAAATGATCACAAAATGTATCAAATGTAGGCATGGTAAATTGCAGACCCAAAGCATCCATGGTGGAATGGAAGGTAGAAGAAAAAATTTGAAAGGGGCCAAGAAGACTAGAAAGAATTAGGTATATGCACTTTGTATCTGTCTTATTCTTGCTAGAACCCTGTAAGATAGATCTGATAGATTTGAATTTCATCAAGAAATCTTGAATAGAAGGAAATGAATCAAGACCCAAAGAAGTCAATTTTTCCTCAGTCTGTAGTGCCCAAAACTCATTGACTATGCCAAAGAGAGTCTGAAACTTCTCCCACATAGCAAAGAGGAGTATCACAATCATCAAGATGAAAGAGAAAACTGTCTAAAACATGTAGCAAAATTACACCCATAGCCTCATCCATCATGTTCCTGTGTTGCATGACTTCATAAGGATGAATCAAAACTGGTTGAATGAAATCCAAACAGGACCATAGCCCGCATGATCGGAGAAGCCTATTCATACGAGATTTCCATAAATGGAAATTATGAGGAATGAGAAGCTCAACTCTTGTTGAATCTGACATTGGATAAGAAGGAGAGATAATTAATAAAAAATTCAAAAAGAATGGGTAAAATACCTGATCAATTTATCCAAAAATAAGTCTCATATCTGAAGAGAACTCGTCAAGAGCTTTTTGACGCCTATTCATGAGCAAAAAATGGAGTCTGTATGCTCATTATAGAGGCCTGGAAGTGCTGAAAATAAGGTCTCTCCTTGAATGAAAAAAATCCATTAAAATAGAAAAATATCAAAATTAAACCCCTTCCAAAATCTCCATCTTAGAAATAGCTTTCTGACGCTATCTCGTTTGAAAACAATGGCCTCCGTTTGCTCAAGTTATGAGCAAAACACTGAAGACTGCTCCAAAACAAGAAGAGAACCAAGAAACCCAAATTGCCATGCAAAAAAATAAAAATTATTTTTTTCAAAAAAAATAGTGGCATGAATTTTGAGGCAGCACAGAAACCAAGGCGACATGAAAACTGTGGTGTTTTTTGCCTAAAAAAATGTGCTAAGCTCGTGCATGCAAAAAGAGGGCCCATATTTCAACTATGTCCAAAATGGATGTGCCTTATATGAAAATGGGGGTTTTGGGGCATTCTAGACGCAACCCAGATGTCAGCTTTTCCCCAAAGTGCTCCAAAAAATAAATCCTCCCAAAATCCACTAAAATCTAAGAGAAAAAACTTGAAACCCTCGGAGCTCCAAAAACTTCAAAAACTCAAGAACGGGCAGCAGCAACAAGGCTCTAATACCATGTTAGAATTCATAGAATTCAACCACCAAGATCATCTGCATGAAAAATAACGTGTTACAAAAGCAAAGCTTGGAGACAAAAAAATTCTGAAACACAGAATATTCATTCAGAGAGGGAATAATAAAATACAAAGAGATCAATCCTTATAAAGGAGATCGAACACCAAGAAGGTGGAGAAACCTAGGTTGCATGAATAATTAATAAAGAATTAATTATTAAATGCCTAAAGTTTAGCTTAAGTGAACAAGAGATAAAAATGTGACTTAAACAATTAAATCAAGAATGATTTAATTAATAAGTGAACATAGAAATACTTTTTTACTCTAACATTTCTCACTTTGGTTTTTCCCATCTTGAGTTTTCCACATAAATATGGTGTTATTGTGTATGTGTTATCACCACTATATGTTTTTTTCATGGTTAGTTGAATTAATAAATAATTAATGAGAATTGTGGAAGAATTATTAAGTTTTTATTTGTGTTGATTCACCTCACCCTCTTCGCACCCAGTGATATTAGATAATAAAGGGGTTCTCTATAATATTTTTCCTTTTGCTGATAATTGTGTTGGAAATGAGATAAGTAACTAAGAGGGGAGGGGTGAATCAGTTACTCCAAAACAAATCCCTTTTCCCTTAGATGTCTTAAACAAATAAACATTGTTACTGGGTTAATTAAAATATTCTTCTGTAAATCAGGTGTTAAAGAAATCTTTATGATATCCAGTGTAATTATACTTTACTAATTAAGTGTAGAAACATAAAGCATGAAACAAATAACATATACACAGGTGACACCAAGATTTAACGTGGAAACCCAATATGGGAAAAACCACCAATGTGACTAGTTACTATTTTTCACTCTTCTGAAGTGAGCCCTGTTAGGAGCCAACCTTGTTAAAGGTTACAAAATACACTGTTAGGTGTGACCCTGATAGAGGATTTAAATCACCCTATGAGGAGTGGTTCTATTAGAGGTATTTAGAACTTCAACATAGGAATGCTACCTTGTGAGAGGATTTACAAAAAGACTATTAAGTCTACTCTATTAAGAGATTTTAGATCACTACTACAATTGCTAGAAAGTAACAATGAATTGACCTATATGTGTAAGCAACTATCTTTGCTGATTCAGATCTCTGTTCTGATTATAACTAGATCCTTGCTGATCAAATATTCTATTGTAACTCCAAGTTTTATGTGCTCAATCAGAATCCCATATGATTTTGCCTTCATTCTTCATATCACAGAATTCCACACTTCTTCTTATCTTCCACTTTTGTACACTTGCACTCACTCAATCCAAACTTGACCTTTTATATATATGATAAGCCATGTCAATTCGGCTTGAATATACTTATAAATAAGTAATAAATCACAATTCAGTCAGCCTCATATAACCAATTAATTATAGAATGTAAACCACTATTAGTCGGCTAACATTGAATAATCAACTTGGTTAACACTGAGTTCCTTTGATGCCCAACCAGGACTGAAATGCCTGAGTGACTCGGTCAAAACTAAAAAAATCTTTCTATTCACCAACTATGATCGGTTTGAATGTAGACATTTGTGTAACATCACTACACAAGTGTAAATACATTTGTAACATCAATGACAATACATAATTGAATAATTATCTTTAATAATCTCCCTCTTTGGCATTGATGGAAACACAACAGGTCATAATACAAAGAATTGTAGAGCAACGTAAAACTTTCTTTAATGTGTTTAGCTTCATTCTGATTCTCATCCAAAAAATCCCTCTTTCATCAAACTTTGTCTCTTGATAAGATTTCTCCCTCTGACATCAAACTCTTCCTCTTTCTCTTATGAACTCTCCCTTAAGTAATTTCTTATGTATTATATCAAACTCTCCCTCTTTTGTTTTATTCTTATGTATTATATCAAACTCTCCCTCTTTGACAATAGATGCCAAAGACTCCATCTCTATAAACACTAAGTATCAATACCTATAGTCAATACTATTTCTCTTTGAAGTTGTAATGTACCTGAATGTACTAATTCATCTGCAATAGGCTTTGATGTACCTACATATACTGATAGATCTTCACTGTGGCTCGGGTTGATGCATAACTAAACTATATTTTAGTGAGCTTCAGTTAGGGGAAGAACCCCTAGCTTTCCTCTAAGATACAAAAATGCATCCTTAGGTAAAGGTTTGGTGAATATGTCTGCAACTTGTTCTTTAGTGCTCACATATTCCAACCTTACTTCTTTATTTTGTACTAATTCCCTCAGGAAATGATATTTTATTACTATATGCTTGGTTTTGGTGTGCATCACTGGATTCTTTGAAATTTTAATAGCATTGGTGTTGTCACAGTAGATAATAATTGGTTCTTTCACTTCTTCCTTCATTCTTGACAATAGGTGCTTGAACCATATGATGTTTGAACAACTCACTATTGCAGCAACATATTATGCCTTTGTTGTAGACTGAGAGATACAATTATGTTTCTTTCTGTTCCAAGATACTAACCTCTTTCCAAGAAAGAAAGCTCCACCACTGGTGCTTTTCCTATCATCAACACTTCCATCACAATTAATATCAGTGAATATCTTCAAATCAAAGTTCCCACCTTTCTTATACCACAAACCATAGTGTTCAATACCCTTCAGATATCTCAAAATTATTTTGATTTCCATTAGGTGATTGTCTCTGGGATTAGCTGAAAATCTTGCAACAATACCAACTGCTAATGCAATATCAGGTTTGGTGTGAACAATATATTGCAATTTTTCAATCATGGATATGTAGTTTGTCTGATCTACCTCCTTTGAATCATCATATTTAGATAATTTTTGTCCAGTACACATGGGTGTTCCAACATGTTTGGAATCTTCCATTCCAAATTTCTTGAGTATCTCCTTGATATATTTTGATTGAGTAATGTAGATACCATCATTCATTTGATGAACTTTTAATCCAACAAAGAATTTTATCTCACCAAACATGGACATATCAAATTCTTTACTCATAGCTACAGAGAATGTTTTGCATAAGTCATCATATCCAGTGAATAATATGTCATCAAAAAATATCTCTACTAACAATATTTTGTTTTGTGGTCGTTCTTTGATGTACAGGATACTGTTATCATTGGTTCTCTGAAATCCAATATTTACTAGGTAACCATGCATTCTTTCATACCAGGCTCTGGGTGCTTGCTTCAGTCCATACAATGCTTTGTGCAGCTTGCAAACCATATTCCTTCTGCTAGGATCAAAAAATCCTTCAGGTTGTTCAATGTAGACTTCTTCTTCTAGGATTCCATTCAAAAATGTAGACTTCACATCCATTTGATATACTTTGTATCCTTTATGTGCAGCATATGCCAGAAGAGTTCTGACTCCTTCAAGTCTTGCAATAGGAGCAAAATTTTCTCCATAATCAATTCCCTCTTCTTGAGCATATCCTTTAAAAACTAGTATGGACTTGTTTCTAGAAACTTCACCATTTTCATTCATCTTATTTCTAAAAACCCACTTGGTTCCAATCATATTCTTGTTCTTTGGCCTAGGCACAAGAGTCCAAGTTTTGTTCTTCTCAATCTGCTCAATTTATTCATTCATTGCCTCTATCCAACTTTCATCATTTAATGCATCTTTAATAGTTCTAGGTTCAAATTCACTTAGTAAACATGTACCTTTGATTTTGTCCCTTGTCATTACACCTTCTTTCTGATCTCCAATTATTTTCTCAGGTGCAAGATGCCTTCTTACATATCTAGAAAGTACTGGATCCTTCAGTCTTGATTCTAGACTTGATCCACTATTTCTATCATTCTAAAACATTCTTTCTTTTTATTTTGTCTAATGCTTGGGTTCCACTGTCTATGACTTGGGTCCCTCTGTCTGTGACTCAGGTTCCTCTGTCTGAGACTCGGTCTCTTCTACCAATAGCTCAGGTTGTACAATGTGCAACTCAGGTTGTACATTTTGTGTTAGTATATTAAGTGGTTGACAGTTCTGATATCCAATCACCATTGCTCAAGTCATAGGCATAGTATCAGGTTCATGGTACACAAAGTTCCTGTAGTCTTTAGGATCTTTACTATTTTTTCCTTCATATCTTTCTGCAAACTCATCAATCCTGACATGTACACTTTCTATGAATTTATGAGTAGTAATATTCAGACATTGGTATGCTTTTCTTTTACAGGAGTAACCTAGGAATATTCCTTCATCACTTTTTGCATCTAGTTTTCCATTTCTTGCTTCCTTCAAGATGTAACATTTACTTCCAAATACTTTGAAATAATTAACATTAGGTTTATAGCCATACCATAATTCAAAAGGTGTTTGGTTACTACCTTTCTTCAGTTGTACTCGGTTCAAGGTGAACAATGTAGTGCTGATGGCCTCCTTCCAGTATTTGGCAACAACATTCTTTTCAATCATTAGGGTTCTAGCACAATCCATAATGGTTCTATTTCTTCTTTCTACTATTCCATTTTTCTATGGTGTACCAAGGGCAAATACCTATCTTTTGATTCCTCTTTCATTATAGAATTTATTGAATTCATTAGAAATGAATTTTCCTCCTCTGTCAGATCTTAGACATTTTAGTTTCTTTCCTATTTCCTTTCAACTCTTGCAAGATACCATTTGAATTTCTGAAAAGCTTCTAATTTTTCTTTGAGAAACATGACAGTCGTCATTCTAGAATGATCATTAACAAACAAAATAAATTATTTCTCTCTAGTATAGCTTGTTGTTCCAATTGGTCCACAAAGGTCAGTATGTACCAATTCCAAGATTTCATCAGTATTGTAGTTATTTCTTTTGAAACTTGTCTTGCTCATATTTCTGATTTGACATTGTTTGCATGTTGCTAACTCGGGTTTCTTCAAAATAGGAATACCTCTAACTCTCTTTTTTTTTATTATTTTTACCAGATTATCAAGGTTTACATGACACAACCTTCTATGCCATAGCCAAATTTCTTCTACTTGTGCAATGAAGAATGAACCTTCAGTGAGATCAAGATAGAATAGATTACCTTTTTTTTGCCTGCCAGTTCCAACTAGGTTCCCTTTACCATCCAGGAGCTTGGCCTTACCATTCATGAATTCTACCTTGAAGCCAATATTGTTCAACTATGCTACACTGAGTAGATTTCTCCTTAGTCCTTCAACCCAATAATCATTATCACATTTGATTCCTTCTGTTAGAGTAATGCAACCTTTTCCTTTCACATAGCAAGGTTCATCATTCCCAAAACTGATACTCCCACCATCATAGTGTTCAAGATTTTCAAATTTTGTCTTATCACTAGTCATGTGATGAGAACAACCACTATCAATTATCCATGTCATTTTTACTGATATGTGAGAAAGTGCAGTCTTTTCATCTTCTTCATCTGACTCATCCTTAATAGCAATATAAAACATTTCATCTTCTTCTTCATCACTGTCAGAATCCTTAGCAATATAACAAGACTTCTTACCTTTGTCCTTGTAGCTCTTGTAGTTCTTAAAATCTTTATTTCCTTTGTACTTGTTGAAATTTTCTCATCTTTATCTTCTTTGTTCGGACACTTGGCAACAATGTGACCAACCTCATTGCATGAGAAATAGATCAATGGTATTTTACCTTTGTATTTTACTTTGGCATCTCTCATTTCAAGTAATACTTCAATGATATCTAGATATTCATCATTAGATTCATCATCACTATCACTTTCAGCCTACTTCCCTTTTGAGTATTTCTCCTTCTTACCAAGGTTTAATTTAGCTTTGAATGCAGACTCAAGATTGTTGGAGTTAGGAGAATAATTGTCAAAGTTGTCCAGCTCAAAAGTTGTAAGCCTTCTGACTAATGTATCTAGAGTTATATCTTTATTGCACCTCATCTCTTGAATAGCTGAAACTCTAAAAGCATAGATAGGAAGTAAATTTCTTAATACCTTGCTGACCACTATTGTATCTTCAATTATTCCTCTAGCAGCTCTGATGGCACTCACAATCTTCTTGATTCTTTCATTGTATCTTGTAATGCCTTCTCCTTCTTTCATTTTCATCTGGTCAAATTATCCTCTAAGACTTTCTTCTTTGGCTCGCTTCACATTTGCATCTCCTCCATGAATGTCCTATAATTTCCTCCACATATCATAGGCTGTAGGGCAGTCCTTGACTTCATCAAATTCTGAGTAGGTGAGTGAAGAAGCTATATCAATCATCATTATGTTATGAAGCCTATGTTCCATCATTTGTTCCATAGTCATAGTCCCTATTGGTTCCACATATTTGTTGTCCAAAAATTACAAACCATAATCTCCAATAGTAGATAGATCTAGTTTCATCATCTCTTGCCATTCAAGGAAGTTGTCTTTGTTTAGCTTTGGGATCTCCCTTCCGTAAGACATCTCTGATATTTAGCTTAGGCCTTGAAACCTTCTCTGAAAGGACTTGCAGCTCTGATACCAATTGTTGGAAATGAGATAAGTAACTGAGAGGGGAGGGGTGAATCAGTTGCTCTGAGACAAATCCCTTGTCCCTTAAATATCTTAAACAAATAAACACTGTTACTTGGTTAATTAAGATATTCTTCTGTAACTCGGGTGTTAAAGCAATCTTTATGATATCCAATGCAATTATACTTTAGTGATTAAGTGCAGAAACATAAATCATGAAACAAATAACATATACACAGGTGACACCAAGATTTAACATGGAAACCCAATATGGGAAAAACCACCAATGTAACTAGTTACTATTTTTCACTCTTCTAAAGTGAGCCCTGTTAGGAGCCAACCTTGTTAAAGGTTACAAAACACACTGTTAGGTGTGAACCTAATAGAGGATTTAAATCACCCTGTGAGGAGTGGCCTTGTTAGAGTTCTTTAGAACTTCAACATAGGAATGCTACCTTGTGAGAGGATTTAGAAAAATACTGTTAAGTCTACTCTGTTAAGAGATTTTAGATCACTGCTACAATTTTTATAAAGTAACAATGAATTGACCTATATGTGTAAGAAACTATCTTTTCTGATTTAGATCTTTGTTCTGATTATAACTAGATCCTTGCTGATCAAATATTTTATTGCAGCTCTGAGTGTTTTGTACTCAATCAGAACCCCATCTGATTTCTCCTTCACTCTTCATATCACAGAATTCTACACTTCTGCTTCTCTTCCACTTTTGCACACTTGCACTCACTCAATCCAAACTTGACCTTTCATATATATGATAAGACTTGTCAAGTCAACTTGAATATACTTCTAAATAAGTAATAAATCACAATTCAGTTGGCCTCATATAACCAATTAATTATAGAATGTAAACCACTGTTAGCCGGCTGACACTGAATAATCAACTCGGTTAACACTGAGTTCCTTTGATGCCCAACCATGACTGAAATGCCCGAGTGACTCAGTCAACACTGAAAAACTCTTTCTATTCACCAAATGTGCTCGGTCTGAATGTAGACATTTGTGTAACATCACTACATAAGTGTAAATACATGTGTAACATCAATGACAATATATAATTGAATAATTCTCTTCAACAAATTGAACTTGGGAAAAGCATGTATACTAGTTGCGAGGGATTATATAATAGCTTTTTTTGTTATATGCAATTCATTATGGCTATTATTTGTAGTCATGATTTTAATTATCACTTATACCTTGGTACAAATATAGATATGTGTAAACTTGATATGCCTTGATACATTTTTAGATTTGACATTACCCATCTAGTGGGAGTTCTTAGATATGTATCTCGATCCTAAAATGTTTCCTCCATCTTCAATTGAGTTCCATAATCCTATAAAATATTGTTAATATGTAACAACTAACAACATTGTCAATATAATCCATATAATGATCTTATCACAACCACTTTTTGAAAGCAAGTTAAAAACAAACACCTTGTTCATTACTTGGAAGAGTTCAATTATACATCATCATATGATAGACATAGCCCATTACCAAAAAACAATGGGCTTTCAACATTGAAAACCATATTGCTAAGAATTCATACATAATATTAAGGTTTGTTGGCTCAATTAATTCAAAAGTTCTTTTCTTAATCCAACCCCAAAACAACAACAAAAGTAGTTGCAACAACATTCATTATAATATTAGCCTTCCATTTGTGGCTACTACTAGTATTCCCATATTTTGTGTGTGTTGTTCAAATAAAAATCTTAATACATTAAAAATATCAATATGTGTAGTACAACTACAACTAAAGAAACATAGCATGCATGTTGCTAAACATTAATACTATAGTTCTTTTTTTAAAACAATGAAGGCACTTTTCTTGAGGAGATTTTGCAAGAAAGGAATTTAGAGATAGTTGACAAGGCTACTTGAAAAGACTTCAAACACACTTAACAAGATTGCATCCTCATCTATTTCAACTTTTTCTCCATATTTGTACCTTGAAAACACATATAAATATGCATTTGGACCACAATAATTTAATATAAGACAATGTTCCATGTTTGGAAACTAAACACTTTTCCTAATTAAAAAACCTTATAATGTCTTGTTATAATGAAAACTCCATTGATGTCACTTAAGATGAATTCACTATCAATGATTGATTCATACAACAAAAAGAAATATCAGTTATATATTTTTTCTCAACATTAGTTAGTTTAGCATTGCATTTTTATTACAAACAATCACTTGAAATTTAACAATTAGACAATTTCTTACACAAATTCCAACAAAAGTAAAATCAATTACAATATTAATTTAAAACAACTAGCATTATTTTTCATATTACACATTTTGTAACAAAAATACATCGTAGTAAGTCTCTCCATTTAAAAGAAAGATTTTTATTATTTTATAGCATTGATATAAGTACACCATTGAATGAAATGAAATAGAAGTTTTTAATGACATCCACAAGCCTAGGTGGTCTATGAGACTTGAGAATTCAACTATTTAGAAACCAAAAAAAAGTTCTAACCAACCAACCACAACCCTTATTATTTTTGACTTTGTCCTATTCCTTTATCAACCGTT
The DNA here is from genome assembly GCA_018584345.1 of Thuja plicata. Lineage (NCBI taxonomy): Eukaryota > Viridiplantae > Streptophyta > Pinopsida > Cupressales > Cupressaceae > Thuja > Thuja plicata. The sequence goes on along the minus strand of MU214269.1, from coordinate 376,694 downwards.
TTTAAATTACCACAAATTACAACAAAGTAATTTTTTGTTTTCACTTTGTGTTCATCATCAAAAAAAAATTGTTAAATATTCTACTTTAAGAATATTAGCACAATTAATTCATATGTCCTTGTATGTTATACACTCCATTATGCAATGTAATTCTATTTTCACTAATTTTGATTTGTAGAGACATTAAACCTTGTTAGCCTACTCTAATTTGGGTGTTTTTTACCTCCTTGTTTCACACCTAAGATGGTGTAAGCTAGTTCTTAGCTAGGCTATTAGAATTTTAGCTTTTACATTATATATTTGTCTTGATATAGTGCTTTTACTTGTGGCCAATTATAATATTAAATTTTTTGACATAACATTCTCTTTTTTTCACTCAATTTGTCTTGTTCACGTGATTACTTTTGTAATGCCCTGTTAGGGAACCTCTAGAACTAAGGGTAAAACATAATTAAACACATTTTTTTTAAACAATTACATTAACATGACTAACTTACAAGAGCATGGTGCTTCAACATTAAGTATAAGTCAATCAGTTGCTTCATGACCCTGCACTAGCAGAAGACTAAACCAACTCTGAGGGTTATGTGTCTCTCTAACTCTACGACATGACTATAATAGAACTAACTATTCATCAAGTTTCCTGAATGAGTTCAGAGTAAATCCAAAAAACATCATTCTACAATGATCTAATTATGGACACATAATTAAGAAGGGAGATGACTAAATCAAGCTATGACACATAATCAAATCAAGATTCATTTTAAACACCAAAAGAAGTGTTCCTATGATAACTCTAACATACAACCTATTCATTGATCTTTATAGATTGACATGAGAGATTAAAAAAACAAAAACAAAAAAAAAACCAAGTATAAGAATGAATATAAAACCCTGCATCCAAAAATGTGTTAGATTTCATAACATATAAACTAACCCAACTGTAGGCACCAAAAATAACATGTTCTAATTTGTAGAGTGCATGCACTAATCTCTAGAAAAAGGCCCAGATAGAGATTGTGTGTGCACTAAAATCCAGACACATGCATTGAAATGTAGAAAATGCAAGTATAGTGGCCTTGCATGCACTAAATGACATTCATGTGCACTAAATAACACATGAGTTGAAAACTAGGTCCATGTTTTGATTCTCAACTCTCTGCCATAAAACTAATTTTGGCCTTGCAAAATAAAACATCTACTAAAGTATGAAGATAATTTCTTTCTTTCCCCTATTGAGACATCTAATTAAACAAAATATAGAATAATACATTGCTTATTTCAATTACAATTTGTTACAACTTATGAAACTGATAAATAAGAGAAGTGAAAAGAAGGAAGTAGGTGAAGTGGCCTCTGAATTCTAATCTCAGACATGTCACTACTGAAATTGTAGTCATTTTTCGACACACATTGGTCAATTTTTCTACATGCATTGGTCAATTTTTTTACCAAAGGCCTTATCACAATATTTTGGTCAGTTGATCGACGACCCACTTGAGCGTCAAAATTTCAACCCTTCTTGGGATAAAAAAAGAGGTCAAATGCTTGTAAAATGTGGCATTGAAAGATTTGATTTTCAATAGTGGCTCACATCATAGTTCGACAAGGATGTTATGTCAACGACGAGGTTTTGGTCAAAATATTCGTCGATGGTTGGAGTCATCCAAACTCATTTTTTCACGAGAAAAATGTCGAATGTGTCCACTTGGAGTCAAAATTTTGACTTATTTTTCCATCAAAAAAGAGGTCAAATGTTTGAAAATGTAGCATCAAAAGGTCCACCCCATTGTACTTGTGGAGATATTCACATTCCCAAATAGCCACTCAGAACACATAAGGGAAGATAAGGGCTTACACACATGTAAGACACAATTCATAAACCTCAAGCGATAAAAACATTCTAATAAGAGAACCAATGCAATACAGTGTAACATCGAGAATAAGGATGATATACCAATATATGAATCAACATAGGGTAGCTACTAAAGTATTCAAATGATTTGGATGTTGGAGACCAAGAAGTAGGAGTGTCATTGCATAACACAAACGGATGGCTCATATGGAACCAATCAGTCCTTTCATGAATACAAGAGGCTCAATCATGCTAGATCAACGCCCCACGGATGGTTAAGCCTTCCCAATACGTCCTTAGTTTTTACAAGAACTCAAGACATGCAAGTATAATTCTCATTTATCTTAATATTATATTTTCCTCATTATTTTATTCATGTTATCACTTACATTTCTCAACTCTCCAAAGAGTTACCCTGGTGGCCACTTTCAACCCTGACACCCATAGAGAGCCACTCCCCAATTCCAGCTCTAACGCCCACACCCAAGCTCATATCATTCCTATGAATGAGGTGTAATGCCAAAATCAATGCAATATCCCAATGCAACGAAATACCCATTTACCAAAATACCATTTTTCAAGCATGCACATGGCACACTTAATTGGTCACACACCAAGAGTATGGATCCTAATAAAACCCCATAGTTAAATTCACATATATATTATTATTACTCCACATCACAATTTCATATTCAAAACCTAAAAATCCATTTTCTAACAAATGCAAAAACTTGGTCAAAACCAGTCATGGAGGTTATCACCATTAATAGACCTTCGAAAAGCTAAAAAATTCAAAATTCAAAGATTAAAATTTTAAGAAAACCCATTGGTTCCCACATACACAAAAAATGACAAATGTGATAAAACCTACATTTCACCCTCATATACATAATTGGGAAATATTTCCCCAAACAAACTCCCACTTTTTAAAGAATAAACATGGAATAAAAAAAGTAACTCAAATTGGAATCTACTAAATAGAAACGTGCTTGCAATTATCCAAAAATATATTTGTCATTTACAAAAATCAATTAAAATGAAAACAAAAGAGGAATCAAGATTCCTACCTCAAACTTGGAGAAAAACCAAAAACTAGAAAAAAAATTCCAAACTCAAAATGTAGAATGCAAGATCTAAACAATCAGTGTCAATTACTCAAACAAATCGTTGAATCGAATACCCCACAAAATATCTCCCATTCAATCTCCCAATCTCAACAAGTTATTTTTCCCACAGGGGGTTAGAGAGCAAAAATAGAAAACAAAATACCAAGTGTGCAAAAATGATCTTCATTTCTAACTTAATAAGCACATTTTGAAAATAATTAAAATAATATTAAATTCAACTTAAACTAAATATCAAATAAAATTCCCAAAGTCCTCAATTAAATAAATCATCTAGGACTCTATTTGTTGGTAAAATATTAAGTTTCCTTTAATATAATTGAAGTAGCATTTAATTTATTTAACTTAACACCATCAATTTGCACACAACCAACTATGCACATACACTTGTCAGTGGTATTTTGCAATTATGCAAGAGGGTAACTAGACATTACCTATCCAATAATTTGAGGGTATAACTATCAGGAACATGGGGAATATTGCCTAAATTAGGAACAATAACTAGGCTAGATAATATGAATGACCAATATGACTATCTTTGTAACCACCATCAAGGATATGGGCCTGCTTAGACCCGTAGAGCCAACTGAAGTTGTTGCCTGGTACTTTTCATCACTAAAGCATTGGTACATTAAGTGTACCAACTCATGCATATGTAAAATATCCAAAGCACATATATAGAAACATAGTACTTCATCCCTTCCACATCCTGAAGTTATGATGACAACTATTGCACCTACTACAATCATTGATGTAGACACTCCTTCTTCATCACAGTAGACCTCACAGGTAGTAGAACTAGTTCCTAGAGTGAGCACTAGATCCTCTAGACAAAAATCACCACCTAAAGAACTAAGGACTATGAGAGAAGAGAAAATATCAGTAAGTGATAAACCTGTATGGAAACCTGACTTGAAAATGATTGACAAGAGAGCAATTGAGCAAGGAAAGCCGGTTACAATAGACAAATATTATGACAGGTATGAAGAAATTGACAAACTTAAGATTGAATATATTGTAGTAAATCATTTACTTGTTTTTAAGAAGAATCTATTAGAGATTGAGGGCAGTGTACCTGAAGAATTGTATGGGAGATTAGAGATAAGGAAACAACTAGCACACATTGAAGATGAGACTATCAGGAGTCAAGTAATTGATAAAATGTTACCTGTAGTTTCTATACAAGAGAGAGACAAACTACTTGCTGAACTGAAACCTTTATTAAGGACAAAGGCAAGGTTAGTAAAAATTATGGCAAGGAAGTATGAAGATGTTACTGAAGAGACTGAGAGATCATTGGATTAAATACTTATGTCATTGATTCTTGAGAAGATTGCACCTACTAAAACTACAATGCCTACATCCTTAGGAATGGGAGAGAGTTCCAAGATAGATAAGGCAAGTGTTGAGCAAAGCAAAGATGTTATGCAACTAGATTTCTATGTTTCTATTGTGCCTGTGACACTTGACACTTCTCATGATGAGAAGGACCCTTTTGAAGGAAACATTGACAGTGTTATGGAAAAAAATGAAGAACAAAAAGATGAAGAATGCAAAGAGGAAGAACAGAGAGAGGAAGTACCAAAAGAAATGGAGCAGAAAGAAGAAGAAGAAGAAGAAGAAGAAGAAGAAGATGAAGTAAAAACTAAGGTAAACACATCTTCTATCTTATTGTTGCCAAGAAAAGAAAAACCTACAAATGTTGATGTTGATCATATGGATGAGGATGATCTAGTGGGATTAGCTTTCATCGCACTTACTAAAGAAAAGGAGAGATCGGAGCAGAAGAGTGACAAGAAGACTAAGGTAATGACTAGAGCAATTGATACTGTGAACAAATTTCTTCTAGTACCTATTGTTTTCCAGAGTGGAGATGATATAGAAAACTTGAATATGGCACTTGATGAGTTTGATGGTCATTATGATAACTTGGTAAAGATTGTAGAAGATAAGGTAGAGAAGAACTACTCAGAGAAGAAATTGTTTGAATTTTTCCAGTCTATCTCATGGGACTTGGGCATTCTAATAACTATTACAAAAAATGATAAGATTTGTATTACACATGGATGAACACTATTTAGTTATTGCATGAATCCTATTGTGCATGTTCAAAACATTAAAGACATTATTGCCAGGACAGGGAAACCTTGAACAATATGATGGATAGTTGTGAGACCTCTTCACAATATATAATGGAGTTGGACAAAGAAGTAACAAGAATTTTGGATAAAATAAATGTATTGGTTATTGAGAAAGGGAGAGTCATGAAAAGGTTTGGTTTGCTGAAGAGTTTAATCACTCCTAAGCTATCAATTATTGAAGCTCACTTATCTGACATGGAGAAGACTGCAGAGTCATTGGCTAACTCTATGCCAACAGAGTTGAAAGAAGCAAAAATAGGCTAACTCTATGCCAATAGAGTTGAAAGAAGCAAAAACAACATCATTTGCATTGAATGGAATAATTCATGTTAGTCAGCTATTGATTAAGTCATGGAGTACAGAAGTGAAGATCTTGGAAGATTCCTTTCAAGATATTCTGAAATTGGTGAGTAAGCACTAGTCTATTAATTTTTATGCACCTTTGTCATTATTGTCAAAGGGGGAGAAGAGATAAGAGAGAAGAGAAAAATTAATAGGGGAGAAGAGGAGAAGATAATGTATAAGGGAGAAGAGAAAATCAAAATAGAGGAAGAAGAAGAAGAGACAGTTTTTTTTGTTGTTGGAACACTTAGTCATTTTTTTGTTAAGTATTTCCATCAATGCAAAAGGGAGAGATTGTTGGAAAGTGATAAATTTTGTGTTATGATTCACTTTTTGGTTTTCATTTATGGCAACACATCTGGCATATTGATCGATTGATCTGAAGTTAAGTTTTGGTGATTCTATTCTGAAATCGACTAAGTACATAGTAGAAATAAAGAGGAATTTTGGGTATCGAAGATCGAGAATGAAAATTTATGACATGAGAGCTTAGAGGGAGATACTATGGAGTATGTATGACCTTCATATAAAATCAATTTCATTTTGGTCAATTTTATAGAGAGTTGTAGTGAAATAAAGATAGGTGACAGTAGCAGAACAGTGATATAGAGCTATTGAACTGAAGCGATGATTTGGGGAGTATGGTGTGGACTCCTGGAAAGCTAAGATAGATTATGTTTTTTGATAATCTATATTTTGATTATGTAAGAGTGCTGACTATGTATTTGATATTTGCTTTATCAAATATATTTAGTATTGAGAGCCGACTATGTAATATTTAGCTAAAGAGCCGACTTGGCAAAGATATATATAT
>MU214269.1:343156-364208 GCA_018584345.1 Thuja plicata | reverse complement strand
TCGGTACTAAATGGATATTCAGGAATAAGCTGAATGAGAATGGAGAAGTCACAAGAAACAAAGCAAGACTAGTATGCAAGGGGTATGCACAAGAGGAAGGTATTGACTATGGAGAAACCTTTGCACCTGTTGCTAGGCTAGAAGGTGTAAGAATACTACTTGCTTATACTGCATTCAAAGGATTCAAGGTATACCAGATGGATGTCAAGTCAGCATTCCTAAATGGAATACTTGAAGAAGAGGTATACATTGAGAAACCAGAAGGGTTTGTAGATCCAAACAAGAGAAACATGGTATGTATACTTCATAAAGCCTTGTATGGATTGAAACAAGCTCCTAGAGCCTAGTATGAATGACTTCATTCCTATCATATAAGTACTAGAATTGAAGGACTAGTGAAAATAGTAATCTTTATTTGAAGGAAGATATTAATGCTAACACTTTGATTGCTAAAATATTTGTTGATAACATCATATTTGGAGGCAATGATATGCTATGCAAATAATTTGCTAATGAGATGAGCAAAGAGTTTGAGATGTCCATGTTTGGAGAGATCAAGTTCTTTCTTGGTCTACACATCATTCAACAAAGTGAAGGTATTTTCATTACACATTCCAAATACATTAAAGAGGTCCTGAAAATATTCAAGATGGAAGATTCCAAACCAGTTGGAACACTGATGGCTACTGGATGTAAGTTGACAAAGAAGGACAAGACAACAGAGGTAAATCAGACTTTGTACAGATCAATGATTGGAAAAATCATGTATGTTGTACACACTAGACTAGATATTGCACATGCAGTAGGAATAGTTGCTAGATTTCCTACTAACCCCATGGAATCACATATGACTTCTTTGAAAAGGGTTTTAAGATATCTAAAGAATACTGAGGAATATGGTTTATGGTATAGAAGAGAAGGAAAATTTGAACTTAAGGTGTTTACCGACGCTAATTGGGCTGAAAATCTTGATGACCAGAAGAGCACAACTGGAGGAGCATTCTTTATGGGTGACAGACTTGTCACATGAATTAGAAAAAAGCAAGGATGCATCTCTCAGTCTACTGCTGAAGCAGAGTATGTTGTTGCTGTTGCAAATTGCTCAAATATTACATGGATCAAACAATTACTAGAAGGTATGCATATGAAGATCTTAGAACCAGTAATTATCTATTGTGATAACACTAGTGCAATAAACATTTCCAAGAATCCAGTCATGCATGCTAAGACTAAACACATTGCTATCAAGTATCATTATTTGAGAGAACAAGTTCAAGCAAAGGAAGTGACACTTGAGTATGTGCAATCCAAATAACAATTAGCTGATATCTTCACCAAGCCACTGCCCAATGATACATTTGAGTACTTGAGAAAGAGACTAGGGGTCAAACCCTTGTCTACCAGTCAGTAAAATGACTAAAGGCTGCATCAGCCTACATATTATCATAATAACATACATGTTGATGCAAGAAAAGAGATGAACTTCAAATCTACATCTATATACAGACAGGTATATATCCTCACTGAGCACCAGAGCATATTGTTGATGGATAAGGGAAATTCAAGGAATATATTATGGATGGAGAGAAATGATTGTTTGACATGAATGTTAGATATTTGTAAAATATTTGTTTGGCATTGTTGTCAAAGGGAGATAAATTATCCATATTATCAGATCTTTCTGGAAAGGGAAAGACATTATCTATTATCACATTACTCCAACAGGGAGAGATTATATCCTTAGGGGGAGAAATTGTATGAAAAGATTATACAAAGGGAGAGTTGCTGACAAGAGAAAAAGACACCAAAAGAGAAAGAATAGTCAAGGGAGAAAAAATGACACAAGGAAAGAACTCAACACATCAGAAGAAAGAGAATTGCAAGAATCAAATCTAAGCTAAAATAGAGCTTACCGATGGTCAGACATTTATTGGTTATCAAAACAAAAAGATTAGTAGTTTGATGAATCTCAACTATTGTATTTCATATTGTATTAGAAATAGTATAGTGTGATAATATAGTATGTTTCCATCAATGCCAGAGGGAGAGATTGATGACATGTAACTGATTGAATGTTTGACAATGTTAAGTTGAAGATAATGCAAGGCATTAAATTAGTTAATGTATTATATTGTCATTTATGTCAACTTGATATCATCTGTACGGTCATGTACATAATGCCAAAGACTTATGAGAATCAAAGGAACAAAGGTTATGCTTTCAATAATGCATTTAAAAGTCAAGTATTCACTAAGTGACAAACAACACTGACGGAGTGCACACCATCGGTCAAAGAAAAGAAGAACAATCACAGTGATACCCGATGATTAGAAGCATAGTGTTGCCTGACGAAGCAAAACCATAGGATGCCCGATGAGAAAATTCAGAAGGTTTCCCAACGAGTAAAATTCTAATGATGCCTGACAGATGAAGATCATGAAGCTAACTAGAGTCTCACTGATGGAACTGTTAGTTGTCACCGATGACTAATTGTAGTGGTGACCGATGAAATAGAGAGTTCAAAATATGACAAAATATCTAGCTAGCAGAGCTAAAGATAGACTTAACTGGTTGTCTACTTTGTTTTATTCGACCAGAGATAAGTGATTGATTTAAAGATGATTTGTACATTTGGCAAGAAGATATCTATGAGACAAATCAGGAGTTATGCTTTAAATCTAATTGGCTGGATTGTTTATCATGCCAAGAATCAAGAATCAAGAAACAATGAATATCATGTCTATATAAGAGACAAGATTAATTCATTTACGAATGGGATTAAGGGGAGTGAATAGAAAGAGGATGCTGAAGAGAAACTAATGAAGAACAAATTCATGTAGTGTTGATCAAACAAGCTGAAGGAAGAGCTAAGGAATTTCACAGACACCGACGAACAGTGAGCACAGCATCATAGAGAAGAAAGTATAGAGCACAAAGGATTGAATTGATACATTAGTCAAATAGGTAATGTACTTAAATAGATCTGAAAATATGCAATTCAAAGTTGCAATATGAACAGGTCATAGTGTTTTAGTTTAACCATTGAAGCATCAAGTATCTTAACTGAGCAGGACTTAACAGTCTTCTATATATTGAGGTACATCTCAAGGAGTGCCAAAAAGGTTGATTCATGAAAGTAGCATTGGACTTGCCGGATACCTATTGACAGTCTAAGAAGGAGGCCGATTTAGGGATGGTAGCAATAGATGCCCGATACTAAGTGACAACCTCTATGTATAAAATCCTCTAACAAGGTCGCACTTAAAAGTGTGTTTGTAACCTTTAACAGGGTTGGATCCTAATAGGGATCACTTTAGAAGAGTGAAAATTTGGGGTACTGGTCCCATTGTTTTTTCCTTTAACAAGGTTTCCACATTAAAATTCATTTGTTATGTGTGTATGATTCATTTCTTTACTATTTTTCATCTTACATAGTTAACTTTGTATTGATCGGTATACTTTGCTTATTTACTAAATTTCGATAAATAGTTATACTGCTTATCGGTAATCAAGAAAGAATAAGGTTTGACAGAGAAAATTGACAGATAGTAATCATTATTAGTATTTCATGGCATGAATCTTGTAGGGACATAATAATCTAAGGTTTATTGATTGGTGGTTAAGTTTGAAGAATAAATTTTTGAGGCCACTAATTCACCCCCCCTCTCAATTATTACTAACAATACTTGGTTACAAATTCTACTATAGTAGTAGACCTAATTTTGTATCTTCTAGAGTTATTATGATGGCCTATAGAATGGTGAAAGAAAACACAAAGTATAACCTACGCAAAGTGTTGGCACAACATTTTTTGGAAAATGTGAAGCTGATAAAGAAAGACAAATCCAAAGCCTTCAGATTTGGTTCACTACTAATGCATATGTACATACACATTAAGCACAGATTTCTAGGAATGCACCCTAGTGGTTGGAGGAAAGGGATACCTACTAGTATTTGGATTTAATAGAGTTATCGAAGATAAAGCAACACATGGGTTGATGGAGAGCTATTTGGTATGATCAAAATTCTTCAGAGGCAAATGAAAGAAATATACAGAATTCCTAAAGATTTAGTTGATAAATATAAGGATACAATCTATTTCATGGTTGAAACCGATTGTGTATTCTTTGAGGCAGTTATTCCAAGAAAGAAATGGTGTTATCCTATGGGGTTTGAAGTAAGTTCAGAAGTATTGACCATGTAGATCAAACATGTTCTAGTATCTGAGATAGATACATCTGAGAAGAGATGGGGTACCTATGAATAAAAATCAGCTGAAGTAAGAGGAGAACAGACCAAAGTCTTGAGGAAAAGAAAAGTTGAAAACATTATTCATGAATGCAAAGTTAAGGCAGGATTGACTGAGGGAGAGTTGAGGGAAGTAAAGAGGAAAATAGAAGAACAATCTTCTGGATTGGCAAGTGCTAGTACTTCAGCCCTTCCACATCCTAAAGTTATGATGACAGCTTATGCACCTACTACATTCATTTATGTAGACACTCCTTCTTCATCATAGTAGGCCTCGTAGGTAGTAGAACTGGTTCCTAAAGTGAGCACTATATCCTCCAGACATAAATCACCACCTAAAGAACTAAGGACTATGAGAGAAGATAAAATATCAGTAAGTGATAAACCTGTATGGAAACCTGACTTGAAAATGATTGAGAAGAGAGAAATTGAGCAGGGAAAGCTGGTTACAATAGACAAATATTATGACAGGTATGAGGAAACTAACAAACTTAAGATTGAAGATATTGTAGTAAATCATTTACTTGTTTTTAAGAAGAATATATTCGAGATTGAGTGTAGTGTACCTGAAGAATTGTATGGGAGATTAGAGATAAGGAAACAACTAGCACACATTGAAGATGAGACTATCATGAGTCAAGTAATTGATAACATGTTACCTATAGTTTCTATACAAGAGAGAAACAAACTGCTTGTTGAACTGAAACCTTTATTGAGGACAAAGGAAAGGTTAGTAAAAATTATGGCAAGGAAGTATGAAGATGTGACTGAAGATACTGAGAGATCGTTAGATGAGATACTTATGTCATCAATTCCTAAGAAGACTGCACCTACTAAAACTACAATGCCTACATCCTTAGGAAGGGGAGAGAGTTCCAAGACAACAAAGGCAAGTGTTGAGGAAAGCGAAGATGTTATGCAACTAGATTTCTATGTTTCTGGTGTGCCTGTGATACTTAACACTTCTCATAATGAGAAGGACCCTTTTGAAGGAAACATTGACAATGCTATGGCAGAAAATGAAGAACAAAAGGATGAAGAATGCAAAGAGGAAGAACAGAGAGAGGAAGTACAGGAAGAAATGGAGCAGAAAGAAGAAGAAGAAAAAGATGAAGTAAAAACTAAGGTAAACACATCTTCTATCTTATTGTTGGAAAGAAAAGAAAAACCTACAGATGATGATGTTGATCGTATGGATGAGGATGAGCTCGTGAGCTTAGCTTTCACCGCACTTACTAAAGCAAAGGAGAGATTGGAGTATAAGAGTGAAAAGAAGACTAAGGTAATCACTAGAGCAATCGATACTCTGAACAAATTGCTTCTAGTACCTCTTGTCTTCTAGAGAAGAGATGATATAGACAACTTGAAGATGACACTTGATGAGTTTGATAGTCATTATGAGGACTTGGTAAAGATTGCAGAAGAAAAGGCAAAGAAGAACTACTCAAAGAAGAAACTGTTTGAAGTTTTCCAGTCTATCTCATGGGACTTGGGCATTCTGAGAACTATTACAGAAAATTCTAAGAGTTGTATTACACATGGTAGAACACTATTTATTTATTGCATGAATCCTATCAGGCATGTTCAAAATATTGAAGACATTATTGCCAAGGAAAGGGCAACCTTAAACAATATGATGGACATTTTTGAGACCTCTTCAAAATTTGTAATGGAGTTGGACAAAGAAGTAAAAATAATTTTTGCTAAACTAAATGTATTGGATATTGAGAAAGGGAGAGTCATGACAAGGCTTGGTTTGCTGAAGATTTTAATCACTCCTAAGCTATCAATTATTGAAGCTCACTTATCTGACATGGAGAAGACTACAGAATCATTGGCTAACTATATGCCAACAGAGTTGAAATAAGCAGAAACAACATCATTTTCATTTAATGGACTAATTCATGTTAGTCAACTATTGATTAAGTCATGGAGTACAGAAGTGAATATCTTGGAAGATTCCTTTCAATATATTCTGAAATTGGTGAGTAAGCACTATTCTTATTACTTTTTATGCACCTTTGTCATTGTTGTCAAAGGGGGAGAAGAGATAAGATAAAAATTAATAGGGGAGAAGAGGAGAAGATAATGTATAAGGGAGAAGATAAAATCAAAATAGAGGAAGAAGAAAAAGAGACAATTTTTATTTTGTTGGAACACTTAGTCATTTTTTTGTTAAGTATTGCCATCAATGCCAAAGTGAGAGATTGTTGGAAAGTGATAAATTTTTTGTGTTATGATTCACTTTTTGTTTTTCATTTATGGCAACACATCTGGCATATTGATCGATTGATCTGAAGTTAAGTTTTGGTGATTCTATTCTGAAATCGACTAAGTACAGAGCATAAATATAAAGGTATTTTGGGTATCGAAGATCAAGACTAATGAGTTATGACATGCAAGATTAGAGGGAGATAATGTGGAGTATGTATGAGCTTAATCTAAGATCGATTTCATTTTGGTAAATTTTATAGAGAGTTGTAGTGAAATAAAGACAGGCGACAGTAGCAGAACAGTGATACAAAGCTGTTGAACTGAAGCAATGATTTGGAGAGTATGACATGGACTCCTGGCAAGCTAAGATAGATTATCTTTGTTGATAATCTATATTTTGATTATGTAAGAGCACTGACTACTATATTTGATATTTTCTTTATCAAATTTATTTTGTATTGAGAGCTGACTATGTAATATTTAGCTAAAGAGCCAACTTGGCAAAGATATATATATATATATATATATATATATATATATATATATATATATAATATATATATATATATATATATATATATGAAGATATTTTGTAGAGCGAAGTATGTGATTGATATGATATGGTTTTGGGAGATGCAAATGGTAGAACATAGGATGACATAGATCATTAAAGAGCTATAACAGGAACTATCTAAGCATTGTTGATGCTTGTTTTGTTCATTACTGAGAAAACTGTGTAATAGAAGTATATTGTAAGAGTTGTATGCTCATTTGGCCCCTAACAGGGTGTTGTATACCTTTAACAGGGTTATTATTCCTCTAACAAGGAATTGTACTATGTAATATTCATCTCCTAACATGGATACTATACTTTAGTGCATGCTTGTGGGTATCATTTGCACCAAGGTTTCCCTTGGCGAGGGTTTCCTCGACAACAAATAATGGTGCTATGAGTACTGTGTTATTTGTTTATGTTCCTTTGATTTCAGTATGCTTATGGTTTATGTTGAATTGGTTGAAAGTTTATTTTAAGTGTTGTAATACTGATTCCCCCCCCCCCCTCTCAATATTACCTAATCCTAACAAATCTCAACAAGTTGGTTTTTCCCACATTGGGGTTGGAGAGAAAAAATAGAGAACAAAATACCAAGTGTGCAAAAATGATCTCCATTTCTAACTTAATAAGCACATTTTGAAAATAATTAAAATAATATTAAATTCAACTTAAACCAAATAAAAAATAAAATTCCAAAAGCCCTCAATTAAATAAATCATCCAGGACTCTATTTATTGGTAAAATATTAAGTTTCCTTTATTATAATTGAAATAGCATTTATTTTATTTAACGTAACACCATCAATTTGAAAACAACCAACTATGCACATACACTTGTCATTGGTATTTCACAATTATGCAAGAGGGTAACTAGACATTACCTATCCAATAATTTGAGGGTATAAATATAAGCAACATGGGGAATATTGCCTAAATTAGGAACAATAACTAGGCTAGATAATATGAATGACCAATATGGCTATCTTTGTAACCACCATCAAGGATATGGGTCTGCTTAGACCCGTAGAGCCAACTGAGGTTGTTTCCTGGTACTTTTCATCACTAAAGCATTGGTACATTAAGTGTACCAACTCATGCATATGTAAAATAGCCAAAGCACATATATAGACACATAGTCAAAATAATTAGGAAGGGAATTTTAACATTGTATGCATTCTCGTATATTTGAATGATACGATATCATCTCTTTACATCTAATTGTAATTTAAAACACATATATAATGATCTAAACCAATTAAATCCATTAAACATTAATTCACTAAAATAATAAACATATACCATTCCCTAAATGAAGTCATCATCATAACATGAGAAGTAGCATAATATCTCATAAAATCACTATAACAACATAAAAGTATCATTAAAAACATCAATGTAATATCTCCCTTCAAAACCTATTTGTTCCTTGATTAAAAACAACAATGTATCATCATGTAACTACATTAAACTCAGTATAAAAAAATATCCTCATAAATAATCTAGACATCATCATATAACATCATGTCACATCATCATAGAGTCATCATGCATATATGATTATCATTGAAATCACAAGTGTAAACTACTGTCCACATCAACAGTGATATCTACATGATAAAAAAGAATATAATTGTAATTGATTGCATCTCATGATTGCTAATACAAAATAATAACATACAAATAGTCACAGGATAAATCATATCAGAGTCTAACTCGAATCAAAATAAAACAATGAACACTGCAACTTGACTTTCTCTGTCACATACCTTTTGATTTGTAATTTGCATTTGGGCTCTCTTACGTGCTTATTTTTCTTTCATTCATTCACTTGGTGTTTTTCTTCATCATATATTTTTCTTTTTTTTTACTTTTCCTTTGCTGCTATGTTGGGCCAACCATGTCCTTTCATGCTCTCTATACTTTTGAAACATATTGATAGCTAAACCATCACTACTATTTCAATGGAAAGCCTCTAATCTCATAATCTCAAAAAATATATTTTTCCCACAAGGTGGTTAGAGAGAAAAAAATAAAGAATAAAATACCAAGAGTGCAAAAATGAACCCCATTTCTAACTTAATATGCACTTTTTGAAAATAATTAAAATAATATTAAATTCAACTTAAACCAAATATCAAATAAAATTCCAAAAGCCCTCAATTACATAAATCATCTAGCACTAATTAAATCAAATACTCACACGGTCTATTTGTCGATAAGATATTAAGTTTCCTTTAATATAATTTAAATATTATGTAATTTAATTAACTTAACACCTACAATTTCCAAACAATTGACTATGCATATACACTTGTCACTGTTCTTTCACAATTATGCAAGAGGGTAATTGGATATTACCTATGCAATAACTAGGGGTATAAACATTTAAGCAACATAGAAATATTGTCCAAATTAGGAACAATAACTAGGCTAGACAATATTAATGGCCAATATGACTATCTCATGTAGCCATCATTGGGGATATGGGAACGCTTAGACCTGTAGAGCCAAGTGGAGTCGATGTCTGGTACCTGTCATAACTAAAACATTTGTATGTTAAGTGACCTACTCATGCATATATAAAATAGCCAAAGCACATATATAGAAACACAATCAAAATAATCAGGAAGGGAATTTTAACATCGTATGCATTCTCATATATTCGGATGATACAATATCATCCCTTCACATCTAATCATCATTTAAAACACATATATAATGATCTAATCAAATTAAATTAACTGAAATAATAAACATATAACCATTCCAAAATGAGGTCATCATCATAACATGATCAATAACACAATATCATCAAATCACTAGAAAAACATCAATGTATCATCATGTAACAACATCAAACTCGACATAACCAAAATATTCTCATTAAATAATATAGACATCATCATATAACATCATATCACATCATCATGCATATATATTATCACTAAAATCACAAGTATAAACTACTATCCACATGAACAATGATATGTACATGATCAAAATAATATAACTATAATTGGGTGCATCTCATGAATGCTAATACAAAATAATAATATATGAATAATCACATGATAAAGGATAACAAAGTCTAACTTAGATCAAAATAAACCAACGAGCACTACAAATTTGACTTTTTCTATCACATACCTTTTGATTTATAATTTGCATTTGGGTACTCTTACATGTTAATTTTTCTTTCATTCACTCACTTGGTGTTTTGCTTCATCATCATATTGCTATGTTGGGCCAACTATGTCCTTTTGTGTTCTCTATTCTCTTGAAACATACTGATAGCTAGATCATCACTACTATTTCAATTGGAAAGCCTCTAATCTCACAAATACAATCTCATATGAAATTATAGATTTCATTTTGAAATTTCTTGTAATTAAATATCTTTTCAATCTTTTTATTTGTCTCCATTTTGGTATTGTTTTATTACTCGCAGCTTCACAAGCATACAATATCACCAAGTAACAAATAATACAAATAATGTCTTCTTTGTTTTCTAGTTTGAAAACTAAGTCAATCTCATTTGTTTTAAACCTTACTTTATCTTAAAATTCAAATATCTCTTACAAATCATTACACACTCCCACTCATCTATCTAAGTACGACGAGCAGAATCATATGGCTTGTGACTCCACCAACGACTAAATAATAAGCATATGATCACATGAACGATATGTTCCAATGTTTGTTGTTTCATATTTTATTTTTAATGATGTTTAGAGTTGATTTGTCTATTCAAAAAATGCATAGTTGACTCATATTTATTAATTAATTAATGATTAAAAAGTTATAATACATTTGTATTTGTATTTTTATTTTCTAGTTTTCATTAAATTAATAAATGTCATCAACATGCATTTTGCAGAGACTTTGCCATCTAGGGTGTCTGGACTCTACATATGACCAGATCATTTAGCACCCTTTCGTTTTAACTTTCAATGAGAAAGGAGATCCATTAGCTCCAACTTGAGGTCGTGGGTATTTGGTAGTGAGATATAGAGGAGAGGACCCAGTATTTCACATCGGTCCTAATATTTTACACTAGCTTACTTGGTGAGTCCCCTGATTACAACTAAGGTTTCAGGACCACATTATCAAATATGATGCCACATTAACATATTTTTTGCCAAGGTGTCAAAAAATGTCCAAAAATAGTGAAACTGATACTTGTGCACTAAGCATGTTTTATTGGCGTGTTGATGTGTCATCACATGAATTGTTAATTTTTAGATCTAAGAAATACATTTTATTCAATTATGAGTAGTTATCATTCAATAATAGGTAGTGATCATACTGCAAAACCCTATTCTTTAGTGTTTTATAACAAATTGTTGTTTTTATAGCTTTATTAGTACTTGCCTATTCAATTATAGGTAGTCATACTACAAAACCCTATTCTTTAGTGTTCTATAATAAATTGCTATTTTGATAGCTTTATTAGTACTTGTCGTTAGGCATAGTACTATTGTAATAATTTTTGGACTCCTCTTAACTAGTGATTAAATGAAACTCTTTTGACCAATTACAAATTGTTATATTTTATACTTTGTTATAAATTTATAATCTCTAAATCAAATATTTTTAACTTTACATTATTCATTAGCGTTTGATTTATATATTAAATTTTTATTAATAAATTTAAATTGATTTATTTTATTTTATTTTGTATAATATTAAATTTATTGTATTTTTTTTATTTAATTAATATAATTTTTTATTATTTAATATTGAATTAGTTAATAATTATTTTAATTTTTTGATCTATAACACTTGTATTTTATTGATTTTCAAATATCATTTACATGTAAAAGTCATCGCTTAAAATATAGATCTTCCCTTACATTCCTTATCAACCCTAAAATTTCCTTCTAAATCTACTTCTAAGGGGCAGTCCATAACATAGGACTTTACATACATATTCATTACCTAACTACAAAGTTGATGTCATATTCCATTAGCTCGCCCAAAATGCCATTGCCTCTGTCCTGCTCCTTTCACATGGCACGTTCACTTCTGTCCTTCGACACTTTATTTCTGCTATATTCTCCAGCCTTCTTTCCCATGTTACTTCAAAAAATGTTGATTTCTTCCCCATTGGACTTCAAGCCCCATCGCTTCACCATTCATCCCATCAAAATTCAAAATTCCAAAATTTCAAAATTTCAAAACTTTCCTGGCTTTGTGGGAAATTTTGATTAGTTCTTAGTTTCTATTTTACCTCCTCACGAGCCTCTTTTCATCCTCGCCACATCAACATATATTTCTCTACATCTTTCTTCCATTCAGACCCTAGCCCGTTCCACTTCAGCTTTCAGTCATTGTCATTTTGTGTCGACATCCGCTTGATAATCCGCCTTGTTGACCTTCCCCCACCATCTCATAAACAACACTCTCCCATAGATTCTGCCCTCACTTTTATCTTCAAATCATTCTTCATAATCAAAGCCCACACCTCAATCAACCCACTCCATGACGAAATTTAGGCCTAGCAACAATTCACCATCAAATATGATCTCCATCCATTGTTTCACATCCCTTTCACTTTCACCTAATTGTAAAGCCCATGCAATTATCATGGAGATCACATCGACATTAGCCCTCTACTTTAGTTTTTTATCTTGGAATTGGCTTCCCAAGACCTCAATTGCAGTAATTGCAATAGTGTCTTCCTTCATATTAAGCAGACCCATCATTCTTTCCTTGCTCACAGGTCCCTTAAAGGATTTCAGTTGCTTATTCATGTCGATGATGAAGGTAGCCTCCAATTTCTCTGTCTCTTCTTCAGTCTCTTACTCTGCTATTTTTTCTTCCCGTGAATTTTAATTAAGCAACCCCATTGAATGTGATTATATAGCATTAAGCATGTCACTCATCTCAGTAAGAGAACCTATCGAATCACTGTCATCCACTTCCTACCAAATTCATTAGTTAATAATTATTAAAAAGATTATTATTATTATTTGATGGATAATGATTCAAATTTGAGATCATCATGGGGGCTCAAGTAGACTCAAGCCTAAGAACTCCTAAATGAGAGGCTCACAACTTATCACTATGCATTGTGGAGTGTTCACCAATTATTAAAAAGATTATTAACTAGCACTTGCATCTAAAAAAGATGCAAGTGGTACGCCGATAGGAGGTTATCTATGTTGTTGGAATAATGGAATGGTGTGTACTGAGAAGGGAGGGGTGAATCAGTACCCTTAAAAAAATTTATCAATTAACCATTAGTACTTTCTTCTTGCATTACCAACCATTGATGATTTTCTTATCTTATGCATGTAATATCAAAACATAAACTTAATTGCATGTAAACATTCATATAAACATTCATGAAATGTAAGTACACATGACACAAGAATTGGTAACATAGAAAACCCCTGTTAGAAGGTGAAAACTATGGTGGGGATGAAACCCACAAAGCTTCACTATCTGTAGAATGGAAGGTGTCGGTTAAGGCTACAAGTTTGATCACTTTTGATGATCTTACCCTGTTAGGAGTAACATTTTAGACTGGTTAGGTCTACTCTGTTAAGATATTTAGAAACATTGTTTAGTGTGCACTTGGTTAAGAGATTTATAATATGATTGTTAAATCCACCTTCTTAAAGGATTTCTTCTATTTGCTACACTTGTTAGAATGCAATCAAAAATACTTATTGACCTAATTATATGCAATCTTGAATTGCTGAGTACAGATCCTTTAAGTTCACAATGTATGTATATCACCTATAGTGATTGATTAATACCTCTATTCTACTCGGTAGTCTTAAATCTTGTTCTTCATAACTGATTTCATCTTTTGTTGTCCTTTTGCATGAAACTCTCTGCCTAATCCTTAGATGTGCTATGCAGCCATAATCGTCATCACATCATCTTGTTCTGATTGATTACACATCTATTTATACAATGAATTTACCTATTTAGGTTTCACGATTTACAATGATAGCTCTATGACCAAAGGTTTACAACTTGACCTTGATCTACTAGTTTGCATGTTTACAATTAGTTAGACTGATTAAAACAATTACATATGCTTTACTTGTCTCTCAAGAAATGGTTTTAAAGCTAAGCATTAAGCTAAATATAAAACTCAAGCGTTTTATCTGATGTGTAACTCAGATCCACATTTCTCAGAAATAAAGTTGTCTCTCGGTAGACTAGTGCTCAGGTTGCTCTGTAGTCTTTCCTTGGTGATGTCTCTGTAGACATTATGCTTATCAGGTTGCTTTGTAGATTGCCTATCAGTTTGCACTATAAATTGTGTTGTCAGTTTACAATGTAAAACTGTCTGTCGGTGAAAACTAGTTTCGGTGTTCACTTTACACTGTTAACATTTTTGGTGACCTTTGTGAGCTATTGTGTTGGGTTGCAGTATAAAACTGTCTTCCAGTGATCATGTTACTGATGGTTCAAAAAAAAAATTCCTTTGTATACTAATGACACAATATTATCCTTTAGGATTATCAATCTCCCCCTTCGGCATTAGTATCAAAAATTGATATGTGCAAAACTGAAATGTTTAGTATGTACACCAAAATGTTTACCTTGTCAATATGACTCCCCCTATGTGCATGCCTCGGTATAGTATATTTACATGATACATTTTCCTTTATACATATATTTCCTCTTTTATCATTTCCCCCTTTCATCTTATCATTTCTCCCTTCATCATATCATTTCCCCCTTTTTTGAAATAATGACAAAGGTGTAATACTTACAACTTGTCAAAAATGTGGTAATGAGATTTTTTATTGTCCTCCATTTGCTTCTCCCTTTTCTCTTTGAGGTGTTTCAGGGCCATGTGCTCTAATGTTATCCTTGCATGCATGTCATAGATACTGTCGGTGATAGACATCTCCGGGGTGGCAATTAGTGTTTTGTTGATGTCATGTGTTGTTGCAGTAATGTGAGATTTGGTAGTAGTAGAGCTCAGAGCTCAATTACCTCATCTCGGATTTTGGATTCAGCCTCTTGAATCTCTAGTCTCAACCATTTTGATTTTACAAGCTTCTCATAATGCAACTTTAATGCATTGTCATCGGTTGTGAGACCTTGTACACTTGCCTTAAGATCTTCATCAATTTTGGCCAACTTGTCACTATGATCGGTAGTGAAAGTTTCTAATGTGCACAAATTTTGAATTATGTTTACTACTTTTGATATTATCAGTTCTATAGTAATAAATAATTCAAAAATTTTAACCTTTTGTTCTGCCACTTCCTGGCTAATTTTATCTGTAAGCTTATATTGACACTTATGTTGAGTACGTTCTTCAATCGCCTTGTTTGCATCTACATTTTGTGATGTGATGGCGTTGGTAAGAACTGCTAATTGATCAATTATAGGTGCACTTTGATCAATTTTGGTGTCAGGTACAATCTGCAATAGTATATCTTTGGTTGTCTCTAGGACTTGGGAGTTCTTTTGCTCATTCCTTGATGTAAGCAATCCAATGGGTTTGCTTGCACAATCCACTAAGAAGATCTTCTCTATCTTCTTCAAGGATCCTAATCTCCTCTAGGTCCTTATTAGGCTTAGATAATTAACTAAGTCCTAATCTTACTCTCCTTTAAGAGTCTCCACTTGTGCTTCACCCTTTGAAAGACTAACACCCTATGATTACTTCACTTCTCCACTTATCCTACTCACACTTAGAAGAGTCTAAATGCCAATTTTCACTCTAACCTTCTTAATCCATTTTCAGGGGTGTCCATCAACATGTAGACATCACATTTGATCAGTTTGGACTCCATCTTGAGGAATCTCTTCACTCTTTGTAATCGATTTCACACTTTTGGCTTAAGGAGGTCTAATTCCTTGTAGCCCTATCCAGGGTGTTTTTCCCAATTAACTTCAAACTTTCCCAAATAAATTGAAAATATAAGACCATATTTAGATACCCTTTATCACCTTACAAGACATTTTCAATGTTTTAATTTCATTATCCCTCCATACATAGGGCTCCTACAAACTAGGTCTTATAGGGCTAATAGGCCTAAAAACTAGGACAGTCTGCAACACTATGCTAAACTTGTCCAAAACTTGTCTCCACCGATTGGTATGAACTTGACCAACTTAGTATGTCAAGATGACACTAAACCCTAATTACACATGTACTTGGACCGTACTGTACCTTCTTTCCCTGCTCATGGAAACTCATTGTTTCTCCACCAAACCACTAACCAGACAGTGCATGCTTGCCTAGGGCTTGGTCTTAAAGATAGCTACTTGTCTTTCCCTGACTCCTACCTCTACATATATGTACACTAATGACTCCCCTATCATTTCCATCTATCCTTGGAAGTTTCCCATGGCTAGATTTCATGGGGGAGCCATATTTAGACTGACTGGTCAGGATAGGACTAGTGGACTACCTAAAACACAAACAATTTAAAATAGACCTTAAAATACCTCAAAGAAACATGGTCACTGAATAAAAAACATTCCAAACACTCCTAAGAACACAAAACAATCATTAATTCAAAGCTTTCAATCCATAAAGTGTGAGTTTCATAAGAAAAATTCTCGGGATCTCAGGAAATGCCAAATTGCAGACTGTATTACTCTCCTCAAAATGTTACAATGAATACACTAACTGCATGATTCGAGTCTCTCATCCACTAGATGCCTTCTTCTACCATTTTAGGGCCTTGTTAGTCGATTCCCCACTCCTAGGAACAAGGAGAATCTGATGTAACCATATTGCATGCAACATTTGCAATTATTGCAAATGTTGTCATGACAACAAAATAGCAACTTTTGGCATCTTTTCAATTATTCCTCCTTCCTACATTTTAGGACCTCTATCCTCTCTATTTTGAGGATCCAAGAGCATTAAAGACCCTATAGCATCTCTATGTCCTCATTTATGAGATTAGGACACATTCAAGACTCTAACCAATCAACTAACAACTAAGCCTAAGAATTTGAAAACTACAAACAGTGGCTATTGATGTGACCTTAGTCCTAATGACTAACTCACTTAGCCTACATAGCAAAGACCTACTAAGGTTGAATACAACTATCCTAATCTTGACTTGGCTAATGTCAAGTACAAGCCAAAATGGACAAACATGGAGGCTAGCCTAGGTGCTCCTGCACCATCCTCCCCAAATCAAAAGATCAATCCACCCTTGGATTGATGATGCTTGGATCAATACCTAGCTTCTTGAACTTTGATTCTTTGACCCATACTACATCTACATTTGTTTGATCATGTCTTTTGATCAAGTTCTCTTTATACTCTTTTGTTCTAGTCTTCTTGTAGATTCTTGTATCCAATATGCTGTCAGCACCTTTGACTGTCTCAGATGGTAATTGTAACTCCTCCACATCTCTGATGATTTCTTGAAGACTCTGATCCAAGTCTTGCTTTGGTCCTTTGTAATGGGCTAAATCTTCAATGTTCAAGATAGGTGATAGTCCACTATCTTCCGGGAGTTCTACTTTGAAAGCATTATCACCATACTTAGCCAAGATAGGATAAGGGCCTATCCTTCTCATGTGCAACTTGTGAGGGACTCCCTTCTGCAACCTTGATTTATTGAGAAGTACCATTACCATGTCACCCACATTAAACTCAACTGTCCTCTTACTTTCATCAACCTTTGCCTTATGTTTCAAGGTGTTCTCAGTCAAGGTTTTCCAGACTGTATCATGAATCTATTGCATGGCTTGAGAAAAATCATCTACATATCCAATTTCTTTCACTCCATCCTTCAAGTCTCTCAACTCATAGACTCCTCTAGGATGTAAACCATACACTACCTCAAAGGGGCTCTTCCCTGTTGACCTATTGATGGTGTCATTGTAGGCATACTCAGCCTGTCCAATCAATTGATCCCATTGTTGTCCGTACTCCTTTGTCAAGCATCTCAGTAGATTCCCAAGGCTTTTATTCACCACTTTGGTCTATCCATCAGTTTGAGGATGGTAGGCAGATCCAAACGATAAATTAGTGCCTAGTCTTTGCCAAAGAGTCTTCCAAAAATGACTCATAAATTTGGTGTCTCTATCAGACACAATGCTCTGAGGTAACCCATGGATTTTTACTATATCTTTGAATAATAGAGATGCTATTTGGCTAGCATCATTAGTGGTCTTGCATGACACAAAGTGAGCCATTTTTCTAAACCTATCCACAACTACATACACACTATCCATGCCTTGTCTTTTTTTGGGTAACCCAACTACAAAATCCATGCTTAAGAAATCCAATGGTCTAGTAGGGATAGGTAGGGGTTGATAAAGGCTAGCATTTGATGAAGTACCCTTGGCTCTTTGACATACAATACAACTCTCTACATACCTCTTGACATCAATATTCATCCTCAGCCAATAGTAGAACCTTTGAACTAGTTATTGTGTCTTTCTGATCCCAAAATGACCACTCAATGCACCATTATGCTTCTCTTGAATCATGTTCTTCCTAATGGAACCTCTAGGGACACATAGCTTATTGCCTTTAAAGAAAAGGTTACTTTTCAAAGTATATTCAGCATACTCACTATGGAAATGGTTCTTGTATTCAACACATACCTTGTAAATATCAACAAAGTCCTCATCCTCAGCATATAGATCCTTGAAGTGATCTATTCCCATGCTCTTCAACTAAATCTCTTGAATGGTAAGAGCTCTTCTTGACAATGCATCAACAACTTTATTTAGGACACCTTTCTTATGTTTAATATTAAAGGTGTAAGCTTGTAGGTACTCAACCCACTTCATGTGCTTGTGGCTCAACTTCTCTTGAGAATTTAGAAAACTTAAGGCTTGATTATCCAAATAAACAATGAAATCCTTGGGAAGCAAGTAGTGCCTCAACTTTCTCAAGGATTTAACCAATGCATACAACTCAAGGTCATAAGAAGAATACTTCTTCTTTGCTTCACTCAACTTCTCAGAGTGAAATGCTACTAGTCTACCCTCTTGGCTTAGGACAGCTCCAATAGCTATGTTGCTTGCATCACATTCAATTGTGAAAATCTTCTCAAAGCTTGGCAGGACTAACACCGGTTGGGTAGCAATCTTCTCCTTTAGAAACTCAAAGCTCTTGTTGGCTTGTTTATTCCACATGAACTTGGTCTTCATTCCTCCTTTGATTGTATCCAACATTGGAGCACAAATAGAACTAAATTGCCTTATGAACTTCCTATAATACTAAGCAAGGCCATGAAAACTCCTTACCTCTATTGCTATCCTTGGAGTGGTCCAATTCATAATGGCTTCTACCTTACTCTTGTCCATTTTCAGATTACCATGAGATAGAACAAATCCTAGGTATACTAGCTCTATTTTGATGAACTCACATTTCTCCAAGTTAATCATTAACTTATATTCATGTAGCCTCTTAAGTACTAATTCCACATGCTTGAGGTGTTCCTCTCTTGTCTTACTAAAGATGAGTATATCATCCAAGTATACCACTACAAATTTGCCAATGTGGTCTTTAAGTTCTTCATTCATCAACCTCATAAAAGTTGATGGTGCATTTGATAAGACAAATGTCATGACTAGTGATTCATGCATCCCTTCAGTTGTCTTGAAGGATGTCTTCCACTCATCTCCTTCATTCACCCTTATCTGGTGATAGCCACTTTTTAAATCTATCTTGGTGAAGTACCTTGCACCTCCTAAACAATCCATCAAGTCTTCTATCCTAGGGATAGGGAACCTATATCTGATAGTGATCCTATTTATGGCTCTGGAGTCAGTACACAATCTCTAAGTACCTCCTTTCTTAGGGGCTCGTACTGTGGGTACAGCACAAGGACTAATACTCTTCCTTATAAGACCTTTTTATAGTAACTCTTGAATTTGCCTAGCTATTTCCTCATTCTGTTGAGGTGTCATCTTGTAGGCTACCTTATTGGGTAGGGTAGCTCTAGGAACAAGGTCAATCTTATGGCTTATGGGTCTTATAGGGGGTAAGGTTGATGGATGTCCATCACTTACAATGCCTTCATACTTCTGCAACATTTCTTGTATCTCTTGTGGCCGCTCTATCCTCTTCACTATTTTGTCTCCCTCTTCCTTAGGCTTCAACACTAGAGAAAAACCAACTCCTTCTCCTTCCTCCATGGCCTCCAAGAAATCTTTCTCACTCACCATTAGTATATTTGGACCAGCTGTCTTCACTTCTACATCCTCTAACAATGACTCAATTTTGAAAGTCATGTTATCCTTCTTGAATGTATAGGAGTTCTTCACTCCATCATGGATAGCTTGGCGGTTAAATTGCCATGGCCTTCCTAGTAGCAAGTGACATGCATCCATGGGAAATACATCACATAGTACCTTGTCCTTATATCTCCCTATAGAGAACTCTACCCATGCTTGCCCATTCACCAAGACATGTTGTTCCTTATTGAGCCATGTTACCTTGTAGGGATGAGTATGAGGTATTCTTGTCATACCTAACTTGTTGACTCATTCCTCTGATACAATATTATCAGTAGACCCTAAGTCTATGATAACCATACATACTTTACCCATCACCTTACATTTGATTCTAAACAAAGACCTCCTTTGACTTGGCTCCTCCTTGATTGGCTCCTTGATCAATGTTCTCCTCATGATGAGTTTCTCACCTTCCTCTGAGTTTAATGGAACCTCAAGGTGTTTATTAGTTGTACTTGTGTCTTCTTGGACCATATTATTCCTCTTGTTACCTCCTTGAGAAGTACCACTCTTCTCTGGACACCTATAGGAAGGGTGTCCCATTTGATTACAATGGTAACATTTCATATTGGCAAAGTAATTGCCTCTTCCTTGTCCACCACTTCTACCTCTAAAATTGGAGTTCCTTCCTCTACCACCTCTACTGGAACTTGCTTCTTTTTTCTCATTGTATTTGACTTCTCCTTGTGTCCTTGATCCTGAATTCCTCCCACCATATCCACCTCTTTGTCCTCTACTATCTCTTCCTCTACCTCTTCCTTTAGAACTTTGTTCTTGTTTCCTCTTGCCTTTTTCTTCTATCTTCAAGGCCATTTGATAGCATTGGTGGATGGTTTTG
>MU214269.1:283062-342644 GCA_018584345.1 Thuja plicata | reverse complement strand
TTGGAGCTTCTTCTTCTATATCCACTCCTTTCTCCCTTGCTTCTTCTTCTTCTTTCTGGTCAATCTTATCCTTCATCTTCTCAGCTTTGTCTTGGACTTCTCCCAAGAGTTTCTCCATTTGAGACAACCTTTCTCTTAATGACTTTTTGTCTTCTTCTTGTTCTTCCACCTTTTTAGCTAGCTCAGCATTAGTCACCATGACTTCATCTTTTGCTGTTCCTCTAGGTGTATTCTCTCCCACTGATTCAGTAGGATGAAACATCCACCACAAGCCTGATCTTTAACCAAGCTCTGATACCAATATGATGTAAGTAATCCAATGACTTTGCTTGCACAATCCACTAAGAAGATCTTCTCTATCTTCTTCAAGGATCCTAATATCCTCTAGGTCCTTATTAGGATTAGATCATTAACTATGTCCTAATCTTACTCTCCTTTAAGAGTCTCCACTTGTGCTTCACCCTTTGAAAGACTAACACCCTATAATTACTTCACTTCTCCACTTATCCTACTCACACTTAGAAGAGTCTAAATGCCAGTTTTCACTCTAACCTTCTTAATCCATTTGCAGGTGTTTCCATCAACATGTAGACATCACATTTGATCAGTTTGGAATCCATCTTAAGGAATCTCTTCACTCTTTGTAATCGAGTTCACACTTTTGGCTTAAGGAGGTCTAATTCCTTGTAGCCCTATCCAGGGTTTTGTCCCAATTAACTTCAAACTTTCCCAAATAACTTGAAAATCTAAGACCATATTCAGATACCCTTTATCACCTTACAATACATTTTCAAGGTTTTAAGTTCAGTAGCCCTCCATACATAGGGTTCCTACAAACTAGGTCTTATAGGGCTAATAGGCCTAAAAACTAGGACAGTCTGCAACACTATGCTAAACTTGTCCAAAACTTGTTTGCACTGATTGGTATGAACTCAACCAACTCAGTATGTCAACATGACACTAAACCCTAACTGTACATGTACTTGGACCATACTGTACCTTCTTTCCCTGCTCATGGAAACTCATTGTTTCTCCACCAAACCACTAACCAGACAGTGTATGCTCGCCTAGGGCTTGGTCTTAAAGATAGCTACTTGTCTTTCCCTGATTCCTACCTCTACAGATATGTACACTAATGACTCCCCTATCATTTCCATCTATCCTTGGAAGTTTCCCATGGCTAGATTTCACGGGGGAGCCATATTTAGATTGACTAGTCAGGACAGGATCAGTGGACTACCTAAAACACAAACAATTTAAACTAGACCTTAAACTACCTCAAAGAAACTTGGTCACTAAATAAGAAACGTTCCAAACACTCCTAAGAACAAAAAAAAAACATTACTTTGAAGCTTTCAATCCATAAAGTGTGACTGTCACAAGGAAAATGCTCGGGATCTCAGGAAATGCCAAATTGCAGACTGTATTACTCTCCTCAAAATGTTACAATGAATACACTAACTGCATGATTCGAGTCTCTCATCCACTAGATGCCTTCTTCCACCATTGCAGGGCCTTGTTGGTCGATTCCACACTCCTAGAAACAAGGATAATATGATGTAACCATATTGCATGCAATATTTGCAATTATTGCAAATGTTGTCATGATAACAAAATAGCAACTTTTGGCATCTTTTCAATTATGCCTCCTTCCTACATTTTAGGACCTCTATCCTCTCTATTTCAAGGATCTAAGAGCATTAAAGACCCTATAGCATCTCTGTGTCCTCATTTATGAGATTAGGACACATTCAAGACTCTAACCAATCAACTAACAACTAAGCCTAAGAATTTGAAAACTACAAACAATGGCTATTGATGTGACCTTAGTCCTAATGACTAACTCACTTAGCCTACATAGAAAATACCTACTAAGGTTGAAATAAAACTATCCTAATCTTGACTTGGCTAATGTCAAGTACAAGCCAAAATGGACAAACATGGAGGCTAGCTTAGGTGCTCCTACACCATTCTTGAGCTTGTCCTGAATTGCCTTTCTTTTACAAAGTTCACCATACTTTGTAAGTGACTCTGGATTCAATGTTATGGGATCACAGTCTGGTATGTCAATGATTTCATCCAATGTGACTAGATTCTTCTTCTTCTTCTTCTTCTTCTTCTTATTCTTCTTCTTCTTTGAAATTGTGTTGGAAGTAGGGGAATGTAGAACTATAGCTAGTTCGTGCTCTTTTTCTTTTTTCGGTGATTGTGTGGGAGTAGTTGTGCCTTTTTTGTGCTACTCAGGATTGACCTATTGGTTGGTAGTGGATGTCTCCACATCAACCTTGTCTGTATTTGCAACCTTTTCACCCTTGGCATTCTTGTCAGTGTCATCACCTATTTTCTTCTCTCCACTTTCATCTTTCTTTTCCTCTTGTGTATCTTGTTGCTTCCCTTGTTCAACACCTATGTCCATCCGTGTGGTTGCATCAGGTTCAGGTGTCTTCTCCTTTTCCTCTATTATGATATTGATAGCTTGTATCAATAATGTTATGTCACCTGGTATATTTACTTGTGCATCATCCGTAGTATCCTTTTCCTGCTCGGTGGCAACAATTATATCTTCATCTTTCTTTGGTTCATCATCAGAATAAATAAGTGTTATATCCTTGATGATGACCTCTGTTGAATTTGCTAATGATTGAAGTATCTGAGGTACATCATCCATGGCCTTGCTTTCCTGTGTTGTCAACTCAACTGGATTGATGTCCTCGGTATCATTTATGAAGATATGCTCTAGGCTCGGTGTGGCCTCTTTCTCTTCATTGTGAGGGGTCTCGGTAAGAGCTAATACCTTCTTGGGGCTTGTATCTTCCTGAGATGTATGGAATATTTCATTCCAAGTTTTATTGCTTTCTTTATCAATTTCTATTAAGCTTCCATCGAGTACCTTGTATGCCCTCATTTTAGCTGAAAATTTTCTTCCATACTTCTTCATCATTTCATCAATCTCTTTCATCTTTGACTCGGGTGGCATAATTGTAACTAGGGATCTTTCCCTTATCTATTTTTTAGTTTTTAGTGCATATGTCCACCTTGCTGATAGTCTATCATTTAGCTCTTGTGGCATCATCTTATTGAATTGTATAGGTACATATTTGAATGCAATCATTGCATGAATTATGGCTTCTCCTATCTTCTTCTGATCCTCGAGAGATAAGGTTAGTCATTGCCTTATCTTAGAATTTGATATGCTACCTGTCTTGACAATTGATGTGCAACAATCCCATCAATTGTCTTAGTAAATTTGTGTTTTTTAGGTTGGAGTGCTTGTTCACTCTCATCTTGTGCAGTTTCATCCTTGTCCTATTTACCTCGGATGTATTTTCTTCTTTTCCTCGGTGCTTGTTTCCCAATTTGAGGCTTTCTCTTATAGGTCCTGATTGTACCTTTCTTCACCGGTGAGGAATCTGCATCTTTGGTAGTCCAACTCCTTGTTCTTGATGCAACAATAGTCCTTGGTTTCTTTGGTGGTGGTACATCAGATTTTCAAGACTCTGAGTCACTCAATTGTTCACCTTCACCAACGGGTGACTGTCCCTCAGTGACCTCTTGCTCCAAATCTTTATCATCTACTGAAATTTTCTTCTTAAGTGTTTTGATGATTTTTTCCTTCTTTCAGTCTATCTTCTTTACACCTAAGCTTGTATTGATTCTAGCCTTGGCTTCCTCATAGGTTCCAAATCTTGGCAATATTTTGTCTACTGCCTCATTCAGTAATCCTTCAATAGCATATGTGGCCTAATCTATGTTGATCTCATAATCTAGAGGTGGTAACCATGTTGTCCTTAATACAACCGGTTTTATTAATGTGGTGTCGGTATCCACTATGAAACATATATCATCCTTATATTGTTCCACTAGTTGTTCAAGTATCCTCATTCTTTTATGCATTCTATCTTTGAATCCGGTAAAATATGCATCCATAATTGATGTGAAATTATTCCCTAGTGACTTAATGTGTTCACTAATTTGAGATGTTATCGGTCGGGTAGTGTCCCAAGTGACATTACCTACAAAGGGGAAATAGTCTTGAAAGTAGAAGAATATACACATGAGGAGTGAACCATACTTACATGAATTAGACTTTGCTGATCTAATGGTCATCATGTTCTCCTCTAGTTGCTTCAGTAAAAGCTCAGATAGGTCTAGCTGTAATCCCTTCTTCATAATTTTGTAGGCAATGTCAACTGCATCGCATGCTATGCTATTCATTTTGTTGGCTTGGTATATTTTGTATCCAAGTACACATGCTCTGAACTGTATTTCAGGATCGGTAATTGAGTTCACCTTCAAGCCTCTACCATCCCATACTGCACCTGTTAATTTCTCAATGTCGGGGCGAGAAGGATGTTTGAGTACTTTGGCCTTGTCGATTAGTGGATAACCGGTTACTGTGTGTATTACATCCTTGGTGATTGGTTTTGGCTCGTCCAACCACATTTTCCTGTCATGTACTCTGTCGAGTACTATCCGAATACACTTGGTTTTGAATTTCTTTGGGAACATTAGGGTATTTGTCAACCCTTTTAACTCAATGTGTTTATGTTCATCCTTAATGTTTCCATCTTTTCAAAGGTTCTTGTAAGCTTCTTCAACTTCAAGATCTCCTATTTCTGCAACTTTACAGTGGATATAGGCTCGGACATCCTCGACTAGAAAAACCGTAGGTGGTATGCTTGAGATTGCTCCAGCATCGTCGGGTTGTGAAGAAACCTATGGACATAATTTATACGTAGGTTCTTCACATTCAGAGTTCTTGATTAGATTTACCTTTTTATCTTTCACATTCTTGATCTTGGAAACACGTGATGTGGTTGCCATGTTTCTTGAAATTAGGGCTTGCTCCGTAAATGAGTTGTTTGCTCAATGAGTCTTAGTTACTCACTTGATCTGTTGTAGATGTTGTGAATCTGTCGGAGTGGCCATGAATGTGCTTGTGAATCACTCTACAATCTTGTCAATGTTGGTCTCTCTGCTGTTCACTCTTAAACGCTTTGTGAATGAATGAGCTTTCCATCGCCCTTTTATAGATGATGCCCTAAGTGGTTCAGTAAATGCTTTACCTACTTCTCAGTGGTCGAAGACGGAGTCGCTTGAGTAACA
The DNA here is from genome assembly GCA_018584345.1 of Thuja plicata. Classification (NCBI taxonomy): domain Eukaryota; kingdom Viridiplantae; phylum Streptophyta; class Pinopsida; order Cupressales; family Cupressaceae; genus Thuja; species Thuja plicata. The sequence continues at coordinate 337,538 of MU214269.1, read as the reverse complement.
TACCAACTTCATCCTCAATGAGAATATGATGCTCAGGGTAAGTGTCAACTCAATTGACCTTTCACATGTTCACCAACGGCACTCAATATGTAGAAAAGACTTCATTGTCTTTTTACATGATTACCGACGATGCTCGGTTTACACTAACAACTTGGCCTTTATATGTATACTGACAATTATTGGTATATACTGACCGACAATATTGTATTCACAAAATCATAACAAGTAATACCATAGTGCATCTTCATTTATGCTAATTTGGCATATTATTAATATATATTAGAACTGATGTAAAATATAACTTTGTATAGTGCAGTTCCATACTTACTTGTTCTGCTTAGGTGGGGGTGGTGATATCACCAGATCCATTGGATTAGGTGTCACCAATTGTATTTCTTGGTCTAGCATCATCAATGTTTGTAGCTTTCCTCCCCATTTGATTTCTCATTCTACTGATATCTTCAATAGTGTTCACATTAGAAAAAGTGCTTGACTCTGTCACTCAGTCTCGACAACCCTTGCTTAGATGACTGACCTTATGACAATGTAAGCATGCCATTATGGGTTAGTTCAATTCCTAGACCTTCTTATCCATTTCCTCATGCAGTTTGCATCTACGTGTCCATATCTACCACATGTTGTGCGATTTGTCCATGTGTTGTAATCCCAAACGTATGAGTTACTGACTCTTCTCGGTTGATAAGAATTTTCTTGTTCTTTTGGTTTCCATGCTTGCCTTTTCTTTTTCCTGCATTCAAGAGATGTGTGCCCATGCATTTTGCAAGTAGAACAATATTTTTCCATGTAGGATTCCTTCTTTGGTTGTTTCACCTTAGATCTTCATTCACGTGCTTTGTGTCCATGCTTGTTATAATTATAACATTTACCTATTAATGTAGAAGTGGATTTAGGAATACCTTATCTTTTCTCCTACAAACATTTGATGTGTGGCCTAGTTTTCCACAGTGATTGCATGACTGCTTTCTTGGTCTTGGATTTGTGTAGACATCTTTGTGATCAGCTTGGTTTGATGATTCTCCATGCTCGGTATACCCTAGACCGGTATTGTTGTTGAGTCTTCTTTGTCCATCCAAAAAATCATCCATTCTCTTTTTACTTTCTTCAACTTTCTTGATCATATCATTGTATTGTTGTTGAATCCTTGCTTCATGCTTCAGTCTTTCATTCTCTTCTTTTAGTTCACCAATGGCTTCCAATTTCCCATTGAGTTCTATGTTCACTCCGTTTTCCTAGTGACTTGTAAGAACTATTTGATTGGTGATCTCATGATGATGTTTAGTAAGTCTCTGTATTTCAGTCTCTCTCTATCTTTTAGCTTTTTAGTGATCTTCCTCTTGTCATCAATAGCTAATGTTCTTTCTTGTTCAACTTGTCTAGCATTATTCATAACATCAATCATCCTTACCATCTGTGTCTCTTGACCAATTTTCAATACCTTTACTTTCTCTGTCAGATGTTGATTGATTTCATTCAGACTTGTAATGCTTCCTTCAGATGTGTCTGAAGTTTTACTAGATGTAGATCCTAATGACTCAAATAAGTCAGGTATCTCTTCTTCATGATAGTCTGTTTCATTTCAGTGAGATAGCATAACTTTTTTTTCATCTAGTAGCTCTCTCATCTTGATTCTTTCTTCTTTGTATTTCTCATAGAAGATCTGTATCTCCCATTTCTGATTCTCAATATTCTTATCTAGCTTATACCTTTCCATCGTATGATATTTTCTCTCAAGTATTTAAAGTTTTCAAAATAAAAGATCTAGCTCTGATACCAATTGTTGGAATAATGGAATGGTGTGTATTGAGAGGAGAGGGGTGAATCAGTACCCTTAAAACTTTTTATCAATTAACCATTAGTACTATGTTCTTGCATTACCGACCATTGATGTTTTTCTTATCTTATGCATGTAATATCAAAACATAAACTTAATTGCATGTGAACATTCATGAAATGTAAGTACACATGACACAAGAATTGGTATTGCAGAAAACCCCTGTTAGAAGGTAAAAACTGTAGTGGGGATGAAACCCACAAAGCTTCACTATCTGTAGAATGGAAGGTGTCGGTTAAGGCTACAAGTTTGATCACTTCTGATGATCTTACCCTGTTAGGAGTAACATTTTAGACTGGTTAGGTCTAGTCTATTAAGAGATTTAGCAACACTATTTAGTGTGCACTCAGTTACGAGATAACATTTTTAAATCCACCTTCTTAAAGGATTTCTTTTATTTTCTACACTTGTTAGAATGCAGTAAAAAATAATTATTGACCTGATTATATGCAATCTTGAATTGTTGAGTACAGACCCTTTAAGTTCACAATATATGTATATCACCTATTAATACCTCTGTTCTGCTCGGTAGCCTTGAGTCTTGTTCTTCATAATTGATTTCGTCTTTTGTTTTCCTTCTGCATGAAACTCTTTGTCTGATCCTTATATGTGCTCTGTGGCTACAATCATCATCACATCATCTTGTTCTGATTGATTACACATCTATTTATACAATGAATTGACCTATTTAGGTTTCATGCTTTACAATGATAACTCTATGATTAAAGGTTTACAACTTGACCTTGATCTCCTAGTTTGCATGTTTACAATCAGTTAGACTGGTTAAAATAATTATATATGCTTTACTTGTCTCTCAAGAAATGGTTTTAAAGCTAAGCATTAAGCTAAATATAAAACTCAAGTGTTTTATCTGACGTGTAACTCAGATCCACATTTCTCAAAAATAAAGTTCTCTCAGTAGACTGGTGCTTGGGTTGCTCTATAGTCTTTTCTCGATGATGTCTCTGTAGACATTCTGCTTATCGGGTTGCTATGTAGACTGTCTCTCAGTATACATTGTAAACTGTGTTGTCGGTTTACACTGTAAAATTGTCTGTCAGTGAAAACTGGTTTCGGTGTTCACTTTGCACTTTTAACATTTTCGGTGACCTTTGTGAACTGTTGTGTCGGGTTGCACTATAAACATGTCTTCCGGTGATCATGTTATCGACGGTTCAAAAAATTGTTTCCTTTGTATACTAATGACAAAATATTATCCTTTAGGATTATCGTATGTTATTACTTTAAAGAGGATAATTTAATATGTGCACACAAGTTCTAGTAATTTAATTTACAATGTCTTTTAAGAAATTATACATCTTATTTGTATTTGATTTTTACAATAAACATTTATGTTGAAATCCATTACCACCTGAAAGTTTGGTTAGTCGTCATCACTCCCCTTCTTTAAAAGATCACAGGCAAGATTTTGTGTACTTTTCCTTTTCCATCAAGTTGAAATGCTTTAAGCATGCTCTCCAAAGAAAAAATGTAATCAACCCTAGAGTACTAAATATAAAAAATGGTGAAAGTTAGTATAGATTTAGTGTGCAAGGGAAGAATATGTTAGGCTTGAACACCTATCTTGACCATTTTACATTTTTCTAACCTCCATCTTCTATCAACATTTTAATGTATTCTATTGTCAAATCATTCATAACACACCTTTAAATGTAAGCTATATATACATTTGACACTCATTATTTGATTAATCATAATCTTAGTCATCTTTGAGTCACATCCAAGAAATTGTTAGGATATCGATACATAAAATTTCACAATTGAATCACAACACTTATATTGATATCACCACCACAATTGAGGCCATTATACAATCATTACAACACAAATACACCACAATAATAGTAATGTATGCAATGAAAAAATCTCCCCTTTAATTCCTTGTAGCGCCAATGAACTCCCTAATTGAGCAGTCACTTAAAGTATAAAAAGGTTTCTATCCTTTTAGTCTAGTGACCAATTGATTTTCATCAATTGATTATAGTCTCAAATGGGTTTCCATCCATACAAGATTGAATACAAGATGCCCAATATTACATAACATTTATGACATGATTATAATTGAAAAGTTTTTAGTTTTATAAATTATCCTCATTTTATTTCATGGTTATCGCACTATCACCATATTTTATCAACACCACCTATTTAGTCTACATACTATCATGATCAAAATTAATCCTTGAGCATAGTTGAAAGTGTTACCTTTGGATCTTTCAGCTGAATCAAACCATCCCATGATCTAAATGTGTAACTCACACTTCCATAATGAACACTCCAAAAAAAAATCTTCCAACTAAGAGAAACCAATACCATAACCCCATTTATCCTATGTCTTACAACATGCAACATCATAAATACACATCCCCATCCCCACCTCATTGACACTTTGATCAAGAATGAAAATCCATGAAAATTCCCTTAAAGGACTGCACAGAGGAGCTCATAGGAAATGATATACCTTTGAGTATTAAAATCCATATCCCTTTGATTAGTCTAAAAGACAATTCCCATTCCCTAAGTCTTTTGAAATCCCTGAGTATGATAAATACAAGGGGAAGGAAGATCCTAGTGCGCACGCAAGAGAATTCTTCATGGATAGCAAAGAAGTGGCATATGAAAATACATACTTACTATGTGTATTTCCTTGTAGCTTAGGTGATCAAGCATTTGAATGGTTCTTGCACCAACCCAAGGAGTCCATCACATCCTTTGAAGATGGAATAAAAAATTATCAAGCAATTTTCTGATAACAAGGATAATAAAAATTGGGGGTTCATTTTTCACCATTTCTTCAATATTGGAGAGCTTTAAGTAGGAGGTTTTCATGACCAATATTAAAAAAACAATCAGTACATATTTTTAACAAATTTTAATTTGGATTTGGCATTTCATCTAAGTTCATCGTGTCTCTTCTTTTGATGAGCTCGTTAAAAGAGAAGTCAAAATTGAAAAGTACCTCCCTACTAAGAGGATTATAAAATATTATTATAAGAATCAAAATCTAAATAAAAATAAAAATTAGTAAAAAGGGAGTTGTGTCATGTATCTTTTTTTTTGCACTTCAAGTTACCTTTTTTCGCAAACATGGTTAACACCATATAACTATTTTGAATAAATATCTAAGATGGTAATATATATGAAAAGAGATGGATATCATAGGGTTATTATCAAACTTGAAATAGAACCTCAAGATGATGCAAAAATGATAAAATGGTTTAACAATTGTGATGAAGTTTTTCATATTCTGTGTATGTTAATCTCTCTAGACCTACTTTTTCACAGTATATCTACCACTACACCAAATGGAGTGCACACCACATTAGATTACCCTTTGGTAAAAAGGATGGATGAAGGGGTTCTCAATTGGAGAACAAACTCATTGGGCTAAGTATCTCAAATTTTGACACCGTGCAATACTTCACAAAATTGAAATTCATTAGATTGCAATTGGAATAGTGTTCAATTAAGAAACGCCTCTGTGTGTGTGTGTGTGTGTGTGAGAGAGAGAGAGAGAGAGAGAGAGAGAGAGAGAGAGAGATTATGCAAATTCTTCAATCTTTGGCCTTCTTTCCTTTACCTTCACAAATGGCTATTAAATTCTTAAAGGCCTCTTATTGTGGGTAAGATTGAGCTCTTCTTGTACTAAACATTTTTTCATTGCCTCCATTGAGGACATAAATTTGGTGTCAGGCAAGTTCCAAGGGGCGGAGGGGGCACTCTCTCTATAAAGCCTTGGTCAACATCCTTTAACCCTCTTACAAAGCCACTAAATGTGCATCTAGTGTGGGTTAGACTTCTAAATCTCCCTTTGTATTTTTTGGAGGTTTCATATTATAAGGCCATAGACAACTCTATTGCTCACTTCTCTACTTTTTTTTTGAGTTCTGGGAGATATTTATATCTCCAAGCCTCTTCACGAGGGTGTGCTTTTGATGGTTACGATTTGCCTTGGACTCAATCTCTTTATTATGAGGGCCTTCCCGTTACTTGCTGATGCTTCTCCTTTGGTCACCTAGCTACAAATGTCCTCTCTTGCATCATAAGGGCTCTACGATGGCAAAAGGATGCCAATGAAGATCACTTAACGATTCATGCTCCTAATTTTCCAGCAAATAAGTATCCTCAATATGATGACAAGTCTCTTGCTTCTGAAGTGACTATCCTATCCCTCGAAGCATTTTGAGAAACCTCCTATCCTAACCTCACACCTCGATCTATCCTTGGCTTTGGACCAGCTCCTGACTACTCATGTTGCAGGTGGGAACCCTTCTCGCTATCCTTTAGCTCTCTTCATATGCAAACGAGCTCTATGTAGGGGAATCTTGCTTGCTTCCCATGTTTTGAGAATCTGGATGCTAATGTATTGGACTATTGTAATGACAAATAAAGTTCTTTCTAAACCTCTTCCCCAAACTCATGTTCAAGTGTTGTTGAGAAGGCAACTCGTTCTAGGCTTGATATTGTCTAATTGGGACCCCAAGGGTCCTAACTCTTCCATTTGCTTCATGTTTTTTTAACTTGTCTACTATTATTCCTCTCTTTTAGTTGTGTTGTTACTTTGCTATATCTAGCTAGCTTGGTCTATTTTCTTTTTCTTTCATCATTTTATACAAGGGTCTAGGCTTTTTGAAGATCCCCACTTACCTTAATAAAAAACTATCATTTGAACATCAAAAGACATATCCATAACTACAAACTTGTTTTGGGTGTCATGAATAATGTTGTCATACATAAAGACAACTAATGGTGTTTATAGTAAGAAAATCATTATTCAAGTAATAGTATAATGCACAAGATTAATCGTTGCATATGTTCTAATACAAGAAACATTCAATTACATCATCTAAATTATAAAAGCCCAATTCATATATTCTTGCATTTTCGAGGAGCAACGACATGTACAATTGTGATGTCTAACATAAAAATTCCTTCTTGAGTTACATCCATTTGCATAGTTGTGTTTAGAAGCATGTAGATATCATGTGTTCCATAATTCATCCACGTGAAGATATAAATTTTATTATTCATATATGCCATGATAGTAAATTTATTGCTTGTCATAATTGTATTTGGTTCCAATAGTCTAATAATATCTTTTAGAATCTCTTACTTTTCCCGCTGACAAATCATAGTATTCTCATCTTCTTCATTGTATAGGTATTATAATTTAATTGTGACAAGCTAAGGAATAAACTCAATTGCCATGGTATTGAGGATTAAGACTGGGCTAATTGAAATAACTAAATATTAAATTTATAAATGATTCATTTCTATCTATGTCAAATAGAAATTCTTCTCCACACGTAAATATTGTGTCATTGCCCACACAGATAAATAACGAAATAAGAACACCTTACCTGGAAAAAGTCTTTACTGTGAGCACTCCATAAAAAACCCATATTTTATCAAAATACTGACATGGTCTCCACAAACATTTTGTTGCAGAGCTCTTGTTGGGCCATTGAACCCCAAAGTCTCATCTCTTGCTTACCTGAAAACTAAATTTAATTCGCACTTCTGGTGCTATCAGCCTCCGAGTTCATGTAAAGCTTGTTCCTAAGCTCTTATTTCGGCTAAGGCATGAAGGACATCAATGAAGCTGTGTAATTTGTCTTTATATTCACTTGAGAGTTCTTAAATCCCTCTTCAACCATGAATGTGTATTTTCTTTGCATACAGGTCTATTAGGGTAGTTATGGCACTCCTGTGCGCTCCTCTCTTCCTGGGTCTCCCTTCCTCCCTTGTGTATCTCACAACTCCTACATCATTTACTCTTCAACGGACCTGCCTGTCATAGTCAAAGCCTCTACTTTAGGCACTGGTAGGGAGGATGCCAACGACAGTGGTCGTATCCAATTTTACACCTTCCAATTTTATTTTTGCTTCAAGGTTTTAGAAGCATTTTCTACAAATCAATTCTAAATATATCTTGTGATCATGGTATTCCTTGAGAACACATTCCTTACAGTGCATTCCCTTTGCGTCCTGTTCCTACTCCCATACTTCTGCATAAACATCCCCTGAGCAGTTGCAACGACCCTGAACCTTCTAATGTTCTACCCATCATCCTTGGTTACTTCTCCCGTCTTGCCTATCTCCACAAACATCTATGTCTTCCCCGAAAATTTGTCCATCCTTTTATGCTTTTATCATTGTCCATAACTTATTATGAAGGTCTCATTGTGGCACAAGCAAGAGAACATAGTCAAAGGTTGTGGAGTTTTTACACTGTTTAGCTATCAACTGTGTCTACAGTTTCTAATGCATTTATGTGATGATGGATGCCCATAACTTCACTTGGTGCCCATTCTGACACTATCCCTCATGTCCCCTTTCGTGCTTCTCATTTAATTTGTCTCGAGCAGCTTTTCTTTCCCATTATTTCTTTTGTTTCTTTGACCTACGCTTAGGTTACACGAGACAGATATGAAAAAAAAACTAATTGTGGTTGTTAATTGACATTGTAGTCCAAATCGGAAAGCCATGAACCTTTTAAACTTCTAGCCATTATCCTTGGATACTTCTCCCCTCTTTCCTTTCTCCACAAGCATCTACATGTTCCCCTCAAATCTGTCTATCCTTTTATGCTTTTATCGCTGTCTAGAACCTGTTTGGTAGCTCTCATTGTGGTACAAACAGGAGAACATAGCCAAAGGTTATGGAGTTTCATATTTTACACCCACCAATGGTATCTACTTTGAAAGTTTTGAACACATTTAAGAGATGATGGATGACCATACCTTGACGTGATGTCCATACTAAGACTACCCCTCTTGTCCCCTTACCTTTATTTGCAAGTGTCCCGTGCTTAGGCTACAAGAGATGTGCCAGATATGAGATACAAACTAATTGTGGCTGTTAGTTGACAGTGTAGTCCAAACTAGTTAGCTTACTGGTTTAAGGTAACTGAGGATGAACTAGCTGAAATAGCTTTCTCAAATCAAGTAGAGCAGGTACATGAAAGCTTTAATGATGCCTATGGGATCCAACTGCTAAGTTTAAGACACTGATTGATTAGTCGAGAAAACAAGAGGGGCTTCTAAAAAAGGAATTCTGATTTGAAAGACATGTTTCTAAGTGCAAAGAAGTTAGCTAAGTGAATTGAATGAGGATCAAACGATGCCCATTTTATTTGCAGAATTCAAGATGGATAAAGACTACTTTCAAGGCTTAAACAGATGCTAGAAAACATTGAAATTGGGCTGCAACAGACATCATACACCTTTGAAGATAATATTTCCCTTGCTTCTATAAAGAATCCCTTCCATGAGAGTGTTGTATTATGCACTAAGGATGGAACATATTTTAGAAAAGGCAAATTTAATGAACTAGAAGAACAACCTCTTTCTAATACCATGTACCTTTAGAATACCTGTCTCTCCTCCGCTTCATTTTACCGTCTATATTGAGGTGCTACGGAATAATATATAGTCTGGTATCAACAAATCCATCTTTCAAAAATGTAAGGGGTCAATTAGGGCACTAGAGGGCAAAAGTAAAAGACATGGCTAGTATGGAAATAATCCATTTAACATAAAAATAGGAAACAATGAAGACACTGGAAGGTAAAACTGATGATGTGGTTCATATAATTAGAGAGACTGCCAAAGACTCAAGTACCCTGTCAGCCTTTAGTAACTCTCTTCACAATGAGAGTTAAATCAACAGAGCAAATTATCACTACCAATTAATTTTCAAGCCACTTTAAACTGCACTGCCAATACAACTCGGATGGACACTGAATCACTGCTGGCAGATGAATTTAACTGTAATTGGTTCTGTTATTTAAATTGTCTTAATCTTGGGTACTTATGTGAGTTTGACAACTGCATGCCATTGGTCTCCTGCAATTACATCCAGTGTATTTGGTATTTTTTTGACAGCTCTGTCCTGTTGTGTTCTTGTAATCTGCTGTTTTTTTACTAAAAGCTTAATTCAATATATAAAAAACAAATATTTGGCCCACTGTCAATAGCCATCATCATTGCTTGCCATCATTCCTGCCCGTGGAAGCTGCCATGATGTACAGCACTAAAGTTGCATTTAACATTAGTGAACACATGTTAAAATTTGGGTAATCATTGACCTCTTTTACAGAAAATTGCAGCCAGCTGCTAAGATTTAGATTTTCAAAGCATAAACATTTGGGATTCAAATTCTGTTGTCCGAAACTGCCAATACACTCTGGTTTGGGATCCAAGATATCATTTATCTTTGATAAGGGAAATTTTTATCTTTGATACGGGAAATTCAAAAGCATGAGTTTGGATCCTTAACTCTTGAAACATCAAAAGGTGAAGGGGACTCGGGATATGCTGTGGATAAAAATCTGCTAGCTCAATGCTCTATATTTACTAATACTGAAAGTTTCACAACTAGCTTATCAAACAGTTCTAGGATGTCATGAACGTGAAGTTATCATAACACCATCTTCAGCTGAAGTAAGAAAATCAGATGAGAGTAATTTCTATACTTTTACTAGAATAAAGACATTACATCTCCATGCAGAGACAAGGGAAGATAGACAAGCATGGGTGGAGATACCGCATGCCACAAAGGAGTTATTTTCTAGGAGTAGACTAATTTGGTAGCCTTGCCAGAGTCTCAGGAAAGAGCAACTTCAATAGAAGTTTTGAGAAATTGATTAACAAAAAGGGGGCCTCTATAAAGTGACAAGCAGGGATTATGAAGACATTATGAAATGTGATTTTCAATCTTACAACAACTGAAATTTTGGAAATTGCTTACTTGATTAATGAAACCAATGGGGTACATATAGCAATTTACAAGAGCTTCAAACTGAAGCTAAAGTCTACTAAAACAAGAAAAGCAACACTTAAATGACCATTAAGTTTTAACTAAAGAATCTAAAAGGCTGGCTAAAATAGCAAAAGATTCTAAGAGACTAAATTAGCAAAAGAATCTAAGGTACAAAAATATTCTAATACCCTCCCTTAATGGTCATTCTATCAACTACACCAAGTTGCCCCCTAAATTTAACAAACTTTTCTAGACTAGGAGACTTGGTGAGTATAGCTACAGTCTGGTCCTTAGTGGGGACATACTGCAACATCACTTATCCATATTCGACAAGCTAGCGGATGAAATGACAATGAAACTCAACATGCTTTGTCCGCTCATGGAAAACTAGATTTTTGGCTAACTTTGAAACTCCTTGATTACACAGAACAAGGGAGTAGGTCCTGCTTGAGGCATGTGCATGTCTACAAACATCCTTCAAAGCCAAACTGCCTCACAAGCTGCCTTAACAATACCCCGATATTTAGCTTTGGTGGAGGAGAGAGCTACTGCCCACTGCTACTTGCTGGTCCATGTGACTGCACCTATGCACAAATTGAAAATATACGTAGAAGTAGACCTATGTCATCAATAAAACCTACCCAATCTGAGCTTGTAAAACTAACGAGCTGAGGCTCTATGCTTCTGTTGTACAGAAAGCCAAAATCAAGAGTGCCCTTCACATATCTCAACACACGCTTCACAGCAACCCAATGTTCAGCTTTTGGGGTTGTCATGAAGCGAAAAATGTAGCTCACAGCATAGCTGATGTCAGGTCTAGTGGCAAAGAGATAGATGAGGCTGCCCACTAGTTGCTTGAATGCTGATTCATCCACCACCGGTAAATCTGATTTGGATGAAAGTTTCAGCCTTTTATCCATAGGTGTAGATGTTAGTTTGCAATCATGCATCTGAAACTTATCCAATGGACTTTTGGCATACTTTGACTGAGAAATGAAGATGTCGGTATCTGTCTGTAAAACCTCTACACCAGGACAATAATGGAGAAGTCCCAAAGTTGTCATATCAAAAGTCTGGCACAAATTTTGTTTGCCCTGCTCAACCAAATGTGTTGCACAAACAGTAATGATGAGATCATCAACATAGATGACAAAATAACAATGTCACCACAAGCATGCTTGACATACTGATTAGAATCAGAAGGACTCCGCTGAAACTCTTGATCAATCAAATACTTATCAATATTTATGTACCATGCATGAGGTGCTTGTTTGAGGCCATAACAGGCACCCCGTGCAAGACGCGAAAAAGAAAATTGCACAAGTCGCAAATCAAATGCTTGAAGTTGTCTGAAAACGAGGGTTATTTTTGCGGCTTCAAAAAAAACAAAAAAATTCATGTCCAATTCCTGCAAAGACAAAAAAGAAAGAACCTTTGTGTCTTTGCAAATACATGTAAAAATCGCACGAAGAAGCAGAAACCTTACGTAGTATCAATCTTGAAAAAACGCAACCAAAAGTAAAAATCGTTGTCGAGAGAAAACAAAAAATGCAAAAAAAAATCGCTTCAATTATTGGACACACGCAGGTTTGAAAAACAAAAAAGGATTGCAGGTTGGAAAAACGTGTTGTGAAACCTTGGATTTTTCCAAACAAACAAGCACGATTTTTGCAAGCAAATACACTCACGAATTTGCAGCAAACCCTAGCTCGAGTCTCGAGCAGACTGCGAAAAAGGTGAAAAAAGAAACCCTTGAATTTCCCACCACAAAATGCCCATAAAAGGTTTAGCTCTAACACCATGAAAATTTGGAAATTGCTTGCTTGATTAATGAAACCAATGGGGTACATATAGCAATTTACAAGAGCTACAAATTGAAGCTAAGTCTTCTAAAAATAGAAGACTTCACTAAAACAAGAAAAGCAACACCTAAATGACCATTAACTAAAGAATCTAAAAGGCTGGCTAAAAATATCAATAGATTCTAAGAGACTTGTTGTGAGGTTTTCATACCATCACACCATTGCAAATGGGGATCCCCTCTTTTTGCTTTAGCAATAGGAGTGGTTGTCTTAGATGGTCTTAGGTGGTAGCAATTTTTCAAGTCTCCAAGTCAAGGAAGTGAGTTTGAGCAATTTTGGCTTGCTAGGAAAGCAAGTCTACTAGAGATGTAAGTGGGAGTTGGGCTAAGTCTGTCAGGGATATGGGGTTGAAATCAAAGGATTTGGGATGAAATGAGTTAAAACCTTTAGAAATCCTTGTTCCAGCTTCAATCTGACCTTAGAATGTTAGGAAAGGTTGTGGGAGATTAGAATGTTGAAGTCGTGTTGAATCCTGAAATCTGGCGAAGTCTGGAATTTTTTTAAAACCCCCAAAATCTAGAATCTTTGTTTTTACTCCTATGAGGTTGAAACCTATCTCAAATACCCTTACAGTATTTATACAAATATAACTTAAAGTATAAGAAAGGATATATTATACTTAAATGTTATATTCATATAAATCCTCCCGCCTCCTGAGCTGAAAAAATGGCTAAGTCTAAGTGAAGGGGAGTATGAGTGTGAATGTTAAATTCTGGTAGGAATTCCTCTGATTAGAGGAATTCCGCCAGGGAAATTCCTCTATCTTAGGAATCTCCACCCAACCTAGAGTCTTCAATTTCTATGCAACTTGGAGATTTTGAGAGAAGAGAATGGAATTGGAGGACCGATTGATGAAGTGTTGAAGTGTGCAACAATTTTTTGAGACAAGTTGAACTACTGAAGGGGGTCGGAATTCCTCTGATTAGAGGAATTCCGCCCTTGAAATATCTCCAAAACTGAAAATTCCGCCCATGGAATCTTCATGTATGAAATTCCACCCTCATAATTCCTCAAAATCCCAAAATTATGCCAAGGCAAGGTTGGTGATTGGAAGTTGTTTTAAGTGTAGCATAAAAGGTTGAGATTGGGGGGGAAATGAAGCTAAAGTGTTGGCAGAATTCCTCTGATTAGAGGAATTCCGCCCTTGAAAATCCTTTAAAACTAAAACTTCCGCCCCTTCAAAACACTGATCTTCGCCAATCAATTGGGCATAGGGATAATTCGAGGTTGATAAAAGGACTGATGTTTTGGAATCAAGGAAGAAATCTGATCAAAAAGCTAAATGAATCCTTGGCAGAATTCCTCTTATTAGAGGAATTCCGCCCAAATGTTGCCCCTCCCAGAAATTGCAATTTTGAGTTTGAAATTTGAATTTTGTGGCCTTTGTCAAGTCGGCCTTGCTGTTGAAAAAACAATTTAATAAATGAATTTTATGCCAAGGTCGGCACTCTTGGGGGTCGTGCCCTTTCAAGAGCCCCATCACCTATAAAAGCAAGGTTATTTCAACTCATTGTAACATCAAGCAAACAAAGTCTTTCCTCTGCATTGAGACCTGTGAATCACTCAAATTAGCAGCGAATTTCCTTTCCTCTGGCAGTAAATTGTATTCCTCATCAAGCAGTGACTTTCTACACAATGAGGCAATTTGTTAAAATCAGGAGTTGAATCGACGAAATCAGATCTGGGCATTTCCTCTCAGCCAAAACCCATTCGCAGCCCAAAATTCAATGAAAACCATCTCATAATTGCTATTAGATTGAAACTTAAGAAATTTACAAGGAAGGTGTAGTTTGATCTCAAATCCGAAAGAATTCATAGGGGCAATAAGAGGAAAGTGGAGTCTAGAAGAAACATTATTCTATGAAAATGCTAAGTATTTCTTCGTCTTTTTGTTTCTTCTTATCATCTTATAATCTTAATGCTTTTCCACTTTGTTTGCAAGGTAGGTTGATCAGGAGGAGCTGAGAGATATGCTAGTCTTCAAACTCAAGCTCGAGGATTTCTAAAGGAGGAGAATTGAGCATCATATCATCCAAGTACCAATCCAAATCGATCCCAGCTATATGAAGGCTTCCAGAAGTTCAATCAAATCTGCAAATTCAGAATTCAAGATTCAAGTTCAAAAGTTGCAAGTGAGAAGGGAGATCTAACATCTAGAACATCAAAATGCAAGTTTATTTTGAAGTCGAGGGGAGGTTCAAGAAGGTAAACCCAATCACATGAAGATGTCACCAAGTTCACAAATGCAATCAAGTTCAGATCAGATCAACAACATAAATGCAAATTCAAGTCAGGCCATGAGAAAATCTCAGAAGCAATTTGAAAGCATGAGCCATCACATTCATCCTCAAGAAGTTGATAGTTTCGGAAGAGTTAATCAAGGTTAGAAGGGTTGAGTATCAAGAGATATTTTCTCTTCATCAAAGGATACCTTCTAACAATCGAGCAAGAAATATTTACAATTTTAACAAACACATTCCACAGGCTAGTATTCAAAGCACATTTCCTTAAATGGATCTACAAGATAAGGATGATGAGGTGGCAATTGGCTATCTTCTTCAATCAGAAAATTCAAGTTACAAGTACAAGCAATCACAGCATGCCAAGTATCCTATTTTCTCATTGGTTAGAAAAATCATTCTAATTTTCTAATTGGCTCATGAATTGGTGCCTTCATGTAATTGGTTGTAAATTTGGCAACCCTAATTAGGGTTTATAGGGATTAATCCTAGCCCTTGATCTTGGATCAATCTTGCCCTTCATTTTATTGAACATCTATAAAAGGCCAAGGCCTTCTCATTTGTAAATTATTAGATTAGAGAGGAGATTAAATTAGAGTACGCTAGCAAGGGGAAGACTTGATCAAATTGTTGCTATAATGCTATCATTGTGATTGATAATTCATTGTTGGCTTTTCATGGTGAATTACGTAATATTGCTTTGAAGTGTTGCATGGTTTCCTCAATCTTTCACTTGGAGTAGATTTCATTTCATGTTGAAGAAGTTTAGTTGAATGAAAGTATGTGTGGATGTTTACTTGATTGACTTGACAAATCCGGGCCACTAGCCTCTTGTTGATTGTAAGTGTGCCTTGTGTGGTAAGCTAATGATTGAAAGCACTTAACTTCAATCGATATTCAATCTTTAGTTTGCATCCATTTGATGGGATTGAAGAGGAGATATTGATGTGAAAACCATTTGAGTGTTCCTTAAAAGCTTGCACTAGGTGGGTGGAGTCGCTAATTAAGCTACATCTAGTAGAGTCCAAGTCCATC
The DNA here is from genome assembly GCA_018584345.1 of Thuja plicata. Taxonomy (NCBI): domain Eukaryota; kingdom Viridiplantae; phylum Streptophyta; class Pinopsida; order Cupressales; family Cupressaceae; genus Thuja; species Thuja plicata. The sequence goes on along the minus strand of MU214269.1, from coordinate 321,768 downwards.
CATGATTCCTTGCATTCATAGTTAGAAGAAGTAGAAGTTAAGTTTAAGTTTAAAGTTGAAGGAGAGTTGAAAATCAAAAGACTATATTTTCATTGCACATTGTGAAACCAAATCTTTAGAAGTGCAAGCAGTTATCAAATCTTGAGAAATAGCGTAAGTCCCCTAAGTGATTACCAGCAAATCACATCATTTCAACTGAGCGATTGTCCACAATAAAAGGAACCTTGAAGTCATTTCATGATCTTACTTTGCAAGCTTAGCATGAGAGATGACCTTATATCAAGAGAGGATTGAATATTAGGTGTTTCACTCTGAAACAAAGTGTTTGATTCTGCATGTTGAAGTTGAATAAACTCACATCAACAAGACTAAATTAGCAAAAGAATCTATGGTACAAAAATATTATAATAACAACTGCTGAGATCACTTCAAAGAAAAAGCATATGCCTGATTGAAAGGTTTAGACAGTTACAGGTGGCGAAGAATGGTGAATTCGAATAAGAGGACAAGTCTTTTCTAGTTGTTAACAAGTTTTTTTATGATGGTCTCAGTGCAGGAGAACAAATAATGATCAAAACCACAAAATATGGTGAGCTATTCACTCAGTTGAACAGCAACAAAGACTGTCACAAGCACTTTGATGTGAAATCTATACAGCCTTAGGATTCAGAAGATGTTCCAATGGATTGTGATGAAAGTGAACAAGTTAACGAAGGTACATCACCTGTTCAGAAGCAACAGGAAGAAAGGTCTGAAGTCAAAAATAGGTTATATCATGAGAATGGAAGGGAAGAGTTATGTGAGAGAAACTAATGTTGGCACCGAAAGAAATGACATGAATTCCTTTTAGGAGAAAATGCATGGGAGTATGATGGATGCTCTTAAAGGTCTGAAAATGACAGTACAACTATCTAAACACCAAGGTTTATAAAGAGAATTTCCAGAGCTAGGTGGCCGTTCTACAGTAAATGCAATTACGACCATACCTAAAACAAAGGTTGAAGCTATACACCTACTTGCAAAGATGGTTCATTCACCTACCTGTGCATGTGCAGCACAAGAGGCTAGCAAAAGTTTGATGTTGAAATTACCAACGGATGAGTGTAAACTCTACATTGTTGTGTTTCTGAAACTCGCCATGAGATCAGTAGTGACACCCCTACACCAGGATAAGGGTGTTGAAACCCTGCTTGCCATAGTCAAGGACTGGACCTTACCAACGAGTCTGCACTACTCTGCTCCACAAATACTAAGAAAGATTTGCCATCACTATGTCACTGGTATGGGTGCCTGTCAACTTATAGAATTAGTATCCATAACTGAGATTAGTTTTCACTTTGATTGGTTCAAAAGACAGGCAATAGAATTAGTATCCATAACTGAGATTAGTTTTCACTTTGATTGGTTCAAAAGACAGGCAACAGCTTCTTGGTTAGCAGATCAAACATGCAACATTGAAAAGCTGTGGCCAAAGGTGTGGAATGAGGTTTCCTCAAACCAGCCACGAACAGTTGTTCTAATAGATTTATGGGGGACAATTGACAGGTACAAAAATGATTCTTCTTAGATAGACCTTCCACCAATACATGTAACATTAATAATTTTTTATCAAATAGCCACAGAAATTAAGAATCAAATGCAAGGAGGGTTCAGTTTAAAAAGTGTTAGATGTGCTTCAGTTGTAGTCAAGGAAAAATCGGTCGCTTTAGCAGATCCTTTCTTATTCAGCATTGTTTTACGTGAGGTGGGAGAATGTCCTACTATATGTCAGATAACAATAGACTTTATCAAAGGCATGCTTGTGAAAAGGTAAACTTTTGGCAAAATAGAGAACAAAAACCTATCTTCAGAAAATTTGCAATGTAGTATTAACATTGATGCAAAAATGCCTCGGTCCCTCAATGGTGGTTATGAATTGAGTGACAAAATATTTATGTTATTAAGCTCGGGCACACTGTGTTTGGCAGCTAGATTCTTGCAATTATCTTTTATGCTGTTGAGTCCCAGCAATATTGACGTCATGCCAAGCTCATAAAACTGGACTGGCGGAGGAAGCAAGGCTTATGGATGACTATGCTATTGAACATGACAAAATGAACACAATGGAAACAGATCCTTGCATTTTCCAAAATATTTGCACGGCCCAGAGGAAAAATTAACTCTGGATGTTGCAAATGAAATGATTAACCAAAGGAATATATGGAAAGCTCGCAAAATTGGAATGCATGTCACCTAGAACTTGGTCTGCAAGAAGTTATATGCTTCAAAATCTGGTAGAAAAAGTGCAATCAGAAGCTTGTTATTTCTGGTTGAAAGCACTAACATTATTGGTCAAGGCTGAAAATAAAACATAGGCCATGTTTTTGTCACAAAGTAGTTTCCAGGTGATAACAAAAGTTGAAAGGTAGGATAAAAGTATCATTGAAAACCAATCACTTGCTTCTCATGATTTTGACTTCTTAATTAAATTTGTTAATAAGATGCTTGAGATTCTTAATCTACACATGAACGCCATCCCTAGCATTTCATCTGCTGTTAATCTAGATGGACTATTTGAATCTCAGAAGTGGTTTCTGGATCTCAGAGAAAAATTTTAAAAAGTGCTGCAGACATGATGGGATTGTGGAATAGTTATTCACATATCATAAAAACTAGAATTATTCAAAGAAAATTCTTAAAGGAACCTATGGATGAGCAGAGGACAAACATAAGTTCAATTCAAATCAATAACCAGTCATATGATACAACTGTTCAGGATCTAGCTCAATGTCTATGGCAGATGGATGATACAGTCTGGGAAGAACTTGTATTGTTCTCCAAAGACATCGCAGACATGAACACATTCTCAATGGTGATAACACGTACATTTGATTTTAGATGCCAACACAAAGCTATCCTAAGGCTATGTAAGTTGCCAGTATCTAGAGTAATGGTGAATCTACAAAAGAGGCACACAAGATCGAGAAGCATCATTGGCATGAAGTGGGCAGTGATTCAGTGGTCAGCATTGCTTGAGAACAAGCAAAATCTGAGAGGGGAGGACTGTCATGTCCCCTAATAAGTTTCAGTCAATTTCTGTTTGAAGAAAGAAATGAAGTGTTTTTTAACACAATTTATTGATTATTTAATATTTTTATTTCTATTTTGATATGTAAGAGCTAGTTTATATTACTAAAAAAGTAAGTAAATCAATGCATGCCCTTGCCACAAGGGGTGCAACATAAAGACAGCACAAAAATGGGCTATCAACATATCCCACAAAACAAATTGTTGTCTTCTCAGAATGTCCCATCTCTGAAATTATTTTTCGGAGCACCATTACCCCCTTTCGTGGTTGATCTGAGATTCATCTGATGTTTGCCCAAAGAGGCTTTCTTCCTCTCTACCTCTATCCAAACAGTCTCTGATGGAGGAAAAGACAGTGTATTGGAGTCAACTTCTGAAAAGCATAAAAGGACTACCATAAAGATATAGAAGCATTCAAATCCACAAGTAAAGTCTGCTACAGCAAGAAGCAAACAACTAAAAGCTCAAAACCATAGTGAGTCTAAACTCTATTGTGCCAAGATAGGAGAGCATCCATAGTCCACTGGGAACCCTCCTCAATAGCTTCCTTGCCTTCGATGCAGAGTTTTTCAGCCTCCGACTTCCTCCCTTTTTTCTTCTTAGAAGCAACATAATCTGGTTTAGATGTGCTGCTGACAGTCTGACAATTCTGTGTAGGAGCCACCGCAATGTCATGATCAAATTAATCTGTATTCATATAATCCAGGTCCCCCGTGAAAGGAAAGGTGCCTTCCAACTCAAAACCTTCCTCCACCTCTGATGGAATATCAGAAATATTATCATGCTCAAGAATAATGGGAGGAGGGACACACACCGAAGGCCATGCTGGGGATGAAGATTATAAAGGCTGTATTGAAGCAGGCCATGAAACAGATTGACACTCCATAAACTTGCCATAATTTCTCCAAATGAAATCAGCATCCTAAGAACCAGGCTTCTTAATCCATTTTTTAAAGTTGACATACCTGGTGCCAAACGCACGCTGGACAGTGCAAGCCTCAATTTTATGTTCCAACTTATTGCAGCAAAAACATCTAAATGAAAGCCCTTGGGGCCTTGATAATAAAAACTGAGTCCAAGATCTGAAAGAAGATTGAATCCGAATAGAATGAGAAAGAGGTTTGGAAAAGTCTACCAAAACACAAGCCCTTCTATACTTGTGCACAGGAACCACCTCTTCTGATTCTAGCTTAAAAAATGAACCCACTCGATTGATCAGGTTACTGATGAGATCAATGTTCTGCATAACAAGGGCAAATTGTAAAGCCTTATCTAGATAGGAATGTTTGTGATCTTGGCAGTGGCTGGGTCAAAAAAAAGAGTCCGCGGAGTGAGAAAGAGGCATGATTGCCCAAAAAAACTATGGACCATTCTGAACCATGAAAGTACAATCTACAATTGAGATGAATGAAAACAGAAAGAAACCAAAATAAAGGATTCAATCACAAAAGTAGTCAAATTACTCCATGTTGACTTGGCCCACTCCATGACCAATCATAAGACCAACATCTCCGCAAAAATCCCAGAATCAAAGAGCGTTACCAAATGTCATCAGCAATCGCATTGATACAGTCATCCGAAATGAAAAAATCCACTGACACATCTGAAAAAACAACGTCTAAAGAGAAAAGAGAATCTCAATCATGGTGGGCAGGCTCCACGATGGAGGAAAAGGCAGATTCAAAGTGGCTTGGGAAGGATCAGCAAGGGTTAGCCCATCAAATCTGCTCCAAACAGGAGCATTGCACACATGAAAAGAATCGGCCCTATTTTTGCATGCCGCAAGGATTTCCTGATCCAAATCAAAGGGCACAGACCCGTCTGCAAGCACCGCATTCTAAACCAAGCCCAAATGATCGAAGGCGAGTTCTAGAGGAGAAGTCGGTGTATCTTGTAACCCCAATGCTGAACCAAAGCGTTGTGCCTAGCATTTACACCCTTCTCCACCCTTCATGTGACATCTCCCTTTCTTTGGTTCAGCATGAACCTTGCCCTTCATCGAGCTCAAATCCTCAACACCATGCCTCTGCATCCTAAAATTCTTCCCATTCACACCACCACTCCCCTCCAAACCACCTGCGTTGTGAAGGTTTTTGGTGCCTAAAGTACGCTCGCACATCTTCACTAGTATCTCAAAGAGTTTATTGATTACTAATATTAAATAATCTCCCCCGTTTATGCAGCCAGACAAGTTAATCTATTTGAGGGCTTGAGGAAGGACATGACGTGGAATCCCCCTGATGCAAGTTAGGTAAAGATAAATTTTAATGGAGAGGCCAAAGGCAATCTAGGTTTGGCACAAGTAGGATGTGTTATCAAAGACAACGAAGGTAGAACCTTGAGGCTACTTGGCAAGAAGTTATGCACAACTAGGAACAATGAAGCATAATTTCAAGGAGCATTAATAGGAGTAATTGCCAGCAGAAGATTGGGCTATCAGAAGATCCATCTAGAAGGGGACTCACAAATTGCCATCAACAAAATTTGGGTGCAAAGGACTCCAAAATAAAAGTTGAATCCGGCTTAGACAAATTTTGGTAGTCCTTGCCTCCTTTTTTCTTTCACATTTATTTTGTGAAGGCATTGATATGGTGGACGACGTGGCAAAGTTGTCAATTGAAAAGCCCACACCAAAGGTGGAGAGCACTTCAATCATCGAATGGCACACAGCTTACAATCATGTCAAGTGAATTGTGTTGATTCGCATGGAGTTAGTTGTGTCACAAGATGGGTGGCACCAAGGTGGAGACATTCATTTAACGAACACACGCGTCAACATACTGAGTAATCATTTCACCTGACAAATGGGCGCAAGTACAAAGCGCCACAAAGCATCAAGAGGCTCCAAGCATGGATTCTACAATTTGCCTCCATGCTAGGAAATGCCAAATGGCTTTTCCCGAAGACATGTCTAAACAAAGACTGATGGAACTATTTAAAACCAAGACAGGGGTTGTTTTTCACACAACTAGAATGGTGGTCGAAGATGGCTACTTTATCCCACAAGAAAATTTGCAATCCTAGGGCATGGTTTGATCGCAAATGGGAGGAGAGCAAAGATAGGTGAAAAGGATGAGAACCCACTACAAATTTTGGTCGTATGGGGTGTGGGTATGAGGGTGGTAGAAAGGAGTCAAGCATGGTAATGTAAATGAATTATAAAGCTGCGGTGGGCCAATTTTGTAGTATGGCCACCCCCTTTGGGTCGATAGTTGTTGGTCTCTGTTTAGGTGATAGGAAAAGGGGTATTCTAGTATGTCTCTATTCCTACATCTATGGCCAGGAAGAGGCTCTGGCTGTAATTCTCCTTTTTGATATATAATATATGGGTGTGGCCTCAAAAGCGCCAAATTTACCAATCAAAAAAATAATAGAGTATAAATAATTAATATTGATATTAAATATATTAATAATATATGATATTTTGTTTCTCCTCGAGGCCAACTTATACAAGTATGTTTATATTCTTGGAGACCGGCCTTGGACGAAAACCTCAGAGACTTATCCCCGGTAAGACGAAACCCCTACCTTTTCTAGTAGATATCTAAGCACTGGGAATAAACATTGATATCATCCGTTACTTGCACGATCGAGGACCTAAGTGAAGAGGTGTGGCAAATTCATAGATGGAGTAATTGCTGGAAACCATGAAGTCACGCAGGAAGAAATAAACTAGGATTCAGCATTTGCATTGAATCTGCCTTGACCAGAGGGTCATGCCAATACATATGAGGAGAATTGCTTTACTGTCAGGCAGAAGTGGCGCCACTCCTTCATCTCACTTAATCAGAACACAGCTATACCCACAGGCAATGTAGGTCTGGTAACAGATAACTCTCATAGCTGTAAGAGTCTACTTACATCAGGCTGGAAGGTTCGTAAGTTTGATATATTGCATATGTATGCTGAGTTAATGTAAGCGAATTCCTGTAATTGAGGACATCCATTTCCACAATATGTATCAATGTATCATGGTTATCATAATTCTGTGAATTCTCTGCATTCTGAAACTACGGTTTATGAACAATCTGATTTCAAAATCTATTCCATTCTGTCTCTATGATTCCGGATCTGTAAGCAGTTATTATTAAATTTTCAGAATCAAAATTATTTAGCAGACAGTTATTTTACAACTGTAATAAAATATGAAGGGGGTAAAAGCACAAATAGAATTTCATATATAGACTAGCTACAAGCCAGATAGCTGGACTGTAATAAAAAAGAAGAGAGTAAAAGCACAAATAGCCAGACTGTAATAGTCTACCTGCAATCCATGTAATTTTTCCAAATTTTTCTTTAAACTCGGTGTACCAAAAGTCAATAATAATGCAATGAATTCACCTAAAACACATAGAGTTCTTCTACTCTACGACTCTTATCAAAATTCTACCTGAATGATCAACTCCGGTTAGACAGACTGAATTGATTCACTGTAGAAACTTGATCACAGACTCTCAGCAATCTTCGTATAATCAAGTTTTCAATTGGGAATCCATAAAATCAACAACTATTTATATTTACAAAACAATATTCCATTATTCAAAGATTCAAAAATACAAAAAGTGGCATTTATCCTAAACCTGAAACCCTATTCCATGCCCTGCCATGCCCTTGAGATTTGAACGGCACACAAATATAATTATCTTACCGGCCAACTAATTGCTGTTTTAAAACTCCCTGCAAACTTGTTCAAAGTATAACGCAAGACCTGTCTTCACTGGTAACGGTATATTCAAAGGGTCTGTATTTGTCGCTCGCGGGAAAATAAACAATATGTGGAACTTTTGCTGTCTTCTTTCCATCGCTCTGACTCTTCTCATCCTCTGATTTCTCCTCTTTCGCAGAACCCACGCTCACCTCTTTCGCAGGACCCACGCTCAACAATTCTGTGAAGCCAAATTTTCTGAGTTTACTCGTCAGGGTGATAGGGTCCGCAAACCCTATAACCGTTACCTTCTTCTCTTTCATATTTATCGCTAGAGAATCCACTCCTAAAACACAAATGTTCATCCGATCTCATAGATGAACAAAATTGATGTGTAGGACTTGAAAGCGAATCGGAAGAGGTACCATACCTTCAACACCCGCAACCATCTTCAACATCCTTCTTTTGCCCTTTTGGTCATCGATTGTGGATGTAAACACCATCTTCTGCACAGATGCACCACCAGCTAGCAGAGAAAGACTTACAATTAGAATTAACAGAAACAGGAAATAGAAATATTTACCACCTTCATTTTCTCAGAGGCAATGGAGATTTACAATCTGCTGAAGCGACGAGAATTTGTAGCAAAAAAATTACGTTAGCAATGGACCTTGACAACTAATGCGCATTAGGTGTCACTGAACACGCGACGTGATAGGAATGACAAAAGCGTAGAAGCTTTACGTACTAGCAGTTGCATGTTTTTGTGCATGCAATAATGAGCTGATAAGAGTGATTTTTCAAATAGTCAAATTGTTTATAATACTAAAAGCAAATCATTAATGATGTAGAATTTATGCTCTATTTCTTAAGATTAAAAAGTAGATAGTAAAAAATATTAAATTAAAATTATTAGTCCCTGTCTATTTATAGGCAGAGACTTATATTTTCATGTCAATTATTTCCTATTAATTTGCATTTCTTTGTCAAGTATGTAACTTCATTTCTAATGTTATGTGTAATATTTTTAGACAATAGAAATTAAATTTCTGAAAAATGGAAAAAAACTAAATTATTGATTGGATTATAGCATTTTTCCTGAGGGTAAAAATAATATATTAGATTAATAAATACCAACAAAAATAAATGGTGGAGAGATGTTTTGTTGCACACTTTTAATAACATCGTTCATTGTGCATTTGTTTCTAGCTTTTAGCAACGTCAAGCGAGGGAGGGTTTTTTTTCAATTCTGCAAACTCACTTTTGTTCCGGGCATGTCCAACTTATCTCTGTTTGCAAAAAAATTGTAAGTGTTGACAGGTATGTTTATCTTATTTTATGTTTTACGATGTAAATATCAAAATAGAGCATTTTAATGGTGAATTAGTTTGAGTTGTAAGCAATGCCATTGATTTCATTCAGTTTTTGTTATTACAGGGTTTTATACTTTGTTTTAGTTTGTTTGTGGGTTTGGTTGAAAAATGTCATAAAATTGGAAAAAGAGAATGTACAAATTCATGCGCGAGACTACAAATTTCATCGATGTAAATGATGATGATAGCATGGCATTGGTGGAATTTTTGCCCCCTTCGAATTTTCTCCTGTATCAAAATGGGATATCTTAGATTTTTGAAGCCCTAATATTGAAAGTTTCATGTTCTCTCTATTTTCTTTGAATGGCTACGATAAAGGTTTGGGTAAAAGGTTTTTTTTTCTTTCCTCCCTGGGGTAAATTTTAATATATATTTTTATCAATTATGAGTTTGAACTTGATCAAACACTCACTGCTGCTCTATTCTTTCAGTTGAGTTTTCCTGCTCTTCCTTACTGTATTTCTTTTCTCCTTTCCCATTTCCCATGAATCATACAGGAGAGTTCTTGGATCAACCGTGCTTTCATTTTCCTATTGTAATTGCTAGGATTTCAAAATCCTAAACCTTTTGAATACACAGAGCTTTGAAGAAGCAGTGAGGGAAGGAGAATATGAGGACAAGCATTCCTTCCTGCCGCCATAGAATAATATCTAATCCCCTCCTTGTAGCCTTGTGAGGCCTTCCAAGAAGCCATCTTCTCTTCCTGCTCGCGTTGATTCATTTCACAAGGTCCCTCTTGGTGATGCCCCACTGTATTACAAGATGCAGATAAATACACCAAAATTTCATTGAGAAGGGAAGCCAAACGATACAGGCATTCAAAATCGTGTAAGAAAGGCAGGAGATGATGGTCCACTATATATTTTGCCCCATTGTTATTTTCTCTGCGGCAAAGGTTTTACATCAGGTGTTCATTTTTTTAATGTCAATTATCTTTTTGTTTAATCAATACTGGAACACAAATTCATGAGTACGAGCTTCTCAATTATGTTTCCAATCCTGTGCAATGCAGGACGATAAGGTTTATGAAATTGAGGACATCAAACCTACATCTCTAAGGTAATAGATAGTTTCAGTACATCTTCGTCACTCAAAACAAAATTAATCTCTCTATTCCTTCAGAGGTGATGAAACCCACATGGTTCTGTCAAATTTTTTGGGAGTTTATGGTGATTTGTGTTTGTCTAACTAATGGGTATTCGACTTCCACCACAATTTTACAAATACACCTAATTCGTACTAGGCTTATGGTCTAATTGGTGTATTATTTTTAGTTCTTGTTCATTCTTATATCTATTCTAGATTAGCTTGAGCATCATGCGAGTTGAGACAAAGACTAAGCAATTCCTTTTAGGAGAATTTTTTGAATCCATCTCCACATAAATGTCACCAGTCTACAATCTCTATGTTATTTAGGACTATATTGGGCTTTGAGCTTAAATTTTGATCCATGTCTATTAGCATTACGACGTCTTACTTGAACGATTAGTTATGGAGAAATTCTCCTTCCTATTTACCAAGGTGTTAAAATCCTGGCGGCCAAGGATTACACGAAGTTGTTGGAGAAATCAACCGACATTGTAAATTTAAAAAATTCCAATGGTGTGGAAATCCTGGCAGCCAAGGTTTGTCTTACCAAATTAAGTGTGGGTTCAATAGGGGCAATTGTGAGAAACAAATGTTAAACTTAGGAGTAATGGACAAGAGCATTCGCCCTGCTCAATTGGCTATTGAACCTACTAAGTGCAGGTCATACATTTTAAGCCTTAGTTGTTCAATCTCAAATTCATTGATTTTCCTCTATTAGAGATTCTGGTTTACCTTGGTTCTCATTAGGTATTCTTAGAAAATGATTTGTTAGTTGTCTTCAATTTTTTTATTTCAAGTTCTTTTGGATTCAACAATTACATTTTTTTGCATTATTATTAGACAACCTCTATTAAGCCATTATAGAACACGGAACCTACTAGATAGTTGCAGGTAGTTTTTAACTGTAAAATTAACACAAATAGAGGATTGTGACTATGTGTATAATGTTTGTTGTAGGAAACTAGGGATCACTATGATATTTTTGTGTTGTTCTATTTTCTAGAGCGAATCCTGGAATGTGTATAAATCCTCTTTTCATTGTCCTATGAATGTTTGGTACTGCATTTTAGGGATTAATTTTAACTAACTGTTACAATGTTAAATTTTGCATGATAGGGTTTAATTCAGATAAATTTTTCTTCTCCTAGGATTATGCATATTAGAGGATTTTTGGTCAAATACTTTTTACCTCATAAACGGTGCATAGAAGGCTTATCCTATGGTTAGAGAAGTCTCAAGGCAAAGAACCAGAGTGGTAGATTTAGAACAAAACAACAAATCACATCATATATTGTATTATCTGAAATAGAAACCTAAGACTTCTGTAACTACAATCTTTATTTTTCATCCTTTGTCAATGCCAAAGATTCACAACAGTTGTGGTGCCTATAGCAACTCTCTATTTTTTGTTTCCTCGAAATCAGTATATATTATCTTGCCTAATCTAGATATAGTTCTAGAAGCATGAAATATTCATTAAACTTATCAAACACTGCAAAAAAAAATGAACTAATGCTCCATTAAATATGCCTAAGAAGTATTCATACATGTGTTGGTGAACAAAAGTATTCATACATATGCTGGTGAACAATCATGTGGATTTGATATAAAAATATTGATTACATGAGTTATATTCAAACATAGAACAAAAATTGAGCATTGTATGTATAGTGAAAAAAACTATTTAAATATATGTTGGTGAAGAGTCAAGTGGATTTGATATGAAAATATTGATTGCATGGGTTATATTCAAACATAGAACAAAAATTGAGCATTGTATGTATGATATGTTTACTACAATCTGTTTAGAACAAAAAGTAAAATTGTTTTGACATATAACAAATCTGTGTATTCTTTACAATAGAAATAGGATCCAACTGAAAATAAAAGACAAAATAGTTAGGACTGCTCTGAACAACTTGCCAATACAATTTTAAAGAACATTAAATTTAAATATCCATATTGTGTGCACAGACAACCAAAGCTATAGTGATTACTAGATCATAACTGAATCCAATGAAATGGGTGACAACATATGGCATAAATACTATGAACAATACAGCTGGTTCTAGTTATAATCACTATGGAAGTATAAAGTGTGAATAGAGAAGATAGCAGCCCCGCTTAGAATTTTGAACCAGAAAGTTGTAACAACTGCTATTGACCTTGAAAAGTAGAGAAGCAAGAGTTCTTATATCTAGTGCATGTAGCCCAGGCCCTGCAAGGCAGAGGTAAAGCCACACTGTAAATACATATGATTCTATGTAGATGTTGTTGGACGAAAATATATAGAATTAAATAAAAAATTGCAAAAAATTTAATTGAGAAACCACCTCTTCTTTTATTTTGGCAAAGAATATGCATGTCAATGCATTGATTGATGAATGAAATACCCAGAAGCCATGCAATTGCAAAATGCTATTGATATACAAGTGGAGATATGCAAGCACCCCAACTAATAAAGGATGAGATATCATGTTTGTATTGTTGTAAAGTTCATATAAATAGTCGAGAGGATATAGTGGCATTATCAAAGTGCAAAGAAACGTAAGAATGCATACAATAATAGACCATATACGAGGTGTATACTCCAACTTGCCATCTGTTTAAACCAAATTACAAAAAATACAATTCAACTTTGTGAACCTCCCCTTGAATATAGTCATTAAAATTTGTAAAATGCTCTTCTTTTTAAATAAAATCAAAGATAGCATACTGAAATCTAACATTGATCTCACAGCCTGAGTAGTTAACTAGTGTTTCCCTTCTTTCTATTTTTTTTGAATATGTATATTTTAATGAAAATATTTTCAAGCATGTATTTACTAAAAAATAAAAATACCTCAATGAAATTTGATGAATCATCAATCAACCCATTGGACAAGTCAGTTTCTAAGCTTTGTTGATATCTGGTCCATTTGCATTGATGACACCTTATGGCTCCCTGTACCTGTGCAGAAGAGGCCTAACCTTTTGTAAACTTCTAATGTTCTTTTATGCTAATAAAACTTAATTGTAATTGAAATGCAGAGTATTTCGATCTTATTAATTTTGAATATCATTTTCATCATCTTATTGTCAAGAGGTGATTATTGTCAAGAGGTGACCCAAGTTTGCAGATGCTCTCTCTCTCTCTCAATGTAACTGTGTTTGTTAACACACTAAAATTTATTGGAAAATTTTGCTCTTAATGCATTGTCTTTTACTTTGTTCATTTATTTATTGTGTCATTTGCTTTTCATTTAACTATATTCAAGTTGACTATTGATTATGCCAATCTATTTTAGCAGGGTACTAACGACTTCTACAAGATTGAAGCCATCAAACACATACCACAGGTGAAGTCTTCATGACTTTAATTGCTTTACTTTCACAATAACTTAGTGGACAACATATGTTGTTCTGAATGATTATATGCTTATTATACGTTTCATTGTAGATCTATTATTTGTCATTCTATGCATGCTATCTATTGTTATATGTATTTTGTCAATTACCCTCCTCATCCATTGATAGATTTGATATTTTATTTGTTTTCACTTCTGCCCATCGAGTGAAAATCAAGTAGCTGGTATGAGCTATCAGTTTTTGCATATATGCCTGCATAATACAATTATGTAATGTAATACGATTACATGTGTAGGGGCCATTGAATTTGAACCATGAAACTGGTACATGTCCATACCTGGTTTGGTATCCTTTTGTGGCTTTTAACTAAACCAATCAGCCTAACGACTATAGCTTTTTCTTTTCAAAATTGTTACTAGAACAACCTCGATTTGTCTCTTCTTTAGCAATTACTTTTTCTTCCTTTTTTAGGTTGTTGTGAGTGATCTTAGTAGTTGAACAACATTGTTTTAGGCTACTTTCTGTTCCTATGTTTAAGTTTGTCTGATTAACTTTGAACGAATTGACCTAATCAAATTTTTAGTTGGAATACTTTTTTAGCCATGAATCAGAACTGCTTTTATTGCTAGTGGTTTTTTCATCATTTTAGTCTCTATTAAACAAAAGTTTTCTTAGTATTTTCGTCCAACAATCTACATAGAATCATATGTATTTACAATGTGGCTTTACGTCTGTCTTGCAGGGCCTGGGCTGCATGCACTAGATATAAGAACTCTTGCTTCTCTACTTTTCAAGGTCAGTAACAGTTGTTATAGCTTTCTGGTTCAAAATTGTACATATTTTATTTACAGCTTTTACATATTTTATTTACAGTTGTTACAGTTTATACAATAGATTTTACTTGTATATCAACAAAAAGGTATTGCAAAGACATCTTCTTGCTCACATTTGTCCTTTTTCAACACACAAACACATGTACATATGTTTTTAAATTTTCAATCTATACTCAATCATAATACTAAATTTTGTTATGCATTTTTTAGAACTCTATTCACGTCCTCCACTAAACAACAAACCCCTCTAGAAGATAGCAGCAACTTTGATAACAAGCAGCAGGAAAAAAGGCAAGACATATTCTCCACTTTTAACACTCTTTCCATCACCTTTTATACTATTGCAAAACCTAAAATCCACATTTTCACCTTCTCACAGAATGAATTTGGAAGCACACCATGCATCAAGCATCATTGAAATATGTACAACTCAGTCTGCCACCACCTTTGAAGGTGATGTGCTCGTAACTTATGGTCCTGCTTATGCCAAAAACCCCACAAGCCCAGCAAAAGCACCAATAGTGCATGTTGATCTCGTCGACAGTGATGGGAAAATGACCATTACAGTAAATGTCACCAATCAATTAATTGATACATTTCTTGCACACCTCTTGCCCGGCTCAAGTGTTCGCATAACAAATTTCACAATAAAGAAGAAAACACAATACGAAAGAGGTGATCCTGACTACTGCCTCCATTTTACTGCAGACACATCCATCCAAACCATTGATAGAGTCTGCAACCAGTGAAAACTCATGCCTGATACAACAATCAGTAAACTCATACACTCACCAAAAAGCTACTCGGTTGGAACATTGGCTGTTATAGTAGCTGCACACAAATAGGCCCCAAATGAATTTCAACTTCATGTCAAAGATGGAGAATCCATGTCAGACACAACCTTAGTAAGCTATTCCCTCCATATACCAAACACAATTTTCTTCTTTTTGTACTATATAATCCCTTCATAAATTAACAAAGATATTTCTTTTCTTTGCAGCTTACAGTTCCGAGCTACCACACCAATCCTTACGCAACGCTGCAACAGATACTTGCATCAGCACAAACAACATTTCTCCTGCTAAAGAATGTGGTCCGCAGCGGGCCAAGGGGGACAAACATGATTAAAAAAACACCAGCCACATTCATTGACAGCCTCAACGACGACTGTGCAATAGCCACTCTGCAAAAACATGCTTCATCCAACACCCAGGTAAGCAACAAAAAAATTTAATCTTCAAAATACAACCATAATTATAGTACAAATAACTAAAAGCCAGTTTCATATCCATACTTAAATATTCATTCAAATTACAGGTCACAGGCATTTTGAAATCCAGAAATGCATACTTAGCACCATACTAGCTCCTATGCACCTTATGTCACCGACCACCCTCATTGGCACAGCCCTCAACCACCAACAATGCCCAATGCATCACATGTGCAAAAAACACAACCTTCGGATTTGAGCCCTTCTTGCAATGCATAGTGCAGACTGAAGATGATGTTCTTGATTGTTCCTTGCATGGAAAACTCCTCGAAAAATACTTTCCAAAACTTGCACAAACACCATTTGAAAACTACAAAGAAAAAATGTCTTCAATGGCCTACCTAATGCACAATTTTGAAATTCAAGGTACATTCACAATTGCGCTCAACAACAACATCATTTCCATTGCACCCAAAATCAGCAACGTAAGATCCAAACACCCCCTAATTTGTCTTTGTACATTTTTAGAGTCCTAATTTTACTATAATGTTTTATAACTTCTTTGACATGTACAACCCTTTTCCTTGTACTTTGCAGATACATTAACACCTCAAAAGTGGATGCAAGCTACAATTATAGACACTTGTCTAATTTTGTAAACCTGTACACTGCATAGAACAACCAACCAAAAAGCATTGAAATGTTCTATTCCTCCACAGATTTTGAAAAGAACAAACACAGTAAAAACACATTTGTTGAATTTTGTATTTTGCAATTACCAGATTTGAATGGAAAATATGATTCTCTTCAGGCTCAAGTATCGCAAGTGATATCTATTGAAGAATTTCATAATCACAGTCGCAAAAACAACTATTTTGTTCATTGTAAATATGACCAGCACTTATAACTGTTCACATATGTAAGAATTTTCCATGTTGCCTTCGCTCCCAGAATAGGTCTCCGTCCTATCTATACATTTTGTAACACAAAACACAAATACGTTTTAAATGTACTCGTCCAACACAAAAAAGATTTTCTTTTATAAATATACTCTTTCAAACATTGACTGTCATTCATCTTTTTATTGCATATCTAATTTTGTCAGTTGTTACACATTGTAATGTGCACATTTTGTAGGCCCATATGGAATATCAACAAAGTTTTAATCACCATTGTATAGGTTCAAATATTGATTGTACTGCCACTTTTAAATCATTACATAAAAATAGCAATGTTCTTGTTCTCACATATACCATGATATGGATTGTAGTGCAATTTCTGCATTATATAAAATATTCAATATAGAATTTCTTTCCTCAATTAGCATAGATGCTACAAAAATAAGCTTTGCTATGGGTAACTTTACATCTTAATCCAGTCATACTCCTATTTTAGAAAGTTGTAAAGTCCTCAATGATTTTAAAACAACATGATTGGAAATTTGATTTTCATATTTTGTTTAATTAAGAAGTACAACCTAATGTATTTAATGTCATTTCCCCGACAAATGGTTTTTCAATGTATTGCACATGTGTTAATTGTGAACTGTAATGCATTTTACATTGGTGAAGTTGTGCAATCATAACATCTTAGACTGTAATGGTGGTCACATGTGTTAATTTGCTTGCCATATTTTTTTACATTATAGAAAAAGTCTATAGTCAATGTCCACAACAATTGTATGTCTTTTCAAGAAGCATTAAATGTGCTTCTCATTTAGTTCAATGCATGTGCATTTTTTGAAACCTTGTTTTATTTTTGTTCCACTTGAAATTAATTGTCCTGCCACTTTAACGCAAGTCCATGCCCTGTTCCAAAGCTATCATTTTGGCACAAGAGCAAAGCATGGGCAAAATTGTAGATTTACGCTTTACACATGGCAACTGCATTTATTTGTAATGTTTTTGTGTATATCATGCAATCATGGAATTCCATAAGCATTTGATTAAGAAGCATAAAACCAGCAATAAATTTCTAAATTCTAACAAGTATATACCTAATCACTAATTTCATTTTCTCCATTATACTGCAATACACATGCCTTGAAGCCTTAAGCACTTGCCTTGCATTTCTTACATGCCTTAAGCACTTTCCTTTCATTGCTTCTGCTCCAAATTATGTTATAAACTACCAAAATCAACAAGCAACTCATCTTAATTTATGATCTTGTATAAACTTAAATGAACAATTTTGAACAAACCTATCCCACAATTAACATTCTCATTATCCTATTTTATCAATTTTACATTCTAAGCCTTAGTTGGAAGCTTCTATGTTACAAGTCTAAAGAATAAATAACATATAAGAAAATTAACTATATATTGCTTCAAACTATGTTGTCCCCAATGCAATATGTCTGTCACAAACCATGGCTCTACACAATATCACATTTTTTAACAATATCCACCAACACTAACTCCAAACTTTCCCTTCCATGTCCTCTTTATCAGTACTTGCACAAGGCAGGGACTCTAGCTCCACAGAGCTCTTGTTTATTAAGTAAAATGATCTTTTTAAACTTGTTTTAAATATACTAAGAGATATTATTTATTTTATATTCAATTTTTCATATATAATATAATGATTACCTAAAAAAACTCCCTTAAAAAATTTGTATTCCAGGAAAAAATCTATTATTAAAAATTGAACATGAGAAATAAAAAAGTTCTCTTTGTAAAGCTAAAGCTAATAAACCTTAATTAAATAATAAATCTGGAGCACCCATTGATCTACTCTAAGGCCTTATTTTTTTTCTTTAAACATTCCATTAACTAATTTATTTCTAACATCTACAAATAGCCATTTAAGTTGAGGTGCTTATAACCAAACACTGCATATAGGTAATTGATTCAAAGAAGACCCAATTAACAAGAAAATTACTTCTAACATCTACAAATGGCATTTTTAAAATGAAGCGAAAAAACCAAACACTTCCTACAGAAATCAATTTGATGAAATCTGAATTAATAGCTCTTCAAAAGCCCATTCAAGAAACTACACGACGTCAGCAAAACAAACTTGTCCTGACACAACGTTTTCATGGTAAGAAGTCTACCATAAATTAAAAAAACTAAAAATTGGGAGAAACATGGGATTGTCATGGTTTTCCTATTCCTTCACCTGGGGTTCGAAGAACGAGATTCGAGGGAGCGAGGACTGCATTTTTTGAAATGAGCGAGTTAGAGTGTGACATGAATTCACTGAAATTTCTATGCAGCTTCAGTGCGAACATTCTACTGAGGTCGTATGACAGTAAACTTTGATAACTTCGGGAACAAACCCAAATCACAGCAAACATGAACAAACCATATTGATAGGAGATAAAAAAAAATAAAAATAGACAAACAAATGATAACAACCACATACATATTCAAAAAATAAAACTCAAAGAGACTAGAGCAAGTTACTTACCTCAAGATATAGTTGTTGGAAATGAAAAAAAAATGCTTCAAAATGCTTCTGTGAAAAGAACTATGCAAATATTTATCTTCCTTAATGGCCTCAATCGTATCACATGTGCAACCAAAAAAGGGAAAAAAAAAATATTTGTTGTTTCCATTTTTTGTGGTTTGTAGATTTGTTGGAGTATTTTGCTGGGATGTTTCCATTTTCGAGCAAATGGACTTCTAAACTACTATTTTTTATAAACTTTCTACACTGTTAATTCTAAACTGCTATTTTTTTGTTTTTTTCTTTTAGCATTATTGTACAATCGGAAAAAAAAAGTCAGTCGAAGAGGCTAACAATTTTCCGGCGACAGATTTACATTTCAGGGAGCAAAGCTCCCACAAATAGCCTATCGGCTAAATTATCTTGACATGTAAAGTTTTAAGCAATACAAACTTTAATAAGGGGGGTCTTGTAAAAAATTGTTAAATTTTTTTTTGTGTTTAATTAATTCATTAAATCCAACTGTTTATAAATCTTTATACTTATATACAAAATAGCATAGATTTTTTTTTATTTTTTCTATTTTACATATTTATTAAAAGCACGGGGAATAAAATATGTGAACATATTATTAACTAGCTTATATATACTTATTATATATAAATTACACCGAGAGATATCCTTCTTGAGGCGCCTATTTACATCAAATTGCAAGGTGCAATAGGCACCTTGAGAAGGATATCTCTCAGCATAATTTATATATAATAAGTATATATAAGCTAGTAGCAGTCACGACACAACATGGAAAACATTATATGAATTTTAATATATAATTATATGAGTTATATTAGGGTTAGGGTTAGTGTTAGGGTTATGATTATGTTAGAATTAGGGTTAATGTTAGCATTATAGTTAGGGTCAAGGGTCTAATTAGGGTTAGGGTTAGGGTGTACGGTTTAGAGTTAGGAGTATTTTTATGTTAAAGATTAGGGTTAGAGTTAGGGTTAGGGTTAGGATTAGGGTTAGGGTAAGATTAGGGTCATGGTTAGGGTTAGGATGTAGGGTTTAGAGTTAGGATTAGTATCATAGTTAGTGTTATATTTAGGGTTAGGGTTAAGGTTAGGATTAGGATTAGGATTAGGATTAGGGTTAGTATTAGGGTTAGGGTTAGAGTAAGATTTGGGTCATGGTTAGCGATGGGATGTAGGGTTCAGAGTTAGGATTAGTATCATACTTACTGTTACAATTAGGGTGAGGGTTAGGGGTTAGGGTTACGATTAGAATTAGAGTTTACATAATGTTTATTAGTGTTATGGTCAATGCTAGCATTTAGGGTTGCAATTTATAACATGATTAGGGTTAGAGTTTGGTTTAGATTTATTATTTTGGTTAGGGTTCAGGTTAAGAGTAGCATTACACTTAGGATTTGGTTATGGTTTATAATTATGGCTAGGGTTGGGGTTTAGGCTTATGGTTAGGGTTAATATTAGCATTAGGATTTAGTTTTTGAAGTTGAATAAATTAATATAATTAGGGTTAGGGTTAGCATTTATATCATGGTTAGGTATACTTTTTTATGGTTTACCATTTACGATTAGATTTTAGCATTTATGATTAGGGTTTAACATTTAATGAGTATGATTATGGTTAGAGTTAGGGTTTAGGCTTATGGTTAAGGTTATATTTACAGTTACAATTCAATGTTAGGTTTAATGTTTGGGTTATGTTTATGGTTAGGGTTAGAATTTTGTGTTATGGTTAGGATTATATTTAGGGTTTACATAAAAGTTAGGGTTAGAATTTAGTATTTGGATTCTTTAGTAAATAATTATATTGTATTGGAATTATGGTTAGGGTTAGGTTTTGATTAAGATTAGGGTTTAGGGTTGGGGTTTAAGATTAGGATTATGGTTAGGGTTAGGTTTTTAATTAGGGTCAAGGTTTACACTAGGATTAGGATTAAGATTATGGTTAAGGTTAAGGTTAGGGTTAGGAATATGGATAGGCTTTACATTAGGGTTTTGATTAGTTTTAGGTTTTAGGATTATGGTTAGGATAGTGTTAGGATTATTATTATGGTTGATTTGGGGGTTTATATCATGGTTATTATTATAGTTAGGGTTAGGATTAGGGTTTTTATATTGAATATATTATATTAAACAGAGTTACATCATCGAGAGTTTACAACAGTATCATGAATCATTTTACAAAATTACATCTACCTCATACATTTTAAGGGAGTCAAAATTTCATGTAGCAAAAAAGTATAAGCACTGTATGTAATTCATTCTCTAGGGAACCATGTTGTCCATGGCATTTGATTGTCTGCCCATTTAAGCTTCAGGTTGTCATGGAAGATGTCATTATGTGGGTTTGACATCCAAGCCTCCCAAGAAAATGGAGGGATGACTATAATAGGTGTCTGATATTGTGAATCAATCCTGGGTTCCTATTCAATGGGTATCCTGAATGAGGACTGCTCCTGAGGTGCTAGGCTGGATCTTGTAGAGTCGTTGTGGACTCCTTCTTGCATATTAGTCAGTGAGGCAACTCCTTTGGTATCCCCTTGTGTGATCTTAGATCCTTTTCCTTTCTGGTTATCTGGTAACCTTTTATTGTCTTTGATATGCTTCAACATATGACCGATGGTGATATCATAATCAAAATCTACCCCAACTTTGGTAGACATCTTGCAGGGTACATGCTCTCTGTCTAGCACATTCTACACCTCTCTAATAATTTTTAGAGCTTTGTTCTCCTTTACTTGTATAACCACGGTGACCTACAAGGCAACATTATATGTAATGAGTCTCCGCGGAGACTCGATAAGGATTCTACTTTTACTACTGAAAATATCATCATTCCTAATTTTCCAAATATGTCAGAGAATGTGGAAAGAAAGAATAGACCAAAAAGTGTTGCATCTTTTGTCCAGGCCCATCATATTCCCAGAAATAACATCCAAAATAGAAAAGTTACAATTAAGTTCCAACCCAAAAAAAACTCCAAACAACTTTAGCAAAATGACAGTCAAAGAAGATATGGAGGATGATTTAAGTTCATTACAAAATGAGAAAACATTGGGTTCTCTACCTAGTTTCTTAATCGGAAACCTATGCATAATAAAATGCCACATGAAATAAAGAACTTTAGGCTCAGCGGGGGTATGCCATAGTCTCACAAGATGTTTACTCTAAGTAGTAAAGTCCAGGTTAAGGTTCCACTTATTATTAAGATTCTCAAAGATAGTATCAGTATTAGCAAGGATTTTATACACCAACTTGGCTTTTGTGTTCCAAAGGAGAGTATCATCAGACCACTTGAGCATATCGAGCCTGTCCATCACAACATAGGTGGTTATAAGAAGTTTAAGGGTAATGCATGCCTCCCTTACGATGGAGTAGGTCCTCTAGTGAGGGGGGGATATCAAATTTAGCTACTAATTCTTCCAGGAGGCCAGCTCCCCTTCCTCAATGATATCTGAGAAAAATCAGATACCCAAAGAGTCTCATTTCCTTGCGAAGCATCCTTGCAACTCAGCCAGAGGTTTATCTCCTTTGTTGAGGTTCCACCAGATGGATTTTTCCCCACACACATTCTTCTTCTAGTAAAAGATGTCATTACCTAAGACACTGAGTCCTACCTCCTCCCATCCCTTCTATATAGACTGGAACACAACTAATCCTACCACACTCACTTTGAATTTTCCTGACATGACATCAATTAGAGGTAAGTTTTTCCAATACTTGGAATGAGTTGGAGTAGCTCTACTAATATTATTTCTGATTAGAAGCTTCCAAGGATCATTCCCTTGTGTAGCTTTGGCTATCCATTTGACAGATAGAGCAATAACCTGTCATCTAAGATCTTTCAATCCCATCCCTCCTTGCTCAGTTTCCCTTGTACACTAGTCCCATCTTACTGCATATGTTTTCTCCTTACCTCTACCATCTGACCATAGAAAGTCTCTGATTATTTTATGTATAAAGTTAATCTGTGAATGATTAAAGAGCCAAGATGATGAGTAATAAATAAAGTACATATAAAGAATCTTCTGACATACTTGTAGCCTCCCTACCAATGGAAGGAATCTGTTGATCCATTTATTCAACTTCTCTTTTATCTTGTTCTTCACCTATTCCCACATGTTTTTCAAATCTGGCTTAACCGAGAAAGGGATGCCTAAGTATCTGAATTATTGTACAACCCCCTACATGAGAAGCCAAACTGGTTGCACCATCCTAGAGGGAATCTTCCCATCCCGGCAAGGTGGATTTAGGGATGGAAACCTTGCTTCTTGAGGCTGAGAAAAATATCTCCAGCTTATCCATGAGATATCTAAAATTAATCTCACTCATCTCTATCATGATAGAGGTGTCATCTGCAAATTTGACATTATAAAGTTCCTCATCATTGGGTAGCCTAATACCCTTGACCCTTGGGGAGATAGAGTTGTCTCTGAGAATGTAGAACAAGGAGTCTGTCGTAATCACAAACAGGGTAGGGGATGGTGGGCAACCTTGTCTTATAGATCTGGTTAGGGGGAAGGATTCATATATATTCCCATTAATCTCCACCATTGCAGTATCCCCCTTCATTAAGGTCAACACCATATGAGTGAATTCTTTGGGGAATCCCATAGCTTCTAACATCATCATAATGAACTTCCATTTGATCCTATCATATGCATTTTCATAAACTATCAATAGCATGCTGACTTGTTGTCCTAAGGACTTTGCCCACTCCATAGTCTCCCAGCAAGTGATCAGGTTCTCCAAGATGTATCTACCCTTTACAAACCCCATTTGGGTGGGGCTTATCACTTTGGGTAGTATATCCACCAACCTCCTTGCCAGAACTTTGGTCAGTATTTTGTATGATACATACATTGAGAAGGGTAATTGGCCTCCAATTTTTGATAAGTGTTTTATCCCCATCTTTAGGAATTAGTTTAATCATACATGTGTTGACCTCAGATCCTAGGGAGCCTACCTCAAAAGCTTCATTGTAAACCTATAGCAAGTCCTGCCCAATCCAATCAATGTTATCCTTATAGAATTCAATAGGAATCCCATTGGGGCCATGAGCGTTCTCATTACTCACGTTTTGGATGGCACCGTTGATTTCTTCAACTAACATCGGCATGCTCAGAGCTAGAGCATCTTCCTGATTGAGTTGAGAGGGGATAATATTTTTTTATCTTTTTCCTTACCTCCTCCATTCCTGAGTCTATATCTTCTGAGGTAAAGAGATTGGAGTAGAATCTTGCAAAAGCATGAAGAATATCCTCATGGGAGCTAAGAGTACTCCCATCTTGACATATGCAGTCAATTTTGATCTTGGCTTCTTTACTCTTAAGCATCTGGAATAAGAACCTCGACCCCCTGTCTCCATATTTGATCTAGTTAACTCTTTCTCTGATTTTTGCACCATTGATCTTGTGTTGCTGCATTTTTGTCAATGAGTCTCTAGACCAAACTAGATTTTCCAAGGCTTCCTTATTAGTTGGATCTAATTGAATGGTTTTCTCTGCTTGGCACAATCTCAAGTCTAGTTATATTTCTTCTCTCCTTGTGTCCTTAGCTCTCTTCTTACCAACAACTTGGAATACTATTTTCCAACTATATGTACATTGAATCCATCTCTTGATGGCATTTTGATGATTTGCAATCTCATGGTTGAACCATCTAATCATATGGGTCGCTTCCTTGATGTCATCATTCCTAAGAAGTGTAGTATTAAGAGAAAATGTGTTGTTTCCCCAATTGGGGTGTGGGGTGCTTCCCAATTGGAAGATCAAACAAACTATAGGGTGATGGTCCGATAGAGAATATGGAACCAATTTAACACTCACACCATTGGCATCCTTTTTGAAACTAAAATGGTCTTTATTAACATAAAATTTGTCCAATCTGCAAAAAAATATTCTATTCCCTTTTCATAAATTAGACCAAGTGTGCCATATCCCTTTGAATTCTCTCTTTTGTCCAACAAGGAGATCAAATAAATTAAGCTTGCTAACCATCTTGGACTAGAAGTGTTTCTCACTACCTTTCCACTCCACCTTAGATCCTCCTCATTTATCCTGTGGGGATTCCACCATGTTGAAATCTCTAGCAACAATCCAGGGTATATCCTTCATGTGACTCATCCAATCTTAGACCTTAATCCTATCATAGTGGTCATTCAGTGCATAAATTGAACATATGCCAAACTCAATTCCATTGGGCTTAAGGGTAACCCAAACAATTCTATTACACAAAGAGCAACGCCAATTTGCAACCATTTTATTCCATCTAGGTTTAATCAGAATAGCACATCCCCCTTTTCCTTTTGGGTGATTGGTATGGAAACTTTTGGCATCTTGCCAAATGCATTTCAGGGCAACCTCTAAGTTGAACCCTATTGCCTTAATTTTTTTATAAAAGAAGGAAATCAAAACCATTGTGCATTTTAATGAACCTTTTAACTACATACTTTGTTTGGGGACTCCAATCCCCTCATGTTCCAAGATGCACATCTGATATCCATGCTATTTTTAGGATTCAACATCCAATGAGCTTGGAAGCTCTTAAAACAGTTAGGCAGTTTCCTTTTTTGAATCTTCAATGGTTTGATACTGGAAACATTGTTGGGTGGTTTGGCCCTCTTCCTTTTGATCTTGGGTTCCCCTCCCTTGTCCTGTGGCTTATCCCTCATCTTACCTCTTAACCAAGTTGACCTTTCCAGCCAAATTTTTCCTACACTTCTTCTTGGCATTGAATGCAAAATTACTTTGTACATTTCCTTGGAATACAACTATGGCCATCTTTGGCTCTCTAATCTCACACTCTTCCGAGTTGTCTTCCTTTATAATCTCCCTAGGGGATGAGAAATCAACAACAAAAGTGCTTTCCTTCTCGTGAGGAGAACTAATCTCTTTAGGGGTGTTTGGGTGGCATGTGGGGGTTGGAATCACGGTGATTGAGACATTGTTTAACTTGTCTTCTTTGTCATAGGCCTCTCTGATAGCTTCCAGCCCACCATATGGTTTATCATTTGGGGATGAATCTATATACTTGTCATTCGCATCTGCCTTATCTAGGAAAGAGTCTTGTATGGGGGGGTGGGGGGGGGTCTTGGATAGGTCGTAACATAGGAGTCCTTGAATTGGGAGGGATATTTCCTCTGCATTTGTGGCCTAAGATCTTCTTGATCTTATTAAGGACTATTTGTTGAGCATTTAGAGTCCTATGTTTGGGTTGGGACTCCGTGGAGTCAAACCGAAGTCAATGTCCTCAATCTGAGGGAGGTTGTTTAACTCTTCTATATTAGCTTCAACAAGAGGGATACGACAAGAATCTTTATTGAATGCAGTTCTGAGAGCATCAAGAGAGGCTTTGAATGCATCTGAGGAGATAGGGAGGTTAACTTCCAAATTTTAGAGGGTCTTAGGATGGGGGAAGAGATTCTCATCCACCTTGCCAGCAGAAGGTGCAGGGGCCTTCTTCTTACCCACAGAAGGTACATGGGCTTTCTCCTTCTTATTCAATAATCAGAATTCATGCCTCATGTGACCTTCCCTTCTGCAAAGGAAATAAGAATTAAGACCCCCTAAGAAGGAAACCAGGCAACTATAGGATTGGCCACCAAGGTTGAATACAATCTCACTTGGGAGGTCAATCCTCGGGTTGATCATAATAAAAATCTTGGCATCGGTATGAGGAAGAAGCACATTTGTTTTATCAACCCTAAGGACCATGTTGAAGGGTTCTAGGCATGTGGAATAATGTTCCACAAGAATGGAGGGAGGTTACCAACAATCATCCAACAAGGGCTCGATAGGGCTAATACTTCATTGTGGGCAGCGTTGGGAGATCAGGGCAAAGCCCTAAAATAGGTAGAGCCAATCTTCCAAAATTTTCTGGTAAAAATTTCTTTCTAGGAGTTAGGCTTTTTAAAAAAGATTAAAAAAAAAACCCTTTTTGAACCATACAAAGAAAAGAAAAATGGAAACCATATTGTTTGCTCCAAATGTTGTGGAGCTAGTCATTGAGAAAGGTCCTCGAAGGGAGTTTACTAATGTCTTGGGCTGCCAAAAAGATGGCCAAATTCCTAAGACTATCCTTTTCTTTCTCTATAGCAATGGACATCTGAACATTAGGTTTGATAATACAAGCATTAGTAGAGGAAGAATTCTTACCTCTAGCACTGGTTCCATCTCCTGCTCCTTGGTTTTGGTTGGCATCTATGACGATCTACGGACAACGCGGGGATCCAACATTAACTGTTGTCAGACCAAGGTGGCCATGTACATCAAGTTGCAGATCCCATCAAGTTGTAGAGCCCCTTCTTTCTTATAAATTTTATTGATTAGTAGTTTGAGATTTCTCCAGGATTAGGGTTTAGAGTTTATGATTAGGATTATTGTTAGTGTTAGGATTTATGTTATGGTTAGTGTTATGGTTAGACTTAGGGTTTAAGGTAGATGATTAGGATTATAGTTATGATTATGGTTAGGGTTATGGTATGTATAATGGATAGTATTATTGTTAGGGTTGGGATTTAGGGTTAGGATCAAGGTTTAGGTTTTTGGATTAGTATTAAGGTTTATGATTAGTATCATGCTTTAGGATAATAGTTAGGATTATAGTTACAATTAGAATTTACATCATAGTTAGTATTATAGTTATGGTTAGGGTTTTGATTAGGGTTAGGGTTTATATAATATTTAATATTATGTTTAGAGTTATGATTTTGAATTAGATTAGGGTTTAGGTTTTAAGATTAGAATTATGGTTGCAATTGAATTTACATCATGGTTAGTATTATGGTTAGGGTTAGGGTTTATTATTATGTTTAGAGTTATAGTTTTGAATAAGATTAGGGTTTAGGTTTTGATATTAGGATTATAGTTAGGAGCTTATGGTAAGGGTTGGGGTTTATATTATAGTTAGTATTATTGTTAGGGTTTAGGGTTAGGATTAGGTTTTAGGAATAGGAATAGGGTTAGTATCAGGGTTTAGCATCTAGGAGTAGGGTTTAGCATTTAGGATGAGGGTTTACCATCTGGATTATGGTTTAACTTAAGATTTAGGGCTTAGGGTTTAAGACATATAATTAAGGTTTAGCATTTAGGATTAGGGTTTAGTATTTAAGATTTGCAGTTATAGTTAGGATTACCTGGTTAGTGTATAGTTTTACATCATCATTACTATTAGGGTTTATCATTTATGATTAAGGTTAAGATTAAGGTTTAGCATTTAGGATTCTATTTAGGGATAGGGTTTAAAGTTAGTTTTATGATTAGGGTTAGGGTTTACATCATGGTTAGGGATGGGGTTAAAATCACAATTTAGGGTTTAGGATTAGGATTAACATTAGGGTTTTTATGATTAGGATGAGGATTATGGTTTAGAATTTACCATTGAGATTACGATAAGGGTTAAGGTCTACATAAAAGTTAGTAAATTATTGTTACAGTTAGGGTTTTGATTAGGGTTAGGGTTCACATCATGGTTAGTATTATTAATAGGGTTAGGGTTTAGGGTTAGAATCAAGTTTTAGGTTTTAAGATTAGGATTAGGTTAGTTTTAGGATTTAAATCACGGTTCAAATTATGGTTAGGGTTTAGATTTTTATTAGGGTTAGGGTTTAGGGTTACTATTAGGATAAGGGTTAGGGTTTATGCCATAATTAGGGTTAGCATTGAATATAGGGTTTGGTATATGATTTTGTTTGGGATTAGGATTATGGTTAGGGTCAGGGTTTAATTTTTGGGTTATGGTTTAGGTTTATGATTAGAGTTAAATTTTAATGTTGAAATTATGGTGAGGGTAAAGGTTTTGTTTAGGGTTAGGGTTAAATAGGTGGAGACATTTCTATTATCATGAAATGAATAACTATTCTTCCTTTCATACATAAATTGTTATTATTGTCCAGAAATATTACAAATTATAGATAATTGTAAATAATTTTTTACTTATAAATATAAGACTAAAAATTAAGAAAAGTAAAAAATTATTATACTTTCAATTAAGAGACAATGATTATAAATCCTTAAAATTTTGAAGTTGTTTTCCTTTGTAAAAAACCTTTTGAATTGTGAGGATATGTTTCTATTATGAAATTAGGAAAAAAAAACTTTTTCTTCAAATGTTTCATCTTAGAATTTTCTAATTTTAGAATCGATGTTTCTATTATAAATCTTTAAAAAACTGAAATTTCTTTCCTTTTTCAACTATATTCCATTTTCAATTAATTTCTAATAACTAAATTTTCTAATTTTATAATAGATGTTCCCATTATTAAATTTTAATTTTCTTTCTTTCTTTTTTACCATATTCTTTCTAAAAGTAATTATTTTTTAATTTTAGAAATATTTTCCTTTTATATTTTTTTATAAAAAATAAAATAAAATATTCCATCAATGATTATCATAAACATGACACAGTATGAATGATATTAATGTTTGATTTACATTCAACATTATTGATGCAATAAAAATCTATTGGATCATACTCATCAAGAAAGATGAATAATAAAAAGACTTGTTTAAGAACATAAATAAATAATCATAATAACATCCAATATAGTAGAGATGCTTTTACCAAAGGTTACACTATTAGTTTAAATATTCAAACCATGCTTCTCATCAAAATACATGTTTGGAGTGATACATAGCTCAAATAAATTACTATCTAAATTTAAACTTCTAATCATTATTTTGTATGTGAAAAAATATATTGCACATAATTAGCGACCCTAAAAAAAAATGAGATGGGAGAGGAATTATTTTTGGCCCAAATTGACAGCATCGAAGAAAAAAGACTTCTAAATTTTTTCAAACCGTAGCTTACAATTCTTTATCAGAATTTGACAATTCCTAAATTGAATGCTTCTTTTGCAGTCGTTTAGGTCATCATTCTCTGTAAAAAATACCCCGCAAGTTGTCTCCAACAATATCTCCCTTAGTAAAGAGCTTTTTTTAATCTAAATCTATTTCTACTTAAAACAAAGTCTGCAAACCCCATATATAAAAATATACACCCGCTTTTTTCTGATCTAAATAATTATTGAAGTCAAATTTGATTGCAGCATTTATAAGAAAAAGATTATTTGAGAAGGTTTCATAAGCTTGTCATTAAATAAGATTCTTGCATGTGATTGATATAAGTTTGGAAATCCATCATAACATATTGAAACCCAATTTTGTAGTGAAGAGATGAATTCTGGACCACTTTATATAATGGAACCTCATTTGGGTAAAAAAAGTAATTGTTAGTACAAAATAAGACATTCATTTTTTTTAAAACTTCAAATATTTAACTTTGATTTTGGAGTGTAATTTCTTGTCAAATAAAATCAAGGAACACACCTGGATTCCTTGCAGTTAGTGTATCTGGGTTGGAGGATTTGTATTCGATAATGTTGTCAAATGTGTCTCCTCTTCTTTCCAACGAGAAACATATGGGTTTTGTTGCATGCGTCCATAATTTTCAAATGTGAATGTTGGTTTAATGTAGAGATTTACAAACTTGCATACTCTCAAAATAGTTGTGAATGCCAACCCTTTCCTGTCAATGTTGTTGATGCTAATTGTTGCTCTTTGAAGTGTAAGGCCTTGTGATTTGTGTATTGTTAAGGCCCAAGCCATTTGGAGTGGTATCTGATGGCGGATACCATGATTTAGTGGGGTTACTGGAATATATTTTGGGTTGTTGTTGTCCCATGATGGTCCCAAGTAGTTTTTAAATTCAACAACAATAAACAATGAAACTTGAGATGGCTTTTCACCATCATTGTATACAATTGCTTTGAGTTGTCCAAGTGCACCATTCACAAGTCTAGTTTGAACCCATAAATTTGCACATAGCATGACTTCTTGGCAAATACACAAGAGGATCTTAGATTGAAGTTGTTCTTCATCTAGATTTGAGCATGGTAATCCTTTAAGTTTCTTTGTAGTGAACATGGCATCTAGCTTTGCAAAAGATAGGAAGATATGTTTATTATGGAGTGAGACCATTTCATTTGTTGAAAAAAGATGTATGGATGAAAAAAAGATTGATTGTTCTTCCTTGGTGAGTGTAGAACTTGACCATGTCATTAGAAGTTGTCAATCTGCAATTGTAGGTGTTGCATTCCATAAATTTGAAAGAAGTGCACAAAATTGAATTTGAATATGATCATCTCCAATTTGGTAGAATGTTTTTTTGAGGGTTACAATAGTTGTCAAGTTGCATTATAGTTTTACACCATAGGAGCTTGAAGCATACATTGAGATGTCTTTGACTGGTGGTAGTTATCCCAAGTCACCAAGTAGAATGATTGAGCATCCTCAAAATGGAATTTGATTCTAGGTAGGGAATGTTTGTCGCAACCTACAATCAATTCTTTCTAGTAATTTAGGACCAATGAAACTCATTTCATCAATTAGAATGTAGTGAATGAAATGTGCGCTCTCTTGGAAGGTTGCAATTGTTTATCCTTGCAGGGGGGCATTTCTCTAATTAGTATCTGGAGGGATGAATGAATTTTTTATGCTTGTATGTTGAATGTTGTTATGCTTGTCGGTGCAAGAAGTAGCAATGGTGACTGTCCATTTTTTGTTGTGTTGAACATTGTGGACTTTATGCTTGTAATAAGGTGAGAATTTCTTGTGCACGTTGTTCCTTGAAAAATTATTTTAAGTGGTAGTTGTGGATTAGCAGTGTATAGATGTTTAACAACTATATCATATGTCTTGTGTTGTTGAATAGACAAGCTATTTTGGGTTGGTTGATTGAGAACATGTGGGGCTTGAAACATGGGGCGATTGAACAGTATGAAAGTACTAGTTTTTTTTCTAATGGACTGAATTATAAGTCTTCCCAATTTCACGACTTCCAAGCATATCAAGTTTATTTAGGTGGATAGGAAGGCCTGGGTATAATCTTGACAAGACTTGTTATTCATCAGGGTTACTATCTTACATTACAGTATCATTGCTCATTGGGTTGTTAATTTTATTTTCTTGTGTTGCTTCAATAGATGCCCAAGGTACATGCCATGGATGGTACTTGCTTGAGAAACTCTCCCAATTTGTTATAATCTCATTAGATGATGAACCAATTTCTATTTGGATGTTTCAGAATTTACTCTAGCAGAAGGCTTGGAAATTATTGTCCTCTTTTGCAGGGATGGCTATGAGATGTGGATAGACTCAAACTATAGCTTGTGTGGGCTGCTCTTTCCATTGATTTTATTTTTGAGAAGCCTTGAAGGTCCATTTTGAGTTACTTCAATTAGTGACGTTGTCTCTAAATGTATAGGGTGTGCTATGTAAGCCTCAATATAGTTTGGGTATGTGGATATGGTTGTGGGAGATATTGGTACACATTGGAGATTGTTTTGGTTCACATTTAAAGAGACAACTATTCTGCTAGAGCGACAGTTTTAGTAAGAGGTGGCAAGTCTCTTAGGAACCAAGGTCACGATCCACAAGGTTGTCAAGAAGTTTTCTTTGAAAATCAATTGGTGTTGTCTTATCAGAGTCAAATCTAGTGAAAATGCAAGACAACATGGCATGGTATGTTTATGACTTGTTCTTGGCCTTGGTTGCGTATTTTGCAATATATTTGAGGACTAAATCAAGTGAGAGGATGGGTTGGCAATCTACATTGGCCCTCTAGATAGATAATATTTGTGGGTTGTGTAGGTTTAGGCGATCGTCATTACGAGTAGGGGTGTGTGTTGGTTTACCATTTTCAGCAATGGTAAGGTTCAATTTTTCTTGAGTATTAATGACATATAGGAGATGTACCTTTCATTTTGAGGCATGTTTAGGGAGTACACTTTGTATGTCGTTGCACATGGTTGAGAAATATGGAGTAGTCATTGGAAGGGTTAGTTGAATTGATCATTGTTGTGTCCATCAAACATGGGTTATCAACCAGAGATCGTTGAATTTTTTGGTTTCTCAATTCAAGGGTTCATGGGTTCCATGCCGAGACATATCTATCAATGTAGTCAAGTGCATTTTGTATTGATTGAATATTATTCCATTGTAATGTACCAATGTCTGGTGTTTGTCATAGCCAGATGAAACCATGAATATGTACAAATCTTGTGTTGCCACTCATACCTAAGAGAAGATGTTTCTTTAGCAAATAATATTAGTTAGTGTTAAAATTGGAAGTAAAAGGTTAAGAGATATATACATATACTAGTAATCAGTTGCACCAAAAAGTTTGTCTAAGACCTCCTCAGAGAATGCAGTAAATATGTGGTGCATATCTAGAGTGTTGTAAGGTGTGTATTTTGTACAATATTGTGTATCTTCCACGTTGATGATGTACTTGGATTTGATGGTGAGGTGGATGACATGATCTTGTGTAGGTTTGGCCATTTGGTATACGTTGCACTCAGCGTAAAAAAGAGTGTTGGAAAACCAATTTGAATGACCATGTCAATTAGCTCTCCTCTATGTTGGTTCCAGATTGGTCATGTGCCATAGATTTTTGAGCTAAAACGCACGAGATGGTCAACAATATTTTCATCTGGAAAGTCCTTCAATCAATGGTGAAAGTTAGAAATTGATTTAGGCATATCACCATCCAGTTGCTTGTGGATAAATACAGATGTTATGGCTTGAATTCGATGGCGCATAAGGATATTTAGCAAGAAGTACCTAAAGCATGGGTGCTGACTAAATGAAGTGCCTCACCAATTGTAACTTGGTAAGGAGCTCCTTTGGTAAGTAAATCTTCCATCTTTTCTAATAAATGGCTAGTTTAAGCTGCTAGACCTATGATAGTTTAGACATAGACCTAAATATAGAATAATATATGTGGTTTTACGACCTTCATAAATATATTGTTTAAATTGGTAAATTATTGTCATATAAAAAATATCACGAACTTATTTTTTTTATAAGTTAGAAATGATCTAATCTCATATATTTAATATTTTTATTTATAAATTTTGAAAGAAACAAAATAAATATTTAAAAATATAAAGATCTTCATTCTTATATTAAATATTTGATTAAAAAGAAAATCCATTATTTTAAAATGGTGATTACACATTAAAAGTTATCTAATATTTAATATTTTTATAAACTAAAGATTTTATATATATATATATATATATAAGAGATTCTTTCCATTTTGTAAGGAGATAATTATAATATTTTATAAAGAAAAAGGTGTGTGGGAGTTTAGAAAGGGAAGCTTTTTGTTTTAATTTTAGAAAACTTGGAGTCTTTTTCTATCCTATATGGAGTTAGCATGATATTTAAGAGAAAAACATTGGAATGAAAGAGGGATTTGAATTTGATGATTTGAGGGTGGAATAGAACGTGCAAAACTGGAGCCTTAAATTTGGGGGATTTAACTCGTCTAACTCTGTTTGGTTGTGAGAATTAGGAAATGTCGAATTTGATCAAATGCTAGAAATGGTCAAATCATGGATTTGATATTTTGACTTTTCATATCTAGAATATAGTTTGGACTGTTTGGTTGACCCGGAATATGAGCGAGAATATGCATTTCCTCAGTTTGGTTCCACATTTGGAAACTCGAATTGGAATTTGAGTATGAATTTTATTTTTATTTTTTTAAATTATTTTAATATTTTTAATTCAATAGTTTATTTTTATTAATTTATTTATTCATTTTTATTTTATTTTATTTTATATAGAAAATTTTAAACAATTTTATTTTTTTTAAATGTAATAATTTTTTCTTTTTTTTTAATAAGGTTAATTTTTAATTTTGTTTAATTTTATATAGAAAATCATAACCAAGTCATAAACAACAAAAAAATCATGAGTTTACCAAAATATGTCGAACATATCTACATGAAATTCTAAAAAAGTTTCAATATCCAAAATAGCCCTCTGTTAACCACATTTACGCATATGGTCCCAACAAAGTAGTGCAATTACAACACAAAGAAGGCATCGTAGAAACATTATTTTTGTTCTCGTCATTGAAGCAATCTCGGCGACACTAGCTGCTTCTCAAGCCTTGCACAAGTTGCACTCATTTCTTACATCAAGTGTAGATGGAGATGGGGTTTCATCGACCCACCGAAAATATTGACATCCACTATTTCCCTAAAATACCAAATCTACATTAGTTCTTCCTAAAATGATTAATTGTTATATTATTTTTAAACATAAAATATATTTCCATTAATAACCTTTTTCCTATTTGGGCAACCCCAAAATTGACGCCCAGGATTACTTGTTGTGCGTGAGGTCTTCAACATGCAGTGGCCAACACCACATTGACACATAAGCACATTGAGTGAAGACATCAACACTATTTCAACAAATATTGCAGTGTCATTCCAACATATCATTTTATTAAGTTGATTATTTAGTTCACTCATACTCATTATAATTGAAATAAAAAGCAACATACTAATGTAGATAACATCTCAAATCAGATTGCAACATGAGAAGGTTCAACAAGCCTGCTACTTTTATTTTCATTTTTATTATGAATGTATAATTTATTATTTAATATTTTTGTTGTGGGGGTGGAGCGGGTGTTACTTTTCTCCATCATCCTTACAATTCCTCTCATTACTTCTTCTCCGCTTCAAACAATTAGAGTTCCCAGGAAAGGCAATTGTACTCTACTATACTCTTTTCGTGCCATGAAGGATAGTGGTTTTTGATTGACACCTTTGATTTCCCTCAAATCAAGTATTACCTGCATCATCATCTACAACTACTATGCTTCTTGGTCATGGTCACTTATTGCGCAACTACTTTCTTCTCTGCTATATCCATTGCCCTGCATGCTTCATCCTTGTTATATTCCTTTTTTTTTTTGAAACCCTATAACACCACTATTTTGTTTACTTGATTATTTTGTTTCATAGGGTTTCAAAAACAAAATAATGGTGTTATAGGGTTTCATAAAAAAGAAGGAATATGTAGAGTATACTTGAATCGAGGGAAATCAAAGGTGTGGATCGAACACCGCTATCCTTCCTGGCCAGAAAAGGGTATAGTAGAGTAGAATAGAGTAGAATCATCTTTCCTAGGAACTCCCAAATGTTTGAAGCGGAGAAGAAGTAATGAGAGGAATTGTAAGTACAATGGAGAAAATTAAGGCTCGCTCCACCCCCACAACAAAAATACTGCACATTAGTTAAAATAAATTGAAAATTCTTCACATATACAAATATGTGATATTTACAATACCAATCTTCAAATGAAGTGTTCACATCTAGTTTGGTGATGATAGAGCTAAGGGCCTTATCTCAA
Organism: Thuja plicata; assembly: GCA_018584345.1. Classification (NCBI taxonomy): domain Eukaryota; kingdom Viridiplantae; phylum Streptophyta; class Pinopsida; order Cupressales; family Cupressaceae; genus Thuja; species Thuja plicata. The sequence goes on along the minus strand of MU214269.1, from coordinate 285,572 downwards.
GTTAAGTGGAAATCAATCCTTACAAATGGTTTTCACTAAGTCCCAATTCTTTCTCACGGATCCCTCTATATTTCAGTTTATATAGAGAATATGATATAATGAAGGCTGTAAAGACTTGGAATTATAAAATTATTCCTCCACAAGATAGTTGCCAGCAAACTTTACCATAGTAATACAGACCACATACCATCCACATACCCAAAAGGCCACAATTTCTTGTGACTACATTCAAATACATATTATATAGTTGTTTCCTTATTCATTTACTCACACATCCTAATTTGATTGGTATTCATGTCTCTGCACTAGTACCTCTACCCCTGATTCTCCTGGTAAATATGCTCCACACATATTGAACTCTACATTGAAGTGGAATCAGGTATTTAATTACACGATCCATTCTATCTAACACAGACCACTACACAACAAATTGCTTAGGAGGAAGTTGCATTATAGTTTTGTAGTGCTTGTCTTACTAATTGCAGAGGGGAAGAGAACTCATAAATATCCAGAATATCACAGAGGCACAACTTAATGGTGCAACAATAGATCTTAATACTATTATGCCCATATAGTATAAACCAAGAAACCTGTTGACCAACATGAGTCATCTATGATCCCATATAATATAAGATCCTGCTACATTCAAACACAAATATGAAAACTGTAATTAACTTGGACAAAACTCCTAAATCACAATTATTCATCCTCACATATGCCCCATCATATAGTCATAGCATCCAGATTATAGCATCACAATCAATTTAAATTTCATAGTCATTCTTTAGAGTTTAACAATTTATCAAGATAACCTAACATTTCAATAGAAGCAAAGGGTTGGTCTTCATACAAACCACCCTAACATCCATCCTACCTATAGAAATATTGATCTTATGTTGATAGAAAAATAAAAATAGTTGAAATCTTGACACTTAGTATTAGAAGTAAACCCTTAGAATCAAGGCATGAACCTTGTACATAAATAAAAATGAATAAATATGCTTCCCACATCCTAGACAATGTATCATGTCTATCCAATAAAAAATATCTGATTCTAGCCTGAAATACATCACCTACAAGAGAGAAAATTTGAAAAAAATTATGGAGATTTAAGAGAAACATTAACTTACCATGCCAATATACATGGTCAAATTGGGATGGAAATCTTTCTTTTTGCCCTTTCCCAATGTAGAATTGGATCATCTCTGGGAGACACTAATTTGGTTTTTATACTTCAAATTTTTCAATTTAAGTCCTCCAACAACCCAATAGCCCTCCTTTGGTTGTATTGCCCTATTTTGGGGCATCTACACTGCAAAATGGCACTGTTAACTTATTTTGTTTTAGGCCATTCTAAATATTAGTCAAGCCATATGTGTGCAAAACCTTATCCTTTTTGAAGCCTTGCTATATGACCCACTCTCTCTATTTGAAATGCTAAGACTAACTAATGGATTTTAAATGGAGTATTGCTCTCTCAATATGGACAACTAATATTAACATCTCACTTATATTATCTGATTGAAGCTACAAACATCAACAAAAATTACTAGGTATTGTAGTGGAGGATTCAATGACATGCAAGCTTTCTCAATACAATTATGACACATTTCCTATTTTTAATCACAATTAAAACACAATCATTTGGCCTTTTTATCCATTATTTATTCTCAAGAGAGCCTATGAATAATGACGGACCTAGTTCCATTTTCTAATGAATCTTTTCTATTTTTTGAGGACGTTATGGCTTGTTCTGCTAGGCTACCAATTTGTCTTTTGTATGCCATGCCAAGGCTAGAGCATCACAATAGAAATTTGATTCAAACATGAGAATATCTACCTACAGATCCTATTTGAGAGCATTGATAAAAAAAATTGATTCCTTCAAGTCACATTCCTATTTGGCCATTTTTTCAAAATTGCTTTGATATTCCTTGACAAAATGTATCTAGTGTAATTTAGTAAGGGCATGAACAAAGTTGTCACTAGTAACAGGGCCAAAGTGGATTAGGGCCTTTTTTGAAATTCTAACAAAGTGACAAACTGGTAAGTCCTATCCAACCACTTATACCACTAAAGGGTTTCCTTTTCCAAGTGAAAATGAGCTAGGGAAATATTTTCATCCTAAGGATTTTGGTAAAAAACCAAGCATTGATCACCCTTGTCCAATGAATTAGGAAGATTTTTACCATCACATTTATGAAAGACTAGTTTAGGGGGACAAGGAGGGTCACTCTAATTGGGAAGGGTAACTTCTTGTAGGGGAGGAAGGTGGGCCTTTGTATACACTCAAGAGTATCATGTTCATATCACTAAAGAGGTGGTAGAGCTTGTTTGTATGTAATCAAGGCAATCATTGAGAGTGTTCACAGTGGGTTCCAACTGTGTGCATAAATGTTGTCACACTTCTATGAATCATTCCATTCAAGGTTTCTCAAGAATGAGGCCTTAAATATCGATCCATAGCTCTCTAGTCATGGATGTGTAAAAATGTAAAATGAAGGCCCTCA